>VXAB01009139.1:0-17102 GCA_013399175.1 Odontophorus gujanensis
TATATATATATATTTTTTACTTTCTTTCACAACTAAAAATCATTCTTCAAATCTAGGAATTTCTTACTCTTTCCCTTGAAACACATTTGAGCTAAGAAGACCACGTCTGTTCTGTTATATGATGATGCTACGACTTTCATCAGCACATAACATCCAATTTAATCTATGAAAACATGAGTTAATTCTGAAGACCTCTTTCTTTCTCCATAAGCTGCTCAGGTCTTTTTAGTACCACCTACATATATTGCATGCATTTTTATTTTCACTGAATTGAGTTATTGTTTTTGTGGACAGAGAAATTTACTGTCCACTACTGCAGAATAAAATATACCATAATGTTGATGCATAGCTTACTGCAAGGCCAGTGTCATCATTCTAGGTAACCTCCGGCTTAGATCAAAGACCTCAGCATTGCAGATATACAATATGCATTCCAAGCAAAAACTGTCCATAAGAATAACTTCATTATTCTGGGAAGTTGGATCTATAAAAGATGTAAAACGTAGAAGTGTTCTGCCTATACAGTTTCTGGTAAGTACAGTCTGAGTAAGTGATAAAACCTGAGTCAGCTTCAGTTATAATATGCCCTACGGAAAGTTCATTCTCACATGAAGGAAAATGCAATGCACAGAGGATCAAGCACAATTGAACCTATAACTAATCAGCTAAAATTACCCATTAGGTCTGAAGTTCACATAGTCCTGTGAATTTAACAAATCCTCTGACAGTACCAACATCATTTCAACTAAGTAAAACAGAATAGTACATCTAAAATAAACATACAGACAACTCACCAATACTACTGGGCAGATTGATGTGGGTGGTAAAATATGGTCCTTCAAAGGTCCACAGTCACATTCAGGTTTTAGATGTGAAGCACATTTATTATGTAACTACGAGAAGACAGAAAAATATTCAGCTTTGCTATTTCGCTACTACAGTCTGTGCATTCTAGAATTGAGTGAGTTAAGATATGCTAAATTAATCTCATTATTACTAGAGTACTACAAGGAAAATGAAACACTGCAGGGGAAAACCTCATATTGACAAAAGCAGTGAATTTATACAGAAGCAAAGAACGGTAAATCAAAATGCTTCACAGTTTAGAAACTGCACATATGGTCCAGCATACAAAATGCAAACTTTGCATGACAGTAAAGTAACATCAGAACAGTGCTGTTGGTAAACAAAATTTTCATTTCTACTTCTTGCACTGAGAAAGACTTTTGTTCTTGGGGCAGTTCAGGTTAATTTGGGGTAGCCTTTGGCATTATTCTCTTTCCTATCTGAAGCTTATAAATGCACCACTGATTCAGTTGTGATGCTAAAATATCTTTGAAAATAGATACAAAATAAACAAGAAAATCAGATAATATCTAAAAGCTTTAATCTGTCTTGGGGAAACCATTCCACTAACTACTGAGGAATCTGAATTACACTTTTCTACTTCACTCCTACCATTCATCGAACTTTCATGAAGGCAATGAGAAGAGTTCTACGCTTATGGAAAGAAAATCCTCAAGTCTTCTGTCTGAAAGAGCATTGGTTTACTTCTCTATTGATAAAAAGGTAGGAAGTTAAAAATGTGTACATAACTCCAAAAGAAAATGCCAAAAAATATTAATTTTATATTAAATAAATATTTATTTAAACATTTTGCGTTATCAGTCAAGAGTTGTTACTGATTACTTAGCATTTAATTCAAATTATATACGTCTAAATAGAATATTTCAACATATATATCCAACCACACTGTACAAAGGCTCAGTTGTGTGACTGGATCTTGAGAACTATCCACATTTATTAGTACACTTCTCAGTACTATTAGAGACAGCCACAATAAATAAATATACCACAAATTTATATTGTGAGATCTGATGAAAGTTTATTACTTTTGCATTGAATGAAACGTTCATTAAAATGCATGCACAATTAGTATGAGTATTTTTGAGAAGATAGGTATATTTGCATCAAAAAATAATAAAATCCATAGATTTTGAAGTATAAGTCTGATTTATCAGATAATCTGTCTAATGAATAGTACACAGTACTTCAACTGGTTGAATAGCTGCTACAAAAACTGTAGTACAATAGCTGCATCTGTAAATCACACTTTTTTGAACAACTGATTCCTTTTTCCATTAGATGATATGTCACTTGAACTCTATGAAAATTGTAATAAAACTGTCTCAACTGCTGCTTTGCCAGTAGTATATATTCATCATAAACTTATCTGGTATAGTTAATGTTGACATAACATTTCTGAATTTTGAACTAAATGGTACCTAACATTAGCCTTGTCCTATTCATTTAAACTGCAGTGTTACCTTTTCAGGCAGTTACTTAGCAACAGAAAATAAAAAATCTAACGATTTACTCTGAGTATTAAAGCCTTATTGTGAGGGTATTTTGGTAACCCTGTAATCTAAATCATTTGTCATGCTAATTCTCTGCCTCAGTGGTAAGGCTACTCGTACCATAATTAATGCACACTAGGCCATGTACATCAAATAAAAGTATCTTCACACATTCAGTGGTAATTAGCAGCCCTGTTACTCAGTGGCATGCAAACTTATCTATGAAAAAACAGCTTAATCTTCTTATTAGTCTCTGCTGATCTTTGACAACAGAGTTGGTAGAAGATATGTAGCTTTAATGAAAATAACATTTTGACACAATAAAACAAGAGATGCATCACTTCTCAGAAAATGATTTAACAGATTTTAAAAACATTTCCCCCAATTCCATTACCCTAAAACCTAGCTCCTTCAGAATATTATCTTGCTCACAACCAAATGTCTGCAAAGTAGGGAAAAAAAGTGTATCTGCTGTGGGGAAAGATCATGGTGGATGAGTGAAATACGGAGTAGCCTGGCTAAAAACTCACAACAATGTTATAGTCAGTATAATCCTTAGGACCAAACATCTCTAAATTTGGGCATTTGAATCAGTGATTTCATTTTAAAGTGACCCTGTTAATTGCAAAAAGGAGAATATTTAAAAGAGGCTCAGAATGAGTTCCACAATAACCATCGGCCTCTTGCATTGCAAAAACACATCAGCAAGACCTCTGTTGCTCCTGTACAAGGAAGTGAAATGAATGAAGGAGTTACGTGATTATAACTCCAACATATCCATTAAAAAAACATGCCCCCATTTGTCATCTGAAATTCGGGAATAATCTCAGTAACTCCAGTGTGGCGCTAGTGAAAGGGTATACTTTACTTACAATGCCAGATTAATAAGGGGGCTTCTCTGCCCTAACTGTGCATCCTGTGAACATAAGTCCTTCAGCTTATACAAAGGCCACCGATATATATCTAAACAGTTCTTTTCTTAGTAATTAAGAAAGTTAGTACCATTAGCAAAACAAACAAACAAACAACAACAAAAACACACACACACAAAATCACATGAAGTTCTTATATAGAACTGAAGAAAAGTGAATGGGAGGCTGAAAATAAAATCTTTTTCAAGTTTAAAAAAAAAATCAGTTTTTCACTTAAGTTGTCGAAATTAAATGAAAAGATTATTAATGCTCTTTCAAAAACAATATTAATCACAAAATAAAAATATTTAAAATACTGATAAAAATATAATCACAGAATTGTAAACCAATATTTCCCAGTCTGAATGTCGAAAAAAAGCAAACCACCATACATTTATTTTTAGTAAGAGTTTGGAAAGGTATCTAATTATTTAATTAAGTAGGTTGATACTAAAAATACTTTCAAAAGAAGTTAACTTCTTATACGCAGTGACTTCACTGAGAAGTCATGTCTCATTATCTCCTCAGTGTTTCTTACTGCTTGTGAAGGTCCTCTAAATATCAATGCATATCTTTAAGAAGCAAAAATAAATTTACAAATTGTGTCCAGACTCACATTTGTACTTGTTTTGTTTTTTTTAAAGAAGCTACAGAATTTACAACTTCCTTTGACTTCAAGAGAGAACCTTACATATTACTACTTATTAACACATATAAAGATGCAAACACATCTCTGTCTAGAGCAGAACACTCAATTATCTACCTGAAAAAAGATGGCCATAGCCTAAACTTAATTATCTGCATTTCAAAGTTTTGGATTGTGTCTAAATAAATTATCCACGTTTTGACAGCAATCTGGACTACATATTTGCTTTCTTCTAAAATATTCACTTCTAAGTGATCATAACAGTTTATATCTGAAAGTATTCTGGATCCATTTTCTTTGATGATGTTTCATATTTTGCATTCCTGTGTTAAGAAAATATGTCACAAAACATCCAAACTTGTATGTTGAAAACAAACACTCACAAATGCCCCAGTCGCACATTATTATTTACAACACTGAACAAACAACTGCTGTTGTTCCATAACAACAACAATATCAGCCAGAAAGAAAAAAGCAGAAACTCTAGAATACCTTCCCATGTAGATTTAAATCCTACACTAGCTAGAAATAGAAATACTAGCATTGTTCTGTCTAGCATGAAGATCTCACTTATAAGGGCAGTGTTCCTTGAATGTCATTAGTTCCAGTTATTGGTTCCTGCTGAATAAGGAGTGCACAGAAGTTGTTATGTATTAGGTTTGGTGCACAGATTAGTATATTATCACGATGCCTCTGCTACACTTGAAATCACTGTATCCTAACAGATGTCCTCAATTTCATTTGCCTGTCAGTATATCACAAATTAGGATTTTGCTCTAACTTCACCACGACCTTGACTTTTACCAGTAATAAAAACACTTTCACAAAGACTCTGTAATATATATTGGGCATTCTGTTATTTTAGAATGATGTACATTATTTGTGTATTGTCTCGAAGCATAGTACACATTTATTTGGTTACAACAATGAAGTATTCTTATGGACATTCCGCATTTAACATATATTTAAGAAATATTTGAATATAGATATCCGTTCCTGACAAAAAACAAACAAACAAACATAAAACAACTAAATGAGACTTTTTGAATTATGCAGCTATGAAAACAATGCAGATTTTCCTCTCTCCAAAATGTGCTAGAGATCTTATTACAGAGCAAGTACTCACTGTGATCTGACACCAAACACAGTGGAGTCCAGTCAAGCCTTGGTAACATTTTATGGTTTTATGACATTTATCACATTTTGTTGGACAATTTCCTTCCACCCAAAAATGATGCATTACCTGCAAAATAAAAGTGTGGCAGATATAAGGTTACTAAATTAATAGGTAGATGGCAAAGGTAATGTTGCCCCAAACTTACATCAGTATTCTTTTTGGACTTCACATATGTTTTGATGCAAGACGCAGGAGCTCTTGAGACACAGCGCTCATGGACTGTATATTTGCAAACTGAAAAAAGAAAAGCATTAATAGATGGTAAAGCTATGATTTTTCTGACTACATTTTTATGTACCAGCTCTATCAGCATGTCATCTCTATATAATCAATCCAATCAGTCAATGAAAAGTCAAACTAGACTGCTTTTTCCATGGAATACAAAAGGCCAATTAGAACAGGAAATATTATAAATGTGAAAAATCCAAGAATGCAGTATCATTGCATAACAGGAAATGCTTAATTAAATCAGAGCTCCCTACATTTTTTCACAATAATTGCCAAATGACAAAAATATTAAAGACAAAGTGAAGACTGCCAAATGGGTTGGTATCATCTGCTTGTAGAAAGAAATCTATATTTTACAAACTATAGGCATGAGAGCAGCTGGCAAGCACAAAAATAAAAACCAATGAGTTTATGTTGTTCCTTCTATTGACTTATAAATCTTAAATGGTTGATTAGTCCATTTTCTGATAGCAATTGTTCTTCTTGCATTTCACGTAAGCATCCCAATTTAACTCTTACTTTCCCAAATGCTATCTCCAGAGATGCTTCCTTTTCTAAACTATTTTTCCCCACACATATCCTACACAAATCTGCATTAGGTAACTATTGTTGTGGATTAGGTCTTTAAAGATTACCCTAGCTGCATTTGGAAAACGTGTGTGTCAGCATACAGTGCAAAGATCTGACCTCCACTATAGCACCATCCCTAGTTGTAATGCCACAGCTAATACCTGCATTCAGCAGAGCCAACTATTAAAAACTGAGAATGAATTTCACACTGCATGGTACTTGCCTCATGCTTTTGACCTCGACAGCAATTAAGCACAAAGTACTTCTAAACACCTTGCTTGCACCTATTACACAAACCCAGTGGGAGATGCAACCATTAATCAGACAAACTGCAGGGAGTAACACTGTTGATTGGACCATGGAGGGATGGTGAGGCCCCCTGCAGTTTCTTTTTTTTTTTTTTTCTCCCACACAATCTAAAATGCAAATAATGAAATATATAGCAATGCTATGAAAATATACTGGAAAAGCTAAGTCAGATAAAGAAACAGAGTAGTAGATTTCTAAGTAGACTAACGCCCCTTCCTGCATGAAGTAACTGAAAGAAGCAGGTGAAAGTTCTTCAGCTGCTCTGGGATTGTTCTACTTCCCAAATAAATGCCAAGCAGAATAACAAATCAAACAATTTAGAAGAGGTACATTGAAACAAAAAAAAAAAATTAAAGCTCTTGTAAAGCTGGTTGTTCTGTGGTAGTTTATTTTTTATAAATCATCTACATGTTTCTAGTAACTACCAACAGATCTACACTGTTTGCTGAATAGAACCTTTTCTTTCAAACATATATGTGCTGTTTCCTCACAAGGATAAAGTTTAAATATCCTTTTTGGACAAACTGATGTAAAGAACGTTCATGATCTAACAGTCAATTCAGCATTTAATATATACTCCACTTACTTTCATCAGTATTCCTTAATCTGAAATTTCTATCTATTCAAATTCCTTTTATTACCTTTTTTTAACATGTATCTCTAATTCCATAGCACTGTGAATTAAATTACACAATATAAAAACCAGTACATGGGGAATTTATATCTCAATTGTGTTTTAAAGAGATCTGTGGTCCACAGAGCAGAGAGAAATGGTTGGTTCCAAAACCATCACTCATTAAGTTCAAATTCAGATTGTATCAATAGAACTGTACAGTTTGAAAGGTCTGAACAGTTGTGATGGGCCCTCATATCAAAAATGGAGAAACTAACTTAAACTAAGAAATTGATTGATTTCCCAAAATTAATAATGAAAAGTGGTTTGAAGAAAGGTGACTATCATGAAGACAATATACTCATCAATCTAATGTGGAAGGGAATTACACAAACAGATTAATTGGAATCACCTACCAGACATATTCAAATCAGTTATCAGGTCCTTGTTTAATAAATAAATCAATAGACAATGATTAACAAAAAAAAAAAGAAAAAAGTTATGGATCATCCATCTCTTGAAATATTCAAGCAGAGAAGAGATTTCTTTTGGCAAGACTTGAGGTATCAACATACAGCACATGAGCTGGTGAGACAAATTAGTTTGAGATGCACAGAATATAACTCAAGGAAATAAACTGTAGCAATTGCATCCAACTGTCTAAAGAAAGTCAGATGAGATGCAGTATTTATTTTTTTTGTATCAAAATCTATAATCAATCAATATGTAAATGAATGGTGAAAACGACTCTTATACTTGCAAACCAAGTAAACATGCAAAACTTTAGAAGTATTACTTACAGAATCTTAACTAGATAACTAGTCGTGAGAAAACTGAGATTTTGACCTTTACAGTTAACAAAACAATAATTATGTGGAACATTTGAATAAATAACTATTGGAGTTAGATACTAAGCAAGTATCTAAGAACACTTATTAAAGTACATGTCCATTAGTCTACCAAGGATGCCTATTAAAGAATATGAATAATCACTCACAAATACAAAAGAGGAACACTAAGATATAAGGTTGTGTTTTAAGCATGATACTTGCTAAGTGAAAAGAAATAAAAAATAATACAGAGTCAACTGAGAGTTATTGAAATAGAGAAAACAGTTGTTCTTAAAGCCTCGTGTTCTAAAAAATTAATAATATAATCTGGACCACTTAATCACAGGAAACAAAGAGGAAAGCAACACTGTGCTGACAATGGGTTTGTACTGGGAAGCCACTAGTTCTTTGTTATGCTGAAAATGCAACACTTCTAGGAACAGCTATAAATGCAAATGGACACTGAAATGCTCATACTCACAAGAACAGCAGAGGCCTTGCTTGCCTACTCCGATTAGCATGTTCAAACAAAGATTACAGTAAGCAGGCTTGTTAAAGTGCTTCAGTCTCCATACATGCTGCCCATCATCTTTCACATTCTGCGCAGGATGTAAAAGAAACAGATTTTACTTAATAAAATAAACAATGAAATATATAAGTGCCAATAAAAATTGGAGATTGACTCAAGAACGTAAAATACAATCTGTTACTTCATTTAATACCCTGCACCAGATCACAGTATCATCATTCTAAATACACAAGCAATGATATAATAAAAAATTGTTCAGAAGCTCATGGATGTCCATGTGTTTCAAAAATGACTCAGAAATTAACACCAGGTTGTTGTCTACAGTGCACAACAATGCTAGCACTAAATCTAGGATGATATGAAATTGTAATTAGTTTTAAAACCAACTTAAATTTGTTCTAGACTAATCCTAAAAATAAATATGCTACTGCTTAGAATGTAAAAATCCCGAAATGCAACAACAGAAAAGATTCTGAAAAATTCACATTCTTAAAGACTCTCAGAAAGAAGCACGCATCATTATAGGTGAAGTGGAACATAACAACAACTAACCTAACCACAATAATACATACAGCCAGCTCTAATTTACACTAAACTACTGCCAAAAGTCAAACAAAAAACAAGTATTTAAGGGTAAGATTTACATCCTGGAGCTCTTCTGCAAAAATTTAATTCCTTCAAAATTATTCCTACATTTTTTCACTTAGTTTTGGTACTATGCGCAAATGTTGCATGGGCAGACCAATAAATTCAGTAGCCCAGCTTAAACCATGCTTCAACTAAAATGTTATGAAATGTCATGAAACGTTAATGAAACTAAGCTTTCAGTTGCACAGTCCTCCCACTTCCTTCTAAATTGAACCATTCTGGGATTGGATTGTTATATGGTTGGTAAAACAATGTGCATTTTTACAGACTGCAAATTATACACAATTAATTTTGCAAATTCTAAACTTATTGTCAGGGCTTGTTGTCAGATTTTTTTTTATTTTTTTACAATGATCAGTGGTTTTGAATTGTAAAGGACATTAGCCTAATAAAATTTCTCTTTAAATCTATTATTTCAATGAACATGACATCCAGTAGAACAAAAGTTGTTCACATCTATCAGCTGGAAACAAGCTACAGCAGTTTGATTTTGCACATTACTGAATGGCATGGTCTTTTGGGTCATTTCATTACAAACATAAATTGGCACATGTTTAAAGGAAGACACATCAACAGCTGTTTCCTATCCAGCTTCTGATTTCTCATATTAAGCTACAAGAATGTTTGCCATCTAGTATATACAATGTTCCTGATGATTCTCAATAATATAATGATGTTCACTGTCAATGTAAGTGGACATAAATTTTAATCTAAAAATGTTGCTTATAAGCAGATACTGCATGAGTTATGTCCTTAAAAGTTTGTTTGGCTCTATTCTAGAGGCTAGTTGTAAATGTCAAGTCAAAAAACAATGAAGAATTCTTCATCCTCATGGGAAAAAACAAACAAACAAAAAAACCTAACCCAAATCAGCACTTCAAGAAATTAGGAACACTTGGTTAAAAGGCAGGTCCTAGCCAGAACAAAGTTTTGAATAATTCCTACAAATTACTTACAAACAGAAGGAACTGAGATCAGAGCCAAAGTGGAGTTCCCCTGATCCTACCAGCAGGAGTTCAAGTGCCATCTCTGGCCACTGAGCAATGTGAGGGTGCCCTTTCTGCAGAAAGAGCAGTGTGGTTGTCTAATGTGGGATTATCAGGCTGGCAGAGTGTGAAAGTTTTGCAATTTCCCCTGAAGAAACAGAAATAGATTCTGCAGCTGTGGAGCCCTAGAAGCCTGTCAAGCTCCCCCATGACTGGCAGCTGAAGAGGATGTATTTCATTAAAAGGAGTTCTTCAACTTCTCTGTTGATTCTTATTTTATCACACCATTCAAAATATTTTTAAAGTATTGCTAAACTACAACACATAAGGTAAGATTCAAGTCTTCTGAAAGTAAAGTTACTCAACAGACAATCAATACCATGTAAATCCATCTGAAGAAAAAACAAAAACAAACAAAAAAAATACCAACATATATTACTTGGGTCATCAATAGATACAGTCATGAATTGCAAGTATTTAAAATGCAGGCTGACCAGCTTTTGTTCACAAAAATACTTACTATTTCTGAAAAATAACAATAATTCATGATTATGCATAAAAATGCCCCTCTTTTACATTAGTTTTGTGTTAATTTTTAAATTTAAATTTTATTTTTAAAGAATGGCTATTACATGTGAATATGCCACTTCTTATTTGAACAGAACATATGGACCAACTTAGCTGGCATTTTCCTTATCAGAAAAACAAACAAGTCTTGATGTGGGTGTTCTGCCAATTAAAACACTTAACTGTGTTACAGACTGCAACTGATGCAAATCCATTACATAAACACAATGCACTTTTGGAAAATAGCAAATTAAATTTTTGCTCTTGTGCACTGCCAAAAATCAGCAATAAAGTGCTGCATATGATTATGCATGCACATAACTTTTTAAAACACTGCCAAGGGAAAAAAAAAAAAAAGACATAACATGAAACAAAGCCCTCTCAATGCAAGTCTTTAAGTATGAATAAAATCCACAGTTCTGACACATAGGTGCATTTATTGGCATTCAGTAATTTTGCTTCCATATCCTGAGAAAGAGTTTAAAAACAAATAGTCATTAAGAAAATCTCAAAGCAGGGCAGGTACAGTAAAAATCTCTTCCTCACTTCATTATACATCACTGAAAATGAAGCCTCCATATGCCATACGCAAACTTTAGCACATAATGACAAGGGTAACATTTATTTTGTTAACAATGGCTCTCTAACTTATGCTTCTGACCTTTCTGCCACAGATTTGATTGCCAGAAGGACCTGACCTTAAAAAGCAAATCAACCAAGAAAAAAAAAAAAAACAGCCTTAGAAACTTTCACAGAATTTAGCTACACATCCCTGAACAGGTCTAACATAAATTTACCACAGCTTCTCAGATATTTGTAAATAAAAAGACAACACAGAGATCTTGAGGTTTCAAACACAAAACCCGATTCTGAGATTTAAAAAAAAAAAATAGCAAGAGATTTTTTCATCCCAGCAAGTATCACTCCCTACAAAAATAGCCATACAGACTGCATGCTCAGTTGTTCCTATGAGAAGACTCAGTAACAAGCAATCAAGGGAGAAGTATGTAAGGGAGCCTGCTAAGTTATTCTTTTGTGGCTTATTACTGTTTGGCTTTTATTTCTTTTAAAAATATTTATATGACCTGAAGACATTTTTATGACTGATCTTTGAGTACTGTTCTGTTACTGGGAAAGTGAGAAGTGTCCATTAAATCACACAGCACCTCATTTAAATATAAATGCAGTTAAGTTCTACATTTCTTTGCTGGATTGTTGGTAAAGAACTCGTGTCAGACCTTGTTTTGTTTCTTTGGGTTTGGAGAGGGGGAGTTCAAAGTCTGTTTCAACAGGAAAAGGAGTAATCTCATTCAAGAGACATGACCTTTGGGAGAGTTCCTAACTTCCAAGAATTTCTGTGCACTCTGTGAGGTGGGTGGGAGTGCACATGGCTGCTTGGGGCAGGGGGAAGAAATATTTGAAAAACTGATAAAAATTTTTGACCCCAGTCTTCAACTAACCAGTATAATAGTCTGCTCATCCAGAAATGCCTACGTATTAAGATGCACATCAGGATATGACAGCAGGGAACAAAAAAGGAAGCACAGGAGGGTAAATTCATTTCTTGAGACAAGCTTCATAATTAGCCATTTTTGTGGCTCCTTCACCATGTTTCTCTGTTCCTGAATTAGAAGTCACTAGAAATGCTGCAGTAATTATATTTTAAGTAACATTAAATTTGTATCTCTTTATGAAACGTCATTTATCTTACGCTCAGAAAGGTTTCTCCTGGGCTTTTAACAACCTACAGGCAAAAAGAAAGTAACTTTCAAACCTCCTACAAAGCAGTGGGAGTGAGCATAGTGTAAAAGTAGATAGCACAGTCAAAAAACCGGTATGCACTTTGTATTTTTCCTCCAGCTCCTGTTTAGAAATCTCACAGAGCATTGGCATAACTCCCTCTGCTGGCAAGGACGTGCAATGATATTGCTAAAACAGCTCAGACCGCTTTGGATGAATCTACTTATAACTGGAGAATTTGCACTAAGAGTGTAGATAAGCTACAAATTCTTATATGGGCAGGCAGATCTACCTCATTCCTCTCTGAACAAAAGGAATATGAGATTATCAGGCTGCCTAAGTATTAAACAACCATTTCAGTGCTCAGCCTGGGAGAGTCTACTTGTGGTGCAGCAGATCCAACACCAGAATCGGAAATGGTTTCTAGTTATCAATTGGGTTCCAATTTAATATACTCAAAGCTCAAAAAGTAAGTCATGGTCAATATAACAAACAATATAAGAAGCTGCATTTCCCACATGTGGACTCACACTCAAGTATTCTATCCAAAAGCTATCTTTTAACTTCATTGACTATAATACAAAAATATTTGCTGCTTGGGGATCCGAAGCAGAACTGTAAGAGCAGCAGCCTTCAGTTTTATCTGAAGCACTGCCACACTTCTACAGAAATTCTTCTGCCTCACAGATTTGTTTCTTGATTTTATGTGTTCAGAGCGCATTTGCTTTGGGAGAGGAGAAGAAGGAGACAGAAAGTTTTAAAAGAAAGACACAGCAGCCTGTTTTCAGATTACTGATTAGAATTTATGGTAGTTTTGAAGCACTCCCTGTTGTTGAATTTTACCTTAAGGGTAGCTTTTCAAGCAGCTATAGATTATCAGATACAGTGCAATGGTGACATCTAGTGGTTGCCAAAGAGGGAATAAAATACTTTCCACTCTAAAACTAAAGACTTCTATACAACAGCACCTGCAAATTTATAGTTTATAGCTAGCTACCCACTGTACAATTGCTGGCAGAGGTGACAGTAATGATTCATTACAATAAATAGCTGATGAAGAATTATTTTCTAGCATTAATCAAGTGCTTCTATCATTATAGGGTAGACTAATACTGTGCAAGTGTGGAACTCCCAGTACAGAGCAGAATATAATGTATCTGGCTGACAATACTCCTTAAGAACAAATTGTTGTTAAATGGCTTTTTTTGCCAAAACTGCAAAGGACATGTGGACTTCTGTTTGGATAGTCGATGAATCATCTCTTAAACCTCGCTGACAGTTTTCATTGACTTAAAGTAGAATAAAATAAAAAAGTCAGAATCTTTGAAGGCTTCTACTGTGAAAGATTAGAATAAATGGTCTCATGGTCACTAATATGTATCAAGCCACTTCCCCAAACTGCAATTATCAATCAGAAGGTGTGATTAGGAAGAACATCTGTGTACAACCTGTGTTTGCAGAGGAGGCAAAGAAGCTATTGCCTTAAGAAAGAAAAACAAACAGAAAAGTTGACAAGAACTGTGATAACTGCAGACTAAAGTGTAACAATAAGGAAAAAAAAAAAGTCTCATATTTATTTCTAAAAATTGCAGTTCATAAACAAAGGTTTCCTCTATAATTCCTTTTCTTTCTTTCTTTTTTCTTTTTTTTTTAAGTTAAAAAAAATAATATACAATAATTATAATAATAGATTTTTGTTAAAGCTCTATGTAAGTGTTATGTATGCTGAAGTTAATAATGGGCTAGCCTCATCTCCTCCCTCCCCCGAAACTAATATAAGTCTTCACTGGTATCAGACTATTTGATTTGATTTTCTTTTCTTCTAAAGAAATTACAGACACAATCCTTAGATTCAGATACTAGATTGAAATTTATTTCTACTTGGATTTATTAACTTACTAAACATAATTTGGTGGTAATTTTTTAGTAAATGATTTGCAACACAGCTGGTACAGTTCTCTAGATAACAGTCTTTTAATCCACATTAAAGTAAAAATATGTATGGAAAAAAAACATTAAATTGCTATTCTACCCATTCTTTTCACTGATTTAATGATTTTCAATTTATAAAACTATCCTAATTGATAATAAAGGCATTTTCTGGCTTTTTTTTTTTTCTATGGAATTACAATAATTTCTTCACCAATATTCACCAATATACATTCCAGTTTCTTCAGTTAATGTAGTAGTGTTGATAGAAGCTGACCCATGCAGATAGCAGACTACAGAATTTTGATCACTGCTTATGTATTTTTATTATTTCTTTAGTAAAATGACTAACAGCAGAATAAATTGGCTAATAACTAGTAAAACTATTCAAAAGATTAAGTTGTCTAATAAGGTACATTTATATAGTTCCTTTCTAATAACATGGCTTTTGATTTAACATGAAAATTATCCTCTACAAAAAGACTTACATTCATTTACCACAGAATTAAGTAGTTTTAAAATGAGAAAGAAGTAAGTGCAGACACTGCAAAATGCTCCCAGAATAACTGAAACATCTGTTGTAAATGAGAAATACATATGGAATATGACCATCAGTTATCTCCTATACTGTTTTCTACAGAGAATTTGCTGCCCTGTGCTTAAGGTAAATACATGGAAGTAAAGGAATACAAACTGACGAAGACTTGCCTTTTGATGACAGGGAAGTAGTACATTTTTTATTTTGGTTTGTTTTCCGCTGAGCCCCATATATATATAGAATTAGGGAATTAGTACATACAGTGATCCAAATAGACTGTAAGTTATCCTAAGTTCAGCTATTTCTGCAGTGAGTTGATTTGTAAGAGCTAAATGTTTGATTGTTATTACTTGGCATGAATTTTATATATACTGCTAAATGCATAGTTGTCTTTTATATGGAAATACTGACTATTCTTTGTGAAAGTAGGACACCATGGAGCAACTATGGCCTAGATTTAGCTCAGGACATAACACTGACTGGAGAAAGGTAAATATTGCGTATAGTTTTACCTTAGTGACAGCAAAAGACTTCAGAAAATAAAATAAAATGTTTTATAACAAATAAAAACAAACAAACAAACAAAAACATTCGAAACATATGCTAAGATACATGTGCTCAAAATTAGCTCAAATACAGGACAGCAGGTGGCACTGGCAACATGCCAGAGATAAAACAGCTGTGTTGAACAGGTATAAAATTGATTCTATTACATTTGCCTTGTATTTAATGTGATGTTGTAAATGTATAGTGCCTAAGCTCTTCTTTCACAACACTGCGTCCTTTGGTCTAAGTGTTCGCTTTAATACTGTTTCTTATACAGATCTCAAAATGATGGAAGAACATATTCACACTAATGTATTATGATAGGATAAGAGCCAGCAGGCAAGAATTACTGTAGGAGAAATTCCATCTTGGTGCGAAAAAAAAAAAATTCCCATGAGAGCAATTAAACACAAGGAACAGCCACTCGCAGATCTAGGCCCATCTCACTGGAAACATTCAAGACTGGATTTGAAAAGGCACTGCATAAAATAATGTGAGGCCCTGCTTTCAATATGGTGCTGGACAATTGATCTCCAAAGCAAAGTTCCTTCTAACCTAGACTGTCCCATGATCCATTATGGTTAAATTGCATAGCATTTGTAGAGTTGCCAAGACACCACTTCAATCCGGCTATAAAATATACATGGGTAGTAAAACATTCTTACAAGATGCTTCTGCAGCTAGCAATTCATTATATGCTGTCAATAGGATAAACTAATGAGCTTTTCATAACTTTCAGCTTCAGAGCTGATGCTTTTTCAGACATTCAAAAGTAGCTTGGACTTGGAAGACACACTTCTGTTTTTTAAACACCATTCAGACATAGTAAAGACAAGTAAAGCCATTCATTATACAGGTTATAGAGAAAAAAGACTTGAGGACCATGTTGACATGCAAGCAGAAACTTGACATTGATGCTAATACTTACATTCTCTAATCCAAGAAGGACTAGGAGTGGGATCGTTGTCATTCCTCCTTGGATCCACTCTTCTAGGGAAACAGTGCCATCATGATCATAGTCAATTTCTTCCATCATTTCATGAAGAATCTGCACAGTTTAACGAAAATACTGATTAATAACACACTCTAACATTACCAGACATGTAGGATCTATGACCTCTCATCTATGTGCAAAAATATATATATAATGTTACTTACGTGGTACGTATACTAAACTGAGTCCTGGCAGTTCAGCAAATGAAGTACAGTATTTATATTTACATTTCACTAGGACCTAATATTAATAATTAGCACCTAAATTTCCTGAACAAAAGTGCCCCTTGCATACTTACTATGTAAAAACAAGAGACAACTAATGTTAAGAAATTTTCAGGAGTAAATCAGTTGCGTTATAAATATTAATTACTTTATGCACTGAAGAAAAGCCTTAAACTTTACCAAAGAACGCTTTATGTACAGACTATCGTTTATCTTGCTAATATTTAGAGTATCATGTAGGCATGAAGAATCATAAAATGAATAAAAACTGCCTCTATAGCCACATAAACTGGTGGTGCTTACTGGGCTCAGTTCAGTAATATCCCATTCAAGGTATTCTGCAACATGCATCATTTGTGCAATGATGTTTTCCAGCTCCTACAGATGAAAGAAAAAGATTTATCCTATTTAATGCAATATTAAAATTATAAATTCTACTGCAAAGAAGTCATAACTCAAACTCATGGCATTCAGTGACTATCAGCACTAAAACACAGAAAAAACTTCACTTCTAATCACTAAATGATAAACAATCAATTGAAAAAAAAAACTTTTTAACATGTGAAACTTAAAATTGTAGACCCACTGAGCAGAATAAGAAGACAATTCTATTTCTAAGAGCAAATATCTGACATATACATAGATGTATTTACTCTGACAAAATAAAAAAAAAAGTGTTTTCTGTGCAGAAGAAAGGAGTGGCAGCTCCTATTTCGAAAACTTCCTTAGCTAGGAAAAACACTTTTTTTTTTTTTTTTTT
>VXAB01009139.1:17134-45496 GCA_013399175.1 Odontophorus gujanensis
TTTTTTTTTTTACAAAAAACTATAATCATATAATTTAGAAGTGCAATTTCCAGGACTACACTGACTTCAACTCCATTAATTTAAAGAGTCAAAACTCATGAGGAGTTAGAAGTGATACACAGTGTACACTGCCATGTGTATGACCTGATTTTCTGAAGTGCAGGATATTTGTACACAAGACAGACAGTCAGAACATTCAAAACTCAGGTATGGAATGCTTTCCTGTTTTAACAAAATCTTTGCAAATGTTGCTTTCATATACATCTCTCAGATGCATATTAGTGCTTTAGGAGCAATATCATTGTACCTTATCTAGTAATACCATTAAAAATAAGAAGAGTATAAAATAAGACTACACATTAACGTTGTCAGCATTTAAAAATGTTTATGGTTGTAGAAATAGCAGTTTAACAGAAGAAGTACTCAAAGATTGCTTTCAAAACATGCAACTTTCTACTGTCTGTAATTTACAGTGGTTCTATTATTTCAAGATTCATGTAGTTCTCTATAGGTACACCGTTAGGGCATAGTCTTAAACACACACACAAAAAAGTTGTAAGTTACCGAACTATCCAGGTATCCATTTCCATCTGTATCATATAAACGAAACATAACTAAAAAGTGGACAAAAAGAGAAGGAAACTCAATTAAAACACGTAGTAACAACATTCTTTAGTTTAAAAAGATAAGCTGAGCTTCAAAAGACAAGCATTAGCCTTTTTCTTAATGATCACACTAACAGCAGATCCATCAAAGATTTTGTATTGCAGGAGGTTCACTCAGTTTATCCCCTACCACACTGCCTCCAGTAAAACATAATTGCACCTTTTCCACACAATCCCTCCAGCAGCTAAGCTGGTCTGTGAATGTGTTCCTGGTTCTTCCCAGAGATGATCTGATCTGAATTGACAGGGAGTACCACCAGAAGACTTTTAGACATGGCATCAGACAGAGTAAAACATGCAGTTTGTCAACCAAACGTTGATAAGCATACTTCAGTTACAATGCTACTATGCTCTCCTGATTGCAGCTGTTAATATTGAACATTGCCTTAAAAATGCTTTCTGATCTACACTAAGTGAAATGGGAGATCATTATTTTAAGTACCTCATCAGGCAAATCCAACAAAAAACATTCCTCACAGATAGTCCAGGCGAGCCTCACTCATAGTTCCTATCATCTATGATGCAGTTTGTCAGAGATCTGAACTCCCTAATCCCTAGAAGATCTATTTTCAAAGAAGTAAAAAGACTGGTGGTTGCAGGACACTGTTATGGCTCAATTCATAGCAAAACCTAAGCAGTAATAATCTTATTAGATGCCTTGGAAAAAAAATAACATATGGCCTGCTGAGCAGTGAACAGTACCATACAGTGGATCCATTTGAAATGTTCCCACAGTCCAGTAAATTCTGGAAGAAAAACTTATCTTTCTCAGGCAACAATAGAAGAGAATGATTAGAGTGAAGCTTGAAAAGAATTTGACTTAGAGTAAAACACACTTCACAGCTACATGGCTTGGATTAATGCCTTTCATCTCCTATCTGCTTCCAAAGTTGATCACTGAACTTTCCACCACTTCATCAGTATTAGTCAACATGATCTCACACTACTCTTAAGAATAGTAGCATAAGATTGAAGATTTCTACTCCAGTACTTCGTTGCAATTTATAGAATTCCATTAATTATAGCCTAAATTACATATAAGAATATGTTTCTTAGCCTGAGAATTATGTTGCAGAAATGCTTCTGTGAAAAACAACAGTTAAAGCCACCAGAAGTTGTAACATCACTGCTAATACATTTCTGCCAAAGCTTCAGAGCTGTGCTCATTGTAAGACAGCTAATATTATCTGGCAAAGATAACATTAAGCATTCACAGTTTCCATACAGAATCACTGAATCATTAAGTGATGAAGTTCGAGCCATTTGGTTCTCCTTCCTCTTTCTGTGCTATTGTAATACAGTGGTTGAAACATTCTTCAGCTATCACAAAAGCAAAAGGTGTTCAGCATCTCCCCGGGCATTCCTCATTCCAGAGGAGCAGTGCTTCCTACTTGTGTATCACTTTTAGTATTATTAGAGTAAAACTCCTAATAAAAACTACAGAGGCCAAGTTAATTCTTTACATTCCCTTCTTACTCCCTTACATGTCAGCACTGACTGGACACGTACATCTATTACAAGAGTGCATATTTTTGCAAATAACGTTTAAATGTATTACAAAAATGAAAACACTAGACCACTTGTTTCACTGCTGCAGTATCCTCTGCAACTTCTGGACTTCTAAGCCTGGAAGTGACAAAAGGGGGCATCCCAGAAGCATCGAAAATTTTAAATTACAGCCTTTCCAGAAGAAACTGGGGAACTGGGGATATGTGCCCAGCATCCACGGACAGATCGATGAAAACATACAAATTAAGGAATTGTTTGCACTGATATCATGTCCCTTATAAGACACACACAAATGTCAGTTAAAATGTCTCCCATCAGTGGGTCACTAAAGGAAGAGAAGTTGAGACATGAAATACCACTGTTCACTTCCTCAGAAGTACCTTGCATATTTTCAAGAGCCTTTTCTTACACATACAAAAATAATAGTGTGGGAAAATAGATAATAGTTTCTACAGATCAAATTTGATGGTTGCTCCACAGAGCATGGAGGTACTTAATGTTACAGATGTATCTTTACCCATGCAATGTGTCCTTAAAAAGAGAACTTGAGTTCTTCCAAAGCATGTCTTCCACGACAGATTGGAAGACATTTAGGACATATTCCATTTAAAAATAGATATGCTGAGTGTTTAAAATATGTGAGATTCATTGTGCAGAAAACTTCCAGGAATACACTGTTAACAGCTTAGAGAAGCTATTCATCTGCTGAACTATTTGTAAATCTGTGAAAACCTGTTGATAGTATAGATTCAAACTCCAAATACTGTTTCCTTTCAGTGCATTTTATCTCTAAAAGTCCTCCAGTTTATATCAGGGTTTGCTTGAGACCATCAATTCCATGTTCTACTTGTTCTGAACCTAACACTTAGCTATCTTTTTCAACAGAAAATTGTAGATTTGAGATTAGCATTGATATTAATTTTGCCAAATCTGGAATATTTCTTTTTTCTCCACTCAACTGAAACTAATTCTTATTTTACTCTGCTGCCTACTATTATGCAATTATTTCAGACAAAGAGTTATAACTATATGTACTACGCTATATACTATAGTTATAAACTATACCATTAATTCATAAGGAAGATTCAGCTAAAATCAATAGGGAAATCTGCATACAAATGGTATGGTGTAGTACAAAATTATACACTAAAAAGTGACAATATATGGTACATTTTAACTCCAAATGACAGAATAGTATATCAATCTATGCAATATCCTTAATTCATGTAATCACCATATCCTTAATTAAATATATTTGAGGTTATATGGATTTAATTCATGCAATAAATCCATATAACATCAAATATATTTAATATGTATTTACAGTAAGTTTATTAGACCAGGCTTTAGCTCATAAATCACACAACCTTTTACCTGTGAAGTTCCTGCTGAGGAATATCTGCACTGTTCCCTACATTAGAATAATCTCCCATCTCCCTCCCTTATTTCATTGTACCAGTTTCTGACACCAGAGGAGGCACTTGCTCTTCATTTCATGTTCTGCTTTGCGCATAGAGTTCTTAACAGCTCTGATACAGTCTGCATGAATAACTATACGGTGAAACAGTTACCATACAGTCAGTTGAATTCAGTCCTAGAATCCTAGTGACCATTTGCTTGTGTTCAAAACGCACACTGAAAAATATAGCTTCATATTTTTATAATAGAATATACAAATATTATCATCAAATTTAGGGCAGACTTCCTATAATTTTCATCAGTGAACTTACAGTACATAATTTTAATTGTAACTTAAGTACAGATAAACAAATCATCAGGGTACTTCAAAAACATATGGTCAAGTAACCTTGTAATCAATTTCTTGCTCCAGCAGCTCACTGTTTCCTATCATACTAAATATTTGCTTTCCATACAGTATTGAAACCTGATCCTTTATTCTGTATATTAAAATATACCTGATCTCAAGAATAACTTGGGTTGTTTACCTCTCTAGAAAATTAGCTTCTAAAATTCCATGAAGGAGAAACACTCTTCTTTTTTTTATTCCTCTCATTTACAGATCAAAGAGCAGATAAGAGATTTTTGGCTTTAATGAATGAGGCCCCTAATTCAAAATCTAATTAATTCTAACTCCCAGAATCTAAAGTTCATTGCACTACCAACAGTAGTATAGACTTGGATTATTTATTTATTTATTGTATTCACTAATTACAGATTTCAAGGACAATATTAGCAACTATTCTTTGTCTGAATTAGTTCATTTTCTACAGATTATTAATCACTTTCATCTCTCTCAGCATCTACAATGCATATCATTTGTTTTTAGCAGAATTTCTGATTAGTTTTCCCTTATAAGAAATGAATACATAAAAGTAAGTATATGTTTAAAACAACAACAACAAATGAACACATACATTCTAGCTTGTCTTCAGGTCTTCCTCTTTCTAGCAGTGATAAATAACAAACAATATCTTTCAGCTGGATCACATCTGGTAAATTCAAGTTTGCAGGTGTAGGAGGTCGGGATGAAGAGGTGCCTTTGTTAAGTCTAAGACCTGGAAATAAAATACATCCTTTGTTACACTTAATGTGGGATAGAAGCAGAGAATACAACCCATAACTTGTACGTACAAACATGCATACATTTTTGAGTCATAGATGAATTCTTAATTTAAATCAAACTGTAAAATTTTGAACAATTTACATTCATAGTTTATCCAGGAGGGGCAGAATTAAAATGAGAGTGGGGTTTTAAAATAGCACACAGGTGAAGCAAACTATAATAAAAATAAATCAAGCATGGGATGGCATCCCTGTTTTCTGATTTGTACTGACCTGATATTTTACTATAAAATAGTTTTGGTGAATATTCTTATTACATGGTATATATGTGTTAAAGTAAGTATCAAAGCAATCCCGGCCCAACTCTGTATTCCCTTCTTAGTGCTTATAAAAGTTTTGTCTAATTAGATTGTTTACAGATGTAACATTTAAAGATGTTTTAGTGACACAAAATACTCTGAAAAAACTCAAATGCGTAATATTCCCCAAAACACAGTTAGTAGTGTGTCGCAGCAACATGAATTTAAAATGTTGAAAACCTGACCACAGAATATTATGAAATACACACAGAACTTATGTAACAGTCATAATTGCTAAAATGCCATGATCAAGAATAGGTGCAGTGTACTACTTGGATGAAAAATTCCAACAGCGCCAAACCTTTCATTTTGAGAACACAGTAACATGACTGGTCCTGAGGACATGACTTAAATGTGCAGGGCTAATAATAAACAGAGAATAATAAGGGAAGAATAGGACTACACAGAGAAAGCAATAATGAATTTTCTGTACAAGTTTGTTACATTTTCTACTGACGTTAGTGATGCTATAAAAAATCTATACAAAGGGATCAACTGTGCTTAAATATCTCCCATATTCAATCCAGAAAAATGTTATGTATACTTATACTTCATACATAATTTCTTGCAATCATTTGTCTCAGACTAATTAATCATTGCTGCAAATGCAAATGGAATTCAGGTAGGTTGTTTCATTTATTTTTCTATTTTCACATTTAAAATGTTCATTTCCATCTACAAATTTTCAAAGATCTACCAAGGTATAGATGTTGAAAAAAGAAAATTAAGAGCAAATTGGCATGCAAGTAGTAAAATTTGTGTGAGGTTCACGTTCATGTTCTCAGGCAGATAACAAACATTGAATGTGAATATTTAAATGAAAAAAAAAACAAAAAAGATTTAATTAAATAATGTGCTACTAGAAGAGTTTGTGTGTCAGTAAGATTGAATTTAACATAGCATAAAATGTTATTCAATTAAGATGCTATCTTTAATCACACAGTTTACACATATAATTCGTATGAATCCTATACACAAAATAAATGTTATTATAAATCTGAGACCCACTCATCTTAAAATTGCCTAGCCTCACATGCCACTGAAATCCAAATGAAAATGATACATAAGCTTTAAGGTAAATTTTAGATTATGATCAGCTTCAAGGTACAAATCAAATCACAATCAGAAGTGGAAGCAAGGTGGATACCATACAGACCTGCAGCACGGATGCTTACCTGGCATCTGTTTCCATCTCTCTTCAGATACTTTAACTGAAAATGCAATTTACAAACAGACATATGAGTGGACTGGGAGACACTAAATGAAAAATGGGTATGGAGGGAGATTTATGAACCCTGCCTGTGATCCTTTCTAGCTCTTGTGTTCCTTCTTCATTTCCAGGAGATGTCAAATATATCTGACAAATTTACGTCTCAGTATAATCATGTTTTGGTTTTGTTTTTTTGTTTTTTGTTTTTTTTTTTTTCTATCATTTAAAGATTGCTAGACATCCTAAAATAAAGCTTTCTGTAATTTCCATATGCATATGACCACATAACAAATGCCTACTTTTTCACTTTAAATGCTTCAAATTATTTAAAAAAAAAAAAATCTACTTTAAATTTCAAGCAATTGCATTGCCTTTATCAACAGCATATTTTCAGGCACAAATAACAATAACTCTTGCATGAGATGAAGTGCACTCTCTCCAAACATACTTCGGATATAGCAATTTATCAGCTAGCACTTCTGGCATTATACAATATACATATGGAAAATTACTAAAATGAAGATGAAAATAAACTACTAAATAGAAAAAGTGAGTGATGGAGAAAAATTTTAGGAGTTAACAACATAGTAAGAAACTTGGTATATAGTTTTAACAGAAAAATTGACTTTTTTTTTTTTAACTGCTCCTAAGAATCAAATGTACCAGAGAGAATTATAACAGAAGCAAAGCTGAGTATAGTGTCTACTGAGGAGAATTTAGCAATAAATCTGATAATATCCCACAAACAGTTGCTATAATTTCTATGTAAGAAAAGTCAAAGCCAAATTAACCCAATACCAGAATAATAAAAGACTAAATATACATTATCAGGCAAAAGTGTTAAAATGGTGGCTGATATAGTATGTGTTTATTATTACTGATGTTCATTAAAGAATGAAAACTTCAAGGAAAAATTAAAAGTAACGACAACAGAAATTGTGTGGTGGATACATTATAGGCAATAGAATCCATATGCAAAGCAGAAAAAAAAATGCAATGCTGAAAATACATGACATATTAAATAGCCACCACAGTATATTTAGATATGCTTAGAGATTCTATCACAAAACAAAGGACTGAAACATTGGCCTAAGTGACTTGTCCACTTTTATGAGAAAGTCACAATTAGAGCTGTGGTTAGCAATAGGCTTTGGATAAACCACACAACCGGGTACACTATTATTTACTAAGCCTACTTCCCTGCAGGTGGAACCAGTCTAGCTTGTCCAGATTGTTGGAAATGTAATGTCTACAAAGGAGATATTTTTGAAAGATGTGTCTATGGTATTTCTGACTAGAAAGAATAAAGAGATCTCCAGTATTCAATTCCAATGAAAGGAGGAATCACACCCACCACATGGCAAGCAAACTTTGCTAGCAGAAAAAACAAAAGTCAGTTAAGTCTAACTGCATGTTTTGTCAATAATTATATATACATATATATAGACACACACATATATGTCATTAGAAAATGAAAGTAAAGTAAGAAGAGGAAATAACAGTTACTGCAAACTCAAAGAAAACTAATTGAAATCCCTTTATTTAACATAATTGAAAATGGCACATGCCAAAACCAAAAACAAGGCCGGATTGAGAGGGTGATACCTGGAAGCGCATAATTAATATTGCACACTAAGACATCTATAGAAATCTAGAGCTTAGTAGCTGCAGCACATTAGTTAACATTTTAGCCAATAGCATTTGTACCAAATCCACAGTTTCTGTACATGTTGCAATTTGAAGACACCTAATCTTAATATGAAGAATTCAGGCAATTAAGAACCCATCAAACCATTTGGTAAAATGTTCTAAATGCTTGATTATCCCAGCTGTTCAGAATATGAAATCTATTTCTTTAAATTAGTCTAGCTTCTACTTTTAGCTACTTAATTTTGATAGAGTTCCCAAATTAGTGCTGTGCCAGATCAAAGTTTTCAAGTTAGGATAATAACGTTATTCTCCAAGTATTAATGTAAAGTTTTGTGAAGCTTTCCAAGTAGAAAGTTTTAAAACACTATTCTGCCTGAAATTATTTTAACACATTGTCATCTTCACTTAAGATCATGTTTCATAAAAACGTTTAATGAAGCATGAAAAGTTTACACTGTATTAAGAATATAGTTCTTATATTGTATAAAACAATTACCACTAACTGTTAGAGGACATTTAAAATATCAGTTACTAATAAGTATTTAAGATTACTAAGAGCAGCATCATAATAATTAAGAGAAGTAGCCATAATTGGATAGAGGAACTGCAGAGCTCAGCAGAAGCTCCTGCATGAGACTCTGAAGGTTTTTAAGTGTTTATAGTAGTCAGCAGTAGCCATAGCAATTTGATTAGCATTAATATAACAAAGACCATCCACTTGGTGCCTCAGCTGCATCATAACCGTGAATTAAAAAGATGAAACCATTAAATGTTCATTTCTCTTTACAATATTTCTTGTTCATGACTGAATTAGGTTATCCAATTAATATCAGAACAAAAAAAGAAGTGCATGTAGTATATAATTCTACATATTTATCACTACTAGAAAGTAAGTGACAGGAGTATGCAACTTTCAATTCTCATATTACTTTGATTTTATTACTTACCTCCAGAAAGGAGTTGGGGTTTGTTTTTTATTAACGGGCTGCAGTGAGAGATTTTGTTGCTAAATGATGTAAAAAGATGCTCAGTGAAATCATCAGGTAGATCTGCCTCCAGAAAAGTCTTCATGAACAGCTTGAATCCCTCTAAATCAATTGTCTAGAGGGGAAAAAATACAGTAGGAATTGTTTCCTTTTTAACACTTTCAAACTAATGCATCAGATAACATTCTGATAGCAAATATTTTAGACTATCTTCAAAAATACCGATTTCTGAAGATACAGCCTCATACTTGGTCCTGAAGTGACTGATTATTTACTTATTACTTTGGGAATCCACTGTATTCATTCAGTTGCCTAGAATATAGGGTAAGGCAGTCAGTAGTAAATTCAGAGCATTTCTCCAAAGATCCCAAAACTAAGTGCCACCCTGACTATCTTGATTACAGTAATTTAACAGTACATACAGAACCACAGCCAACGGTGGCTATGGAATTCATGGTGATGTACATACTAATTCTTAGCTTTTCTCATGATTATCAGACAATAAGCAGGGTATTTCTAGATGCTAAATTCAGGCAATTGAAGGCCACCTGCCTTTTCTAGGTGGCAAAACAGTTTGCCAGTATTTGTCAAAGAGGAACAAATCAGCTCTAACAGTAAAATGAGAGTGTAGAACCTGCACAAATCTATGGGGGTTGCACAGGGGTCAGGTTTCAATTTGAAACATTTTTCACTTAGTTTAATTTGGTTTTACTTTTGGCAGGAAAATCATTCTTTGATTATTTCTACCTGGTATGGTAAGGCAGCATTATCTGTTTTGAGTAGTAACATGAATATAAAGCACTACGATCCCATTTTATCCTGCTAATACAAAACCCCTAAAAATAAAGGCAGCGGGAGATGTATAAAATATCGTAAGACAGTTTCCCTATTATCTGTGAATTAATTGTGACACACTTGCATACATATTAATGATGCTTCTCAGTTACATGTATGATAAGCTTTTTTATTAAAATCACTTGTTAATCAATAAAATATTGCTGTTTTTCAGTTTAGTTCAGAGAGTAAGTAACTTTAGCAACTTTTCATCTTTGAATAGTTGAAAGAGAAAGCCATACTGCTTCACAGAATGAAGTTGTTGAAAACTCCCTGTGCTTAGGGAAAATTCTGCTCTTGTCTGTTGGAAAACACTAGTTCAACCCCTTTTGTTCAGTACAGTGAATACAGCCTTACGAAAGAAAAGATTTAGCAAGACTTGAAATGATGCCAGGAAAGGAAAATGGAAAATAGATTTTCACAGTGTCTCTGTGACTTCAGGATCTGAGTCACAGTATAAATTATATTAAAGTCACTGTAAAAATTATTTCAAATCTTTGGATCAGTGATTTCTCTCTCTCCCTCCTCCTAGTTTTTACTGTTTTTTTGTTTTTGTTTTTTTTCTTTTGGACAAGACAAAATCTATTCCTACATGTAATAAGGTGTTTCCCACTGAGACAAACACCTACCTGCCCTAAAGTAATGTTTTAGATGCATATCTCTACTTACTAGAGACTAACAACACATATTGTAAAATTTGATCTTGTGCAAATCACTATTGGAAATACAAACTTGGCAAATGAGCTCACCTTCTAACCTAGAACACCTCATTTGGTTAAAAAACTGAGTGAAGCCAATAGAACTCTTATTTACTGAACACAAAAATAGAAGAAAATGAAAAACAAATGACCACCACAAGGCTAAAAATGGAAATAATCAGCTTGGACATGGAGCAGCTGAATGTTATCAATCCTGGACACAGAGTACATTATCATCATAGAATTTCAGTCACTACCTTGTAACTTGATAAGACATACACTGTTCCAGATATGCTTTAAGCTTTGGTTTTGTTTTTTTATCCGCCATAATAAAGTCCCTGGAAGTCACTTCAGTGTTTAAGAGGAAAAAAAAGCACACTAACAAAAGGATATGTATTAGCAACCAAGGTCATTAGTTTATGTGATATGAATTAATTTTTTTTATCTGTAAGCATAACAAATACACCGATCACTAAAGCAATTGACTTTAATAACCTGAAATTATTTTGTTATGTTGTTCACGAACTATGTGTTTGTTACCTCTTTCATTACATTACGTATAAGAAGGAATAACCAAGTGAAAAAGAGAAATAGAGAAACAAATTACAATCCAATTAGCTAAGGTTTCTTTATGGACATACAAGATATTGTTGCATTACATAAGGCTTTATTATTATTATTATTTTCCCTGTCTGTATATATGACTGCTAAAAATATTCCTTGAGGTCATAGCTATCTTAGATTTCTAAACTGCTGTCTCATTAATGTTAGTTCACCAAGATGACAGCAATAACTAAATCTCTCATGCCACATTTTTCTATTTATATGCTCAGAACTGTGCCTGGGTAGAGATACGAGTTAATAAATAAGGTTAAATTGTTGTACTTTGTTCTTCCTGATGACTCTGTTTCTGAAAGGGATTTTCTGAAAGGGATTTAAACTTTTCGTTATTTTCTAAAGATGTTTAGACAAGTATTTATCCTCAAGTCCTCCAAAGCAAGTATTCCAAACATATTTTCTAGCCACGGAAAACAATAGATACTATGACTTGGTTGTCATGTCATCTTACTATATTTGACACTCACTGCCACTGATTATGGTGCCTAGCAAAGGAGAAAAGAGAGTGGCTGTTCTAAAAAGTTGTTTTACAATTGCATTTCTTCAACTGAAAGTGCTTTGTTCTCTGCTCTCTCATACTTTCCCCCATTTAAACAGCAAGGTTCATAAAACAAATCAGATGTTGTATATCCAAAAGTTTTCAAATGAAGCTGCAAGTTCAGCCAGGAGCTGGTAAGTGATTTAAAAACACATCAGAGAAATGTTTATAATTGTCCAAAATAGAGCTGGAAAAAAACACAAGCTGTACCAAATGAATGTACAATAGTCCTGCCTTAGGAAGGCCTATGAACAGATCCTTGCAATAAGGTTATTTTCCTATATAAAAAAAGACAAAATCCTTGATTCTAATACTCCATAGTACTTTCAAGGTCACCGGTGTACTCAGAGAAGATTACCCTAATAGAAACTACAGTCACATTTGTAAATTTGTTTTTGTAAATGTCTCTAGTGTACAGAGCAGAACTGTGCTAGTCTGTATCAGCTAGTAATAGTTTAGATTATCCATCAAGTTCACAAATAAAAAAGGGGAGATTTTTCAAGGTGGGATCACCTTAAAACATTGTCAGTGTTTTCTCTATCATCTCTCACATGGAAATACATATAACCATTATAAAACAGCAGAAAAAAAATAATATTAATTCCTTAAAAGAAGTTCTGTTAAGACCACTGTGGAAGACTCATATAGATGGAGTACTATCACCCTTTCTAAGTACTGAGTATAATTCAATTAGAACAGAGCATTTAAAGATGTGAAAACATTTGCTGAATCTCAGCCTAACTTAAACTTTCACAGAAGAGAGGTACAACTCACAATATTATAACTTTCCTTTTCTGCAATCATATGGCAGCTTTACTTTCTCCTCATTAAATTTTACTGTACAAAACTATGAAAATGCCCATTTAAGGATATAGCCTTTCTCTAATTGCTAGTATACTTTCTCCTCACCAAAGGGGCCACACATTGCTTTGGGAACCAGAAAGTAGGGAAAAAGAAGATTTTGTATACTTTATTACAATTTGAAAATAATTTATTGCTTTTGAAGAATTCATAAGAATCAATTAACTAGTTCCCATCAATAATAACAGAACAATGCATAAGATATAATCATAGATGTTGTTTTCTTAAGCATGCATGCTAATTGCTTAATTCTCAACAGTTGGTTGGCTTCCAGAAGCTCCAGCTGAATTCAAATGAACCTCTGAAAGCAGGTTTTAGCATTTTGGAAAGTATTTTCCATGATGCTTCCCAAATGAGAGAATGAGAGCGTGCACAGATGTACTAAATTGACTACAGTTAATCTGATACACATATTAATTCATTCCATTTCACAGGAGAAAAAAGGATGTTGGGAGATAATGGCCATAAGTTTAGGAACTTTAAGAACATTTTCAGCTAAACAAGGTGCAGGGGATAAAGAAGGACACAGTCAAAGCAGCCAGTAAGTAAAGGAACGTGAAAGAACTTCCAAATCATTTTGGCCTAAATTTTATGAGGAAAAGAAAATTGTTCTGTTTTAGCTCTGATACAAATAAAAAAGAGCACCTAATGTTTTGTAAGAAGGCCACAGAAAGGCAGGTGTGTATATAATCAGAATACGATTTCATTGTATATAATATCTCTTAAATAACTGATTTGCCAAGTTTACTGGAACACCATTTCCTATCTCTTAAAATTAAAATATATATATATATACAAAGTAAAACTATATAAATCTTCATAATTTGTAAAACATTGTAGCTTTATAGCAATGTTCAAGTAATGCATCTTTTTTAGTACTTAAATATTTTGATACAAGTCCAGAAAAGTACAAATTCAAAAGAACCATCAAGGTGCTGCTAATTTAAAATATATCACCCACATAAAAATTAATTTTACTACTACACTTAAGAGCAGCTTCTGAATTCATCCTTTTACATTCATACATTTTTATCACTGTTTCCAATTATTGTAAAATTCAAAACCAAAGCATAAATCCACCCTGGGGAAAAAGAAAAGGAAAAAGGACAGAAGGAAGAAATAAAACTGCACATATTAATTTTAAAATCTTTGTAGTAAATAAACATGTCAAACACTGATGACTTTTAGCTTTTCTGGTAGAAGATACTAAATGGGAGTCACTATGACTTAAGGCAGAGAAAAATTAAAAATACACATCTTTTTAATGTGACAAATTGTCAGAGACAATCCATAACGTTTAATTAACCATCCACAAAATTTCAAAAATTAATCCCAATATCAAACTGCCAACAAGCACTTAATCCATAGGTATTGTTCTTCTGTAAGTTCCCCCCCAGTACAAATCCTTACAATGGACTGATAAAGAAGAAAGAAAGCAAAGTTTATAATGAGTTCTAAATGACCTACTGCTGAACAAAAGTATCTAGATTTGCCTCTGACTATGTAACATTACAGATTTACAGATGAAGGCATTCTAGGGTGTCTTTTCATGCTTTTATTAACTGTGCCCATTCATTAATGCACTGTGATGAGGTATGTCTTCTACTTCACAGCACTGAGCATACTTAGTAACATCTTATTCAATTTTATAACTATAAAACCAAGCAGCTAATTATAGACTAATGAGAACAAGATATGTGAACTTAGAAGAAGAACTAAGCTGCCTATATTTGGATATTGATGCCTTTATTCTTATTAGGATCTTGAAGAGAGCTATTTCATGAGCTATTAATCCATAAACCACTCATACTTCATAAAACATTAATATTTTACCTAAAAATTCCAGAAAAGTTTATGAATGTGAACAAAAATATAACAATTTTCACACAACTAAAGAGCTCACCACTTACCTCACATTTAAGACAATCAAAGAATCTTAATTTACTCCACAAGTAATGACTTCCATTTGTTTTTACGGAAACTACAACAGATACAATGAGCACAATAACATTATTTGATAGGCCAAATTCTCAACTACAAAACACTCTTTCAACATAGGCACCACCATTAATGAATTTATGTGGATAAGTTAATCAAGATGTTTTCCATTATGTGGCGTGACGGATGTTTGTGACTGTCCAGAACATGGCTTGTCTGTAATGTTGCTATTCGCTACTGCTGAAATGCACCACCCACCACCTCATTGTGCTCACATCCACTGTTTGCTTTCCATTAACATTCAACATGTGTCAATGAATATCAAGGGATGCAATGTTTTCCTGTGTGAAGAAATTCAGTGCCTTCACACTCACTTCCATGTCAGACACCACTCTATCAGAATGCCCCTTTGCCACCATCTGTCACTTGGTAACAAAATGTGATGAAATATCAGCAAGAATATTCAGCCACTATAGCCATACTACCAACAGCTGCTTCTGACATCATGGGCCAACATAACAAAATAGGAGGCGTTACTTTCTGGAGCAGCCTTCATCTGTTTTCACATCTTGTTATAAATGTTCACCAAAAAAAAAAAAAAATCTAATAAAAGGAGTGGTACACCAAAAGCAGTGGAGAAAAGTATTCATTCTGAAAGGATATGAAAAGTTACATCTTTTCCTACCAGTGGGAAGGAAATTATTCATGTAAGTAGCCCCTGCATTTTAAGATACCCTAGTTCATTTCCTTTCTTTGCCAGGAGAAGTTCAAATTCATATTTCTTTTATTAGAGAGCATACAAAATTAAGAAAAGAGATGAAGGTTCATCGAGAGAAAGAAAATAAAAATAGCATGCATTACAAGAAATTAGTAAATATTCACTGGCAAAATTCATAAAGTGGTTTAGTTTGAAAGGGATCTCAAAGACTTTTTAGTTCCAACCCCACTGCCACAGGCAGGGTTGCCAGCCATTAGATCAGGCAGCCCAAAGCCCCATCCAGTCTGGCCTTGAACATCTCCAGGGATGGGGCATCCACAGCTTCTCTAGGCAGACTCTTCCAGTGCCTCACCATTCTCTAAGTAAAAACATATCCACCTAACATGTAACCTAAGTATTCCCTCTTCTATTTTAGAACTCTTCTCCCTTGTTCTATCACTACCCAACTGCATAAAAACTCAGACTTCCTCCTGTTTATAAGCTTCCCTGAAGGACTGGAAGGCTGAAATGAAGTTTCCCCAGATCCTCCTCTTCTCCAGGCTGAACAAGCACAGCTTCCTCAAACTTTTTTCAGTGGAGAAGTGCTTCAGCCCTTTGAACATCTTTGTGGCCTTCCTCTGGACTCACTCCAACAGCTGCACACCGTTTTTGTGCTGGGAGCCCCAGGCCTGCATGCTGTACCTCAGATGATGACTCACAAGGGCAGAGCAGAGAGGGACATGACCTCCCTTGCACTGCATGTCACCCCTCATTTGATGCAGCCCAGGATTCAGTTGGCCTTCTGAGCTACAAGCGCACACTGCCAGCATGTGTCCACCTTTATATCCACCTCCTTTTCCACAAGGCTGCTCTCAATGACCTCATCTCATAGTCTGTACACGTATCTGGGATTGCCTTGACTCAGGCAATACCCTGCACTTACCCTATTGAACCTCACTTGTGGACCTACTTTTCAAGCCTACGTCCCCCTGGATGGCATCCCTTCCTTCTATTGTGTCAGCCACACCTGTTTTAGCTTGATGTTATCAGCAAGTTTGCTGATGTCTAAATTGTTAATAAAGATGTCAACAACATTGCTTCCAAAATGGATGCCTAGTGGACACCACTCATGAGTGATCTCTACCTGGATGTACAGCTCTGACCACAACCCTCAGGCTGTGACCATTCAACCAATTCTTTATCTGTCAAATAGTTCAGCCTTCAAATCAATCTCCCCAAGTCGAAGATAAGTATGTGATGGAGGACCATGTCAAAGGCTTTGCACAATCTACATCCATGTAGATGACATTAGTTGCACATCCTTTGTCCACTAATGCTGTCACTTCATCATAGAAGACCACCCGATTGGTCAGACATGATCCACCCTTGGTGAATCCAAGCTGGCTGTTTCAGATCACTTCTGCATCTTGCATGTGACTTATTACAGCTTCCAGAAGAATCTGCTTCATCATCTTCCAAGGCACACAGATGAGGCGCAGCAGACCGTAGTTCTCTGGGTCTTCTGTTCTCCCTTTTTAAGAACTGAATAGATGTTTCTCTTTTTTTTTTTGCTGAACAAGTTATTGTCTTAGTCCTTCAATTGAGGAAGTAGTCTGGCTGGTCAGGGAGATTTATCAAAAAAGATACCAAAATGTTCCAGCCATAACAACAGCACTTCTAAAACACATGGAAGAATTTAAGGTGCCTAGGTAAATTTTATAGGAAGTGGCTGAGATTATGTTGTTTTTTTTTTACTTCTTCTTAAAACCGTAATATCAGAGTCAAGTGTTAATCCTTCTCCAAGTAGAAATATATACGCTGAAATAAACATCGCATATATAAAAGAAAATATCCACATATATAAACATATATTGTTTATGAAACAAAGCAGCAAATAACAGATGGAGTTTGCCTGAAGAGGTCATTCAGCACCACTAGTACTATAACTTGATATTTCAAATATTGCATATATATTTAACAATTAAATTTTTGGCAAACGTGTTAACTCAAAACACACAGAGTTTTGTTTTGCTTTGCTATGTTGGTGCATGAACGGATCATTTACAAAAAGCTCTATCAGAGCAAATTACTATTATTTAATTACTATTACTTTCTTGTGTTTAAGAACAACAGTTTCTAAAGCGGTGTTATGACAAACAGACTAACCAGTCTTATACCATGAGAGCTTTGCTGTTATAATATCCAACTAAGCAAATATAGACAGATTTTCCCAGACCTTTGTTTTCAGCTGTTTTTCTCTTTAAAGAACACATACTGAACCAGTACACTGGGTTGGATTTTACCTCCTCAGTTTATGGTATTCTTCACTTTACCAGTAAGCTACAAACAAAAACAATTAGGACTTGTGCCACCAACTTCCACCACTTAAAAGAATTTCCTTCCATCAAACAGCCCTTCAAAACCAGGATAAAACAGAAATAAGAATTTTCCTCATAAAAATATTCTCGGATTTAGATAATAAAGAACAGTTACTCAAGCAACACATTAAAATAGATTACAGATATAGACTATAAGAAGACAAAAGTAAAACAACACTATAAATACGCAAAAGTGGTAGCTGCAAAAAGTAATACTGAATAGAGACAATTCTGTCTAAACTGAAAATCTAAAGAGAGTGATGATGCAAACTGGACAAAATATGAACCAGGCAGGAACAGAGGGAGCAGTATAGAAGCAGCAATGACTACCAAACCCTTCTACCAAACTTGCTGTCACCTGTTTCCACAGAATTTCTCCTTCGTATTTTTAACTTAATTTTGCCAGCAGTCTATGAGAAGCATGCAGGTAAGTATTTATGGCATGGAAGAAGGCTAGAAATGAGCTACAGACATCAGATTTGGACACATTATAAATACCAGTCATATCTAAACATAACTTACTTGCAGCAGCTGCCAGACATTTGTAAGTAACATGGTGATAGGACAGGTAAAAGAAGGTTTTTTTTGCATTATAATAAATAATCTGAATTCGGTGGAAGGACTGATCTGCAATAACGTCCCTTCATAGAATCTCACAATCCTACTGTATGTGTATCTAGGAAGTATTGCATTTCTCTCTTCCCCAGCTTCTAGAACCTCCAGGAAAACTCTGTAATGGCTTTAAAAAAAAAAAAAAANGTTGAAATGCTTTAAAAAAAAAAAAAAAAAAAAAGTGTTCTTATGTATTTTCCTGAATTTATAAAGCAATGAGTTAAAAAAAAATTCTGAAGAAAATTTTTTTGCCTGACCTGTGATAATTAATGTGTCCTTTTCAACATGCCATAAGAAATCCCATGACATAACAGCAAGCATACATAAAAAGACACATGCAAATGAATGATAACCATTTAAATAGAAAAGAAATGTTGCTAAGGAATCTTGACTGCAGAGAGTTGAAAGCTACTAAGAGATTAAAGCTGTCAGGAAAAAAAAAAATCTACCTTTTTCAAGAGTATTTCCAGCATCACATTGATCACATTGACTAAATAATGCTCAAATCTGAAAATATACATGTTTAAAATGTGAAAAAAAAAATTATGAGTATCAGAAATTTATCTTAAAATAATCTGCAATTTTATTCTTCTGTTACAACATGGAATATTAAAAACTGATAATCAACTTACTTTCTATAGTGCTATCATGACCATACAGATATTTTTTGCAGGTACACATTTCACACAAATATGTGATGTGAATATTTTTACCATATAAACACCAGAAAAGCATACCTACTTCACTTTCTAGTCCTATACATTCCTGGAATATTTCAGAGTTATTCCTACTCCTCAGTTTCAAGTTTCTTGTATACACGAGACCCCAAGGAAAAAGAAATGAAGGACAGGCTAAGCTTAATAGGCTTAAAAAATTCTAATTACCGTGATAAATGTGTTCTGTTTCTCCTCAAGCACCCAGTGATAAATACATTACACTAATTTAATACTGGTTCATAGATGATGAATCTCTGAATCACAGGGAAAACAGAAATTGGAGGACTGGTTTCCAAGTGCTAGCATTAAAATGGAAACTATGACTGTGCTGGAAAAAAAAACAACAGAATTTCAGGTGCTTCATAATTTTGTTTTATATGTATATATGTATGTATTAATATTTATATTTATTTTTTATTTTATTTACATAGGCCTATATATATATATATAATATAGAGAGAGACCAATACTCATCTAAAAACAGGAGACAGAGCAGCCCTCTGATCTGCTGAATTCAGCTACAACAGGCTATATTTATAACTCAAATATTCCCTTCTGTCTAGAAATGACTTCTAACATCTTGTGTGCTCGGGGGGAGAGGATGAACCCCATTGGTATCGCTAGCCTAGAAGGATGTAAAATTTCAGTTAAAGATGTATACTGGCTAACTGAAAGCCTAGGATGATCTCTGAGAATTTTAGTTCAGAGAAGTCTGTTAAGCATTTTCCATTCACATTCTGCTAAAAATAGACAAGGACGAGTTACAGATAATACAGAATAATACGGCATCCTACTTTCTTATAAGTGATGATGCTGCAAAATTTCTCCTAACTGATCAGTTTTGTAGTAAAAATCTGAATTGGTGAAAGTTGGAGAAACATACACTTGGAGATACTGAGTTTACAAGCAAGAATGTAGAGGAAACTACAAGCCAGTCTGACATACAGTCAACAGTTTTCACTGGCCTCCTAGCACTTATCAGGTACAAAGCATACAACTATTGAATCCACACCCTCTTAAACTTTTTTCTCTTTTTTAGTAACCAAAACACCCCAAATTGTTCATTCCAGGATGAAAATTACGAAGGTGAAGCAAGTCAGCTGCAGCAACTCATCTCTTGTTCCATCACTTCAGTGCAGAACTGATGGATCTGATGGGGAGAGGGCAGAGACTAATGTCAAAAAAAAAAAAAAAGAAAAGAAAAGAAATGCAATGCCATGAGAACCTGACTTTATCCTACAGCAATGTGATAGAATGTGCAATTAGACACCAAAATGCTACTATCAGGTCATTTCAGAGACTTTTCCAGGCTGAAACAGTCCCAGCTTCCTCAGCCTGTCCTCATAGGAGAGTCGTTCCATTCCATGGATCATTTTTGTGGCCCATTCTAGATGTGCTACAACAGGTCCATGCACTGAGGACTCCACATCTGGATGCCATACTCCAGGTGACGCCTCACCAGTGCAGAATGAAGGGGCAGGATCACCTCTGTTAGCATTCTAGCCACACTACTTTTGACGCAGCCCTGGATACAGGTGGCTTTCTGGGCTGCAAAGACATATCACTGGCTCATGTCCAGCTTCCTAACCATCAGTACACCCAGGTCTTTTTCGGTAGGGCTGTGCTCAATCCTCTGAGTTTGTATTAGTAATAACAGGGGTTGCTTCAACCCAGGTGCAGGATCTCACATTTGGATTTGTCATTCATCATGAGGTTCACTTGGGCCCACTGCTCAAGTCTATCTAGATCCCTCTGGATGCCAATCCATCATTCTAGTGTATTGACTGCACACCATAGCTTAGTGTAATCAATAAACTTGCTGAGGGTGCACTTGGCCCCACTATCAATACCACTGATGAAGATATTAAGGAGTAGTGGCTCCAGCAGTGACCCTTGGAATACACCACTCAATCCCTGATCTCCATTCAGGCACTGAGCCACTGACCACCTCTCTCCAGACTCAATCCTGCAGCCAATTCTTTGTTCATGGAACAGTCCAACCATCAAATCCCTATCTTCCTGTGTCAAAGGCCTCACTGAAGTCCTGATAGATGACATCAGTGGCTCTTCTTTTGTCCACTGATTCACTGATAAAATCATAGAAGTCCACTAGGTTGGTCAAGTAGGATTTGTAATTGGTGAATTATCAGGGGTACACAGAGATGTAAGATATAGCTGTAAACGTCAGTATTATGGAGGTTTACACATTTATGTGTACAGTCTGTGCTGACATATACAGAACTCTCCATTGTTAAGACATCATATCTCAGTATATCCTGATATTCAGAATGTACAAAATATTGCTCCTCAGTGAAAAATTGGATATACACAAGCAAATTGAATTTTGCATCCTGTATAAAGAATACAATTCAGATATTTTAAATGTGGTATGGAATATTTGAACTCCTACTATATGAAATGTTTGAAGAGAGCAAATAATTAGAAAAAGTAACTGCTTTGGACTCAAGATTCAACTCTGAAAAGGGTTGATATGTAGAAGGAAGATAATTTATATTACACTTTTTTTCCCCCCCCACTCAGAAGTTGTAAGAAGACAGTTTACCAATACAAAGTTCAACAAAAGTGTTACCACTGTGGGTGGGCCAAGGGGTGCGAGTTAGATTAAAAAACTGTTATTCCTCACTATTACATAAATCATATTGATGGAAACAAGATATAATGTAGTGTTTGGAATTATCTCCACCCATAAATTCTTTGAAAATACCACATTTATGGTCCTTTTGTTCCTTGAAATTTCCAAAAATAAAAATAAAAACATTTCAACATAAGCCACTGTGCTCACCATCCTGAAAGCAAAAGGAAGAAAAAAAAAAGGAAAAGAAAAAAGAACATTTCAGAGAATTTGAAAACAGATGTACTTTCCAACTAATTACCTTCTAGTATGTTACCGTATCTCCAAAAGGGGCATAAAATGTAATCAGTTTGATCTACTGACTGTAAAACCTCTGGGTATTTTTGTTTGTGCAGGGATTCCCTTAATTATGATTTATTTTCAAGCCATTTATATGGATCCAATAATTCATAAATAAATTGTTGAGAAAGGAGTAATGTTACAGGGCCTTTGAGTCACGCACAACATTATGACAATTGTAAACATCATGGATGTGAGTGCATTAGCAACAGTTATGTGACTAGCTGTGAGAAGCAATGGTAAAGCACTACCAAGTTTTGAAAATTCACTGATTCTGACATACTGAAATGTGACTTTAGCCAGAAAATGGAGGGGGAGGTACAGAGCAGAGACTATCCCGAGAGTGTTAATACATTATAAAATAAGAAGTACAGAACACAAAATTTTTTTGTTGTTTAAAATATATTGCTAATGTTCACATGGCAGAAATCCAAACTGAATTTCAATGATCTAAGCACTTAACATATTTTGACATAATAGTGTTATGTAAGTGCTGGTAATCAAATGAACTTATTTCTTAGACAAAGCAGCATCTAAATTGCTATCAGCGTGAAAGCTTATGGGAGAGGTTCTGCTCTCATACCCTGCTTCTATCAAATACTCCACCTGGACAAATAATATTTGGATTAAATCGATACATATATAACTGCCAAAATCTTTCCTTCGCATCTCCCATCAAAACCAAGTAATTTGCAATATTTTAGAGCAGCAAGCATGTCTTTCTAAAATCATATTAAAACGAGAAGATTTGTAGTGTATTCTCACATTATTAAAGTTGATGTTAATTATTAAAATAAATCTGAAACGTACTCAGACACTGCAGTGCCATCCTAGTTTTACATCCAGAGAAGAAAAAATAAAAACTCACTAACAGCAGATTTTCTTTAGCAAACAATTACATGTGTTTCAGTGTGTATGTCCATCTGTAACGCACATAAAAATTCATACTGAAAATAATTACTAAAGAGTTAAGGAAAAATAGGGTAGATGTCATACTTCAGACTAAAACACTGAATCCTTGAAAAATGTTTGCTGAGATTTATGCAATCTGAGCCTCAATAAATGTGACTTTTCACTTCAGATAGACAATCGTACAAGAATATTTAAAGTATCTAATTCTAGTTGGCAACAGCTTTTACTCAGTATAGAGTAAATCTACAGTTTTTCAGAAAATGTTGCTCTGTAAGTTGAATTAAGTTTTTGTATATCCTCACTTGAATTTAAAAGCATAGCACAGAAAGAAATAATAAAAAAGGGCATGGTTATCTACTCAGTTATATATATTTTCAGGTTAATGCTTGCAATAACACCCACACTACATAAGAGGAATCCAAATAATTTCCATTTGTTGATTAACTCATATAAGTAGTCACGATTAAGAGTTTTTCTTATATTTTGTTTACCTGTGAAGCTTCATTAACAGCATCTAGATATCCTCAAAATATGAATCAATTTTAAACATCACAAAACTATAACAGAGGAACACTTTGTACTCAATGAAAAACAGTTAAAATGTCATAATTAAATAGCCTGGGTAAAGCACTTTAATCAGTCTTCGCTCATTCAGCCTGAGTAAACCCATATTAAATTAAATGCATTTACAGTTAAGGTAGATTTATCCATAATTTCTAGATAATATCATTTATAGGAGAGTAAACTAGACCTGCTGCATGTCTGACCAGGTAACATAAGCATTGTACAAGCACCATGCAAGTCCTTTCTTACCAACAACTAACTACCAATTTGGTACCTTCAGAATTCCCACTGTTATAAAGTAAATAGAGAATTTCCACATTTTATTTTACTACTTAAAAAAAAAAAAAAAGCTTTCTTTGTGTTTCAGTGAGGTATTAGTTTGTTTCTGGCAAATTAGTCAAATACACATTAGTCAATGTCAAATCTCTCTCCTCTGCTACTTCTTTCTTAACATTAACTCATATATGCAGTGATAGACCAGAAGCATGGCCAACATTACAGATATGCAAGATGCGTATTTAGAATCATAGAATCAACCAAGGTTGAAAAAGTTCTCTGAGATCACCCAGTCCAACCATCCACCTATCACCAATATTTCCCACTAAACCATGTCCCTCAGTATGTTCCTTGAATATCTCCAACATCAGCAACTCCACCACCCCCCCCATGTAGCCCATTCCAGTGTCTGACCACTCTCTTGGAGAATTATTTCCTAACATCCAACCTGAATCTCCCCTGGTGCAACTTGAAGCCATTCCCACTAGTCCTATTGCTAGTTACATGGGAGAAGAGAACATCCTCCAACTCACCTCAACCTCCCTTCAGATAGTTGTAGAGAGCAATAAGGTCACCCCTGAGCCTCCTTTTCTCCAGACTAAAACTCTAGAGATTGAGTCCAACCCCCGTGCAAAACAGACTTCCTTCAAGCAGATTGCACATGTAAATGTTACAACACCCTGACAAATGCAATTCTGAAATATTTATTAATTCTTGATAACACTAATGCTAGGCTAGCTAACTTCCTAAATTGTCATCTATTAATCTTAAGTGTAACAGAAAGTCTGCCCAGAAGAAGAAAAACAAAACAAAACAAAAAAAACCTGCAGCACTGCTCAACAACTTCAAGCACCAGAACTTTAACCTACTTCTCTTCATGTTCAATATGAGTGATTTGAATTCATCAATCATCAAATGAGAATCCATCTCAAAGGAATGTGAAATTGCAACCATCTTTTATCATCATCATATTTTAAAAGAAAGAAGAGCTTGAACCTTGTTTTCTCTGTCTCTTAGAAAGCAATTATGTGCATAACTTAAAATACTTTATTAGTAAAGTGATTTCAGAGTGTTTGTTACATGCAGTGGGGAAGTAAATGGTTCTCCATTCTTTCACCAACTAAAGGATTCACATACATGTCTCCCTATCACAAGGGTAATGATACATAAACATGGATACGCCTTAAAATCTAATAAACACTGATTAGAGTCACTTCTCCTTCCTTACAGATATTTTTATTTACAAGTACTTCCTTTTTTCCCCAAGTATGGAATAAATCTTACGGAACTAGGATTGTTATGTTACAGTTCACAAGACTGCACCACTGGCATACTGCACAGTTGACCATCTGTGATCACTTTATGTTAACTACTGTGTGCAACAGCTGTATCTACTAGACCTTAATTTATAAAATACTTATCAGAACAAAAATACTATGGAAAATCCTGGGTAAAGAATTAATGAAAATGTAGTATCTTCCTTGATTTTTTGCGGAGTCATGTTTTATTACTACTAAAAATACAGGAAAACACTTTTCCATTCCTATTTAAGGAAATAATAAAACTGGGAGCTGAAGTCAGAGAGAGAGGAAGTATAAAAAGAAAGTAAGATGTCAAGGAGGGTAAGGTAGACTTGTAGGCACAGAATAAGAAAGGAGACAGATGGACCACTAAATACCATCAAAAAAGGTTCAACGCTGAATAGTTTTGCAACAAATTCTGTTTGAAATATCTTAACACCTCAGTGCCCTCAACAACTGCACAAATATCAGTCTCATAGACAGGTTGCCAGTATCAGCTGGTAGGCTTCCCAATTCTCTAGGTATCCCAGAAGCTCTTTCCCTAGAAGCTCTTCTCAGAAAGCTAGAAAAACACCAAGTTCTCAGTATCTGACGGGTAGATTCACTGCTGGTGACTTTTTTGCAGCCAGAACAATAAGCCATACTTTTCAAATAACTGTATTTGAGGGACAGACTTCGCCTACGCATTGTATTTCTCATAATTCTCCACATCTCACTAACCTTTCTGCAGATTAATTTCAATTTGATTTCACCTTGTCCCACTTTGTGGCACATAATACTGGTTAGAAGGAGGAAGACAACTTCTTTGTAGTACCATTTTATAGAATACTAATGCTTCCTCATTTGCAGTAGAAATACCTATAATATTTCCATATTATAAAAAGGCAGAACCATTACAGTAAATTAGTATGATCTGTCAGTCAAAAAATACAGCTTGAAGAAATGACACAAAAAGGCTTCATTTAACACATATTTCAAACTGTGTGTAAGTCTAACTAGTTTTATACTTATTTCAATTAGTCTGAAGACACCATCTATTCTTACAAGTCTTGTCTTGTTCTCAGACTACCATGGGCACAGAAATACTATTGCAATGTCTCAGTGATATATTTCTCTTCTTCATGACTAAACCACAGTGGTGGTGCTTTGCAGTCATCATGTGATCAGCTACCACACTCAGCTCTTCAGGGCACATTGCAACGTGCTCTTCACTACTTCATTTCATTCAATTTCTGTTCACTTACAGTCCATAATGTCATCAAGTTTTTCTAGAATAACATTCAAGTTTTTCTGTCAGTAATTCCCAAATTTGGTTTACTGAGTTGATTTTAAATAAAAAACCATGATTACTGCTTATTTTTTACAATGTTATTAGTGAAAACAGTAAAATTAATCTCAAGACTGGTCCTAGAAAGTGTTTTAACCAGGCTGCCTTCTCTTTCAGGACCCACTGCAGTAACTCTCTCAACTTACTATAAAAGTTATTCTGGTTATCTAAAGTGAGCACTCTTAACAACACTATACACAGTTACAAAAGTTCATCTGACCTTTGACACTACAAAGAGAGGGGTTCCTACAAAATGACTCCTTTCAGACACAGGATTTTTTCTATTATTCTCACTTTCCATCTGTGTTTTCCCAAAAGGAGGAGAGGTCTTTTAACACCTCTGAGCTATAAAGGAAGAATAGCTAGATCTGTATAAAACGTTCATTTGACTAGCCCTTCTTTCCTAGCATTTTTAAATTGTATTTTTAAATATACTCTCGGAAGTAGATATTTGGGCTGGCAATCAGTTCTTTAACCCTTTCTCTTACAAAGCCCATAAAGTCAATCTCATCATTAGATGACATTAGATCATTATACTGACAATTACTTTGCTCTCAGCTTTAATTATTTGTCTAGTAACTGATGCAATAGCCATGGGTGGTTGTTTATTAATAAATGACATCACAATGGTAGTCTACAAAATAAAAGATAATGCTTCTATGCATAACAAAAGGAGAAAAAAATAAAATTACTTACTTGATTAAGTATATCTTGTTTCTGTAGCGCATGCAATAAAAGAAAGAAGACATTAGTGTAGCATAGTAACACTCAGAATTAGTTATTATAAAGACTTTTGGTTGAAAGGTTAGTAATGTAGATGAACAGGCTTAAGACGGAAGATAGAATATCATTATCTTGCATTAGTGAATATGTCAAGTAAATGTTTCAGCTCAGCATTCTAGTCTTGATTAGAGAGTGTAAGCAACTTATTTTTAACCATGCAGTAATAGATATCAAAGAAAAAGATAAGGAATTAAATACATTTGTCACTCTCAGCCCTGTGTGCTTTGAAAAAGAAAAAAATTCTTTGTTGCCAAGAACGGTTGTTATTGAAATTGTTTAATCAAAAAGGAATGCAACAATAAACACTAACTGAAAAAATTTTGGCTGGTGGCAGATGTTTACTGTCACATCAAAATCATTTTGCTAAACCCGAGGCTTCAACTATCCAGTAAGACCAGACCATGGACTATGCTTTGTGCCATGTACTCACTCTAATAACCTTGGAAATTTTTGTTTAAGAGTTCTTTCTGAACATTTATATTTATTCTTTTTAACCAGATTCAATTTGTGGCACTCAGGAGCACTTCCCAGACCCAAGTACAGACGTACTACATCTAATATTTCGAAACTACAGCTTTCTGGTTAAGGTACATCTGTACACACTTCCCCTCTTTCTTCATGTATTGGTTAAACCTAAAAACTCAAAATGTAAGCAAGAAATTATAGTCCACTCCAATAGAAGCACCAAAAAGGATGCGCATCTATTTCCCATTTGGATACAGTCTTTTGCTTCACTTCCTTTTTTTGCTAGCCTATTCAGCACTTGCCTGAAATGGTTGAAATTAGTTAGTTTAGAGAAATATCACATGATGGAAAAACTATTTATAAATCACAGCTTTCCTGTAGGGTGTTGTTAACCGAACTGTATATCCTACCTCAGATATCAAAACCCAGTATAAATTATGCATTTGAAACTGACATAGAAAAAGGTGGGAAGACAGAGGTTCACCAGCATATGTAGAAGTTTCAGTAATCTACCTTACAGTGAAAGCTAGCAGAGAGTAAAAGCTGCATAAATAAAATTATTACAGTAGACGAAGACTTTCTTATAATCAAACATGTCAGTTCCACTGAGCCCAAAAAACCATTCATTCAGTAAGACATAAGATAATGGAAAAACAAGTCACATGACTTCAGGTAACAAGCCTCAAGTATCAAAATCTTTTCTTTTGCTATTTGTGTCCTATTAAATCAGCTCATGAGAAAAAAAAAAAATGTAATAAAGACCAACAGAGCAGAATAAAATCCTGAACCTGGTAAGCTGGAAAAAGTTAAAAAAAAAAAACTTCAGATTTTTCCTAAAGTATATAAATATGCCAAATTCCAAAATCTGCCATACCTCTATGCCCCATTTTTATTAGTATAAAGCTTGCACCATCTTTTTGTAGGATATTGAGAAGACTAGAAAAATATTTAAAACACTTATGACACAGTGATCTAGAAAATAAAGAGCTAAAACAGAAGCATGATGCTAT
>VXAB01009141.1:0-12592 GCA_013399175.1 Odontophorus gujanensis
ACCTCTTCTATGAAGAAAGATTGACGGAACTGGACTTGTTTAGTTTAGAGAAGAGAAGGCTCCAGGGAGACCTCATTGTAACCTTCCAGTACTTGAAGGGAGAGTATAAACAGGAGGAGGAATGACTGTTTACATGGGTTGATAGTGATGGGACAAGGGGGAATAGTATTAAACTAAGGGGAGATTTAGGTTAGATGTTAGGAGGAAGTTTTTCACTCAGAGGGCGGTGATGCACTGGAGCAGGTTGCCCTGAGAAGGTGTGGATGCCCCATTCCTTGAGGAATTCAAAGCAAGGCTGGATGTGACTCTGGGTAGCCCAGTCTAGTGGTTGGCAAACCTTGCCTATGGCAGGGAGGCTTAAACTAGATGATTCCTTTCAATAATTCTGTGATAAAATCAGAAACAAGTCTATTTAAACAAAATCCTCCTTTTTTTTTTTTCCCTGTGATAGGTGGAATGTTTCGAATTACAATGATACCTTAACCTATTTTTTGATTTCTGGCATTTGTCATTTTTGTCACGTTATAAGAGATACCTACAGTTATGTTTATTGTATGTAAAATAAGACCATGCATAGCTTCATTTCTCAGGGACTGCTGTGAGAATTGTAAACAATGGGTCTTACAGTCACATCACAGTCTGCTGTGGTGACAGTAAGCTAATTTCGAAGTCTTGAGAATTTTGAAAATGTTTTGACAAGCAGAAATGAAAGCTTACAAGCCAGTTCCACTTCCATGAAAAGTGTCACAATTTTTTGTGATATGCATTCATAATCACAAATTTCTTCACATGAAGGGGAATTAGCATTTCTGATTTATTTTTCATTACAAAGAACTGTCAGGTTTTTAAAATGCTATGCTTTAGTTCTATATTCACTTCAGTACTAAATACAGTGAAGATTTTTTATCCAGATATTGCTGTAGTTTATAACAGGAACTGCTAATTTCTTTTCTGAGCACATTGTTACTTGCTTTATTCATCATGCAAATAGGCATCTACATACCATACAAAATATTAGATAATGCAATTTTCACAATGTGTTAACCTCAATTTAGTCTTTGTGGTTTACTGTGAATAAATCGTTCCTCTTCCCACATTACTGATTTATTTCTGCATGGATGGTGCCAAGTTCTTTGGGTTCTGTGATCTCTGATGCACTTCTGAGAGACCGAGCATGTTGGTGTTGGATGGCACACAAATGACCAGGTAAGGTAATAGTGTTCTGGGCAGAAAGATAGCTGGACTGATTAGCGGGGCTTTAAACTAGATTTGATGGGGAAAGCGGATGTAAATCTGAGTGAAAGGAAAGCGTCAGGGAGCACTTTCATTTTAGGAAATAGCAGAAAAGAACATTAGAGTCATCCAAATGGATTAGGGAGGGCTCTTCCAAGAAGGAAATGCAGTTGTTGGCCCAGATTAAGTGTCTCTACACCAATGTATGCAACATTGGAAGTAAGTCGGAGGAGATGGAAGCCATGGTGCAGTCAGGAACCTACGACCTAGTTGCTGTCATGGAAGTGTGATGGGATTAATCACAAATCTAGAGTAGTGCAGTTAAGAGCTATATGGTTTTTAGAAGAGATAGGCAGTGAAGGACGTCGTGTGCGGTGTTGTCGTCTATGTTAAATGAATAGGTTGCAATGAGCTGCCTTTAAAAAAAAACAGCCATGATCAGGTTGAGAGCTTGTGGGTAAAAATTAGAGGCCACACCAATAAATAACATCTGGTGACTGGGATCTACTACAGGCTATCTGACCAAGGGGAACCTCTTGATGAGACCTTCTTCATTTATCTATAAGAGGGACTGTGCTCACAGGCTCTCATCCTGATGGACAGTTTAAACCACTCAGGTGTCTTCTAGGAAATCATCACATTGACCTGTGAGTAATCCCAGGGACTCCTAGAATCACTGAGGACAACTTCCTGGTCTAAGTATTAAACAAACTGACTGTCGAAGAAGTATTTCTGGACTTGGTGCTCACCAGTGCAGGCAGTCTGGGCTCTAGTAACCATACCCTGATCAAGTCTGTCACCTTGAAGAATATGGGTCTGGCAAAAAAAGCAAAGTAATAACTCTCAAATGCAGAAGAGAAAATTTTCATCTGTTTAAGGAAATAATGGGAAACAATTCCTGGTAAACTGTGCTTAGAGACAAAAGAACAGAACAGAGCCAGCAACCTTTTAAGAACACCCTTCTGAGAGCACCTTCCCCACTATAAGAGACCAAGCAGAGGAAGAAAGAAATCAGCAAGGTTGAACAAGGAACTACTGGTAAAATTGAGGGATAGGAAGGAAGGCTGCACAGGTAGCAGGAGCAGGGACATGTGACCTGAATACAGGGATGCTATGCAGATGTGTAGAGATGGCATCAGGAAAACCAAGGCACTTAACTTGGAGAGAGGTGTAAAAAGTAACAAGAAAGAAATCTACACATACAACTATCAGAAGAGGCAGGCTATGAGTGTGTACCTCTTCTAATAAATGAGAAGGGAGAACTGGCAACAACAAACACAGAAGATTGTGGTTCTAAACAAGTTCTTTGCTTTACATCTATGTGTAGGAAGGTCATGGAACAGATCCTCCCGGAAGCTGTGTTAAGGTACATGCAAGACAAGTAGGTGATCTAACACAGACAGCACAGTTTCACTAAAAACAGACTGTGCGTACCCATTCCAGTGGCCTTCTACGATGGAGTGACAGCATCAGTGAATAAATAAAGAATAAATAATGCTGTCTACCTAGACTTACACATGGACTTCAGCCACAGCCTTTTGACTAAATTGAAGACGGATGATGTTACAGGTAAGATGTAGATGGGAAAATATTCTGCAATGGAGTCGTCATATGACTCAGGGACCATAAAATTTGGGAAGGGAAGAGAAGCAGAATATGTTTATATACTTCTTATTCCCCTTTTCTTTTCTGAACAGTAGGAATAGGAGAATCTTAAGATAGCAAATCTTTCAAGATGAACACCTTTACATGGTTGATATAATAAATAAATAAATAAATTGATTAAATTAATAAAATTAAAATAATAATAAAAAAGGAATACCTCCAAAATATTAGAAAACAAACCAAAACTGTACAATTATCTGAAACAATAATGGTTGAGTAATACAGAGGTACTAGCTTGTTCCTCAAGACAACCATAGCAAAGGCTCTTTAAAAATTTTTTAGCAACTGCTAAAATGAAGTCCAAAAATTAGATCAAGTTTTTCATTATACTGTAATATGTAATGAGGTTCCAATGAAATAAATTAGTAGAACAAATGATCCACATTGTATGCTCCATCATGCTGTCAAGAGTTTGTTTCTACCTAAGAAACAAGATGTAAGCATGTACATTGGAAAACAGGCTAGTATTAGATGGACCTAAATCATGTATGTTGGCTGAGTGAGGGAAAAACAGATGATGTGAAATCTATTTCTATCTTAGATTCCTGTATCTATCCTCCTATGCTTTATTCAGATCTTCAAGAAACATATTTTAAGGTAACTGTAATAGAAGTAGTTGTGATATATGCTAGTTTAACGGTCAATATATTAGTTTTGCAAAAGTAATTTGTGAGTGCTAGGTCTAAAACTTTCCATTTCAGTTCAGATTGGTGTGTGATCAACCTTGTTTCTTTCAACACTTCTGCTTTACAAGAAGCACTGGAGTCATAATAGACACCTTTTATTTTCAAGGTGCAAGGACTTCTTCCTTGGATTTCTTATATACTGTTTTGGATTAGAGTGCACTAAGATAGAAAGTTGTTCATTATGGTCTAACAAGCAATGAAACTTTCCTAAATTGGGGAAAAACAGCTAAAGGTCAGCACAGGTGACTGTGATGAAGCTGATGATGGAAAAATGAGGAGAAAGTAAGTGCTTGAAGACCATCAGAGACTGGTGTTGCACATGACTAGAGGACATTATCATATGTTAATGAGTCATGGAAAAGAATGAATATGTATGATGATGTACTCCATATATGTATGTAGTAAGAGTTTAAATGTGGAACCTGAACTCTGAGAGATGATGCTTGTTTTGTCAAGTCGCCTGGTATGTATCATGAAGAATAAAGGAATGCCACTTTCCAACACCACATGAGAGTTACAGTTTTTTTCCCAGATTTCAGATGACAGTGGAATAATATCCAGTGTCTTGTGTCAGTATATGTGATAACATGTATCTTAGAGGTGACAGATATAACTTTGTCAATAAGAAATTCTAGAATAGATTAAGTGTAGGAAAATAAATCTTAATATAATCTCCTGATTTCTTGAAGTATGTACTAACAAACTCAGTTTACACAGAAATATTACCAAAATATTGTAAATTAATACAATACTGGCAGATCTTCTGATGAAATCACTGCTACATCTTTAAGTCTATACAAAATGTTGCTAGCTCCTTTCTACCTCTATCAGGACTATTTCTGTCAATGTAATCTCTAAAAACTGCACAAACAATACTTGTTGGTTATAGGGAAGCTTCAGTATTTAGTAGAATTAAGAATCTGGAAAAATAAATCTGTGAAAGAGAAAGACAGGAAAAATATCAGAGAAACTAAGTAACAAATTAACATTGAATCAATTAGAACTTGGTAGCTTGTATTCTGTCTTAGAGAGTATATATAATAAAAACAAACAAACCCTAATTGTGCCTAACTATAGCAGGAACAATTCAATCACACAGGAATTAAAACCCCAAATTTCAAAGCTTCTGTTGCTCAGAAATTTCAAGGCTTAGTTATTCACTTATTTTCTGCTGGTCACGTTGAAGAAAAAATACTTGCATTGCTGTTTCAGAGTGGTGATAACATCTGCAAACAGTGGTGTGCGTATGTGTCAGATGCAGGTAAGGAATGCACTATCTCCAGTCAACATGAGACAATCAAACATTTTGTGAACAGTTCTACATTAGAAAGCATTTCTTCAGACCTCTTTGCTTTTGAATGGAAAAGCCCAGGAGTGTTTTTTGTCTGGGGACTTAGCCTGGGACAAAATGTTTCCAGCTTAATACAGGAGGCTGGGATATGATACCCTAGTATCCTGTGAAGGTAGGATACAAGCTGGTATCTACTTACTTCCTCTTACCTCCACTGATAGAAATTTGCAAGGCCTGGAAGGCAGAAATAAAAGAGTTCCTGCTGAGATCCCCACACCAGAAGCTTTCATTTCAGAGAGCAGGCTCAAGCACTCTGGTCTATCAGTATGTACATTTGTTTTTAGTCACCAACATACCAGCAAAACCTTGGACAGCCCACCACTACTGAAGATCATAACCAAGACATCACTGGATTGAATTGTGGTTGCTATGTTTGTGTATCTTTATGTCTGAATGTCTGACACTCTTTTGCCATCTTTTATTTCTGTATCTTTTTCATGCTTTTGCTCTTTGCAATAGCCGTTGCCTAATATTGTCTTAAATGTAATGATTATTGATCTTTATTATCAAATTAGCCAATTTTATCTTTAAGAAGAGGACTAGTTTTTGTTAAGAAAGTACTCAATAAGTGATTAGTACTATTCCTCTGAGTCTTGGGAACTTCTTCACAGGTAAGAGTGACGGAACACTGGCACAGGCTGCCCAGAGAGGTGGTGCAGTCTCCTTCTCTGAAGACATTCAAGACCTGACTGGACGTCTACCTGCACAACCAGGTCTAGGGAGCCTGCGTTTGCAAGGGGCTTGGAATAGATGATCTCTGGAGGTCCCTTCCAACCCCTGCAATTCTGTGATTCTGTGATTCCGTGACTCCATTGCAGTAGCAACTCCTGCTGACTAGGACAAGCACAAGTCAGGAATTAGAAAAAGATTCACTTTCCTCATAACCTACTGAGTGGGATGAGACCGTGTATTATAATCAAGCAATTAGTGCTATTAATTTTGAGTTTAAAAATTTAGAATTGATCTTGAGTTTCTAGTAGAACCCAGACTATTACTGACATTGAATTCTTCAGCTCAGATCCTTGCACCAATCCCAAACACTACTGAGCATCTAGGTCATGCTTCAGGCACTATCATCCTCAACCCTGCTGTATATGTTCCTATGACAACACTTACCCATATATATTTGGAAAGTATGTGAACATAAAATGCTTATTAATGGGAAATCGGCTCCCAAGTCCTATTTTCTGACTTTCAGTGTGTGTGTGCTCCCACCAGGCAGTAGCTGAAGATTTCTTAGAAAAGGTCATAGAGCTCTGCCTAGGTATAATTTGGGTTGAAATTAAGGTTCTCTATAGATTTCAGCTATGACTGAACTACAATTTCTGCTTTTGAGGGCTTGGTTTTAGCAACTGAGTGCCATGCCTACAAATAAGTCTGGTGCTAAACAATGTCAAACCAGACGTTCCATGTATTTGAGTTTGTACTCCCCTATTACAAATATTTGGATGTAGGGAAATGTTAAGCTCTGTTATGTTTCTCAGCAGAGAAAAATCCTTAAATCAACTCCTGTAACTTGATTAGAATAAAAAATGTTGATCCATCTTCAGATACTAACAGTGCTTCAATTCTTTGAGTTCTCAATGTAATAAATCCTCTTAAAAGATTTCTCATTATGATTTTTATACAAAAATGAAAGCAGTATCCCAGTCATAACAGTAATTCACATGTAGATAAGAAAGGTAGATGACAATTAAATAGGTCTTGGATATCAGACAATGCATATTATGTAACATGACTACTAAAAATATATTTGACAAAGTTTTACTTCTAAAAACAATATAAATTAGATTATTTTTGACATACATAATAAAGGTGCTAAAATAGAAATTCTATTATAATTCTCTTCTGTCTTTTTAAGGCTGCAGTAATGGAAATAGAATCAATAGAATATGCTATTATAAGAAAAAAACCAATAACATTTCTCCACTAATAGATGTCTACGAAAGTGTTTACATACAAAAAATTGAAAACTCTCCATCAGAAAGTACTGGCACATTTTCCAGTAATTTATGACAAATTTTGTTTGTCTAAATTAAACCTTTATCTGAAATGACATGAAGTCGTAGAGCAGTGTAAGTCATTTTGATATAAGTACTTCCTTATGAGAACGTTTCAAGAGGATTTAAATAATTGTGGTGTCTTTCTCAATTTACATGCATACCTTGCTGTAAGAAAAAGGATCTCCATGTATTCATCTGAAAACATGCCATAAGCTTTCAATATGTGCTGCAGCCTACAGTGTTGCATTTGATGAAATTTCTTTGGAAGAGGAAAATTAACTGTGAACCAAAACAAATGAAATTTAGAACGCATGCACTGTTTGCCTAAAATTAGTATTTTTCATTAGTATTTTCAGCAATATTTTTCACTACAATATTTTTATTAAGAATAGTTGATACTGATGTGTTTTTGGAAGCATTTTCACAAAACAGAAATATTATTTGACATTAGCTTATTTACCTATTTGCTTGTTTTTAAAAGACCCTGTAATTAAGGAACAGAAAGTGTAAAAATCAATTACACACCTACTAACCTTAACTGGGATAGTAGTGGCTAGTCTCAATGAAGGTGACTTTGTCAGGACAATCGGAAAGTCTTCTTTTTTTGGACAGAACTCCCTTTAGAATCATAGAATCATAGAGAGGCCTAGGTTGAAAAGGACCTCAAAGACCATCTAGTTTAAACCTCCCTGCCATGGGCAAGGTTTGCCAGCCACTAGACCGGGTTGCCGAGAGCCCAGAGCCCCAGATTCCTCCAGGAATGGGGCATCCACGCCTTCTCAGGGCAACCTGCTCCAGTGCACCACCGCCCTCTGAGTGAAAAACTTCCTCCTAACATCTAACCTAAATCTCCCCTTAGTTTAATACTATTCCCCCTTATCCCATCACTNCATAACATCGTTAAAGATGTTGAAGAGACACCACTCACGACCGGCCTCTACCCAGACAGAGAACTATTGATCAGAACACTGTGGCTGCAAACAGCCATCCAGTTCTTAATACACTGAACAGTCCATAGGAAACATCCTGAAACATGATGGAAGATTATGAAATGTTCTGCATTTTGAATGGGAGATTCAGTAAATTGGAATGTATGACAGTCGTTACAAAGGAGTTGCATTCCATATTTCTCCATAACTTGTCCTAACTTGTCAAAATGTTTATAACTTGGGCCACAGGATATTGACCACTGACCTGCAGAAAAAAAAAAAAACAACAACAAAAAAAACCACCTTCTTTAAAAAATGCTTTATTCTGAAATGTCTCTTTGCAATCCACCAGAAGAGAATTGAAGGAACAGAAAGAATCAGTCCAAACAATTTGAAGAAAATGCTACATCGCTGTTTATATGGGCAAGAATAATTTGATATTTATGTATAAACAAATAATTAAACAGACCTAATACTGAAAACATGGGATGGGTCTTTGTGTGTAAAACCAGTAAGACAACATCTCACTTAAGTTACACTACAACAGGCAAAATAACAATCTGTGTTTATTTCCTTTTTGCTAACCAATATGCTTGTCTTCATTGCCTTTTCTTTCTACTGTGTAATATAAATGAGTTTCAAGGAAAAATAATTTTAAAATATTTCAGCTGTTTTTACTGGGTTAAGCTGTTAAGCATTATAAAGTTTAGCCATATACACTTCACAATCTACTTTCCCAAAAATACTTGTTGGGATTTGCCACTACGGACGATGTCCCAAAAACTCAAAATTTTCCATGGTACTTCACTGCCATTTTCCAGAGAGCAATTTTTTTATTTATTTTTCTTTCTGTAAAAAAAGGTCAAGAACTGTAAGATCAGACCTAACACTGTGATATGTACTTAAAGTAAGAAAAAAATCCCATTCGCTATTAATTATGATAAAGAATGGCACATGTTTTTAAGATGCTTATAACTGGATCTAACCTTTAAAAACTATGCTGTTTTGTCTTTCCAGCATTGCATTTTAATAAAGACTCTCTCTGATAAATGTGCACTTGATTCAAAAGACGCACAAAGGTGCACAATGTGCTTACCTTTTATGACTACAGCTATTGATTTAATGATGATACTTGCAGAAATAAAATGAACAGAACTGCATTTTCCATATGTAAGTGCTGAGTATATTTTTTTTTTCAGTAGAACTGGCTTAAGATGGCCTATAATGATGGCAAATATATTCAAAGAAACAAGTACTGACCTACAACATGCACTATTCTCAATCTATTTTAGGCACTATCTGTTCATTTACACTTTTTAAAGCAGGATGGAATCATTTTTCTATATTGCTTTTTTTTTTTTTAAAGTACGATCTGACTGGTTTCTGTCTGTATAGGAACGTGCTTCACTGGGTAAAACTTCAAAGTCTAATCATTCACAGCTTGCCTTTTGGCTTATGGCAAGGACATGACTTATGTCAAACTCTTATATTGTCAGTGTTTTGACTTTTTTTTCCATATTATTTTTTATACTGTTTTGCAGTTTTATTTTTTGCCTATTATAATACCAGTCATGAGAATATGTGCTGTAAAAAAAATTACAAACAAAATTTAAAAAAAGATTAAAAGTAATTTGTTCTCAAATCAGGTTTATATATCATTTATGTGCAAATATATGTTAAGCAAAACCAGTATGTTGATGTTTTGTTAGACCATAATATTACAATGTTTCTTCTGAATATTCGCATACTTTGAAATTATTTACTGTGAAAAAAAAATATTGTTCTGAAGAATGCAGCTATATCAAGCATGCTAATCTTCCAGCAATCGCTTTCATAAAAAAATAAATAATCTAATATTATGACAAATTGCTTCATGTTATGACAACTGCTCTGAAAATAATGCCTATGTCTTTATTATTTTGGTATACAGCATCAGAGGAAGCTGGTGAGATAGGAACAGAAATTGAACCATTCCACCAATATGCTCCTAAATTTTATTGCTGTGCAACAGGTTGCAGCAGAGGGGCAATCTACTAAACGGCATCTGACATAGAAATGTGTATAAAGAAAAGATATGTAATCAAATTTTTCTCTGCAGAAAAAAAATGGCACATATTGATATTCATTGGCACTTGTTGAAAGTTTATGGAGATCAAAAAATGAGAGAGTGGATAGTACATTTCACAAATACTGACTGTGACTTGAAAGAAAAGCCACAGTTTGGACAGCAGTGCAGGTTTTTATGAGTACAACATACAGCCTCTTCCTTATATGCATATCTAATGTTGGTGACTGTGTTGAAGAATAGCGTTTTGTAGTTTAGAATTCGTTCTATTAAATAGTGTTATTGTGCTCTTTGTATTTGTTCTAGTTTCCATGGAAATATATAGGAGTCATTACATTCAGAGCAACCTGCATAAACATGTCATTGATTGAAGTAAATGAAACCTTTCAGATAGCAATCGGTACAGGTTAAAATCCAGCCATCAGCAGTAGTGAGAGAAAGGCAACTGACATCAAAGGTGGTCTACATGTAATATGGCTACAGAATGAAAGGAGATCAGAAGTATAGCAGCAGCAGGTAAACACATTCAGTTTACATGCTCATGAATTTCTTAGCAACTAGCATAGAACCTAGATGTAAGTAGCATCATACAAATCTATGGGCCCAAACTGAATCCAACCTGGGGCTCTAAGTGAAGTTGCTGACTGTTGAAATGTATACAATATTTGAAAAGCCTTGCCTGAAAAGGGCAAATGTCACAAGGGCCCAGAAGAGGACTCTAAACTAGAGGTTCATTAGTTTTATTTCAGTTGTCTAGGAAAGTAATAGAATAACTCAAGGGAACTATTATAGACTAAATGACATAGCCCTGAAAGATTTACAAATGCAAATAATGTCTTATTTACCAGATCACCTTTCACAGTAAAATAACTTTTTTTTTTCCTATAGAAGGAAAGCAGTAGATATTGTTTATCTGTACTTCAGTAAAATTTTCATCAACAATTAAATATAGACTGGATTAAGGTCTAAAAGATGTGGAGAAAATTGTCTAAGAGGTTGATAGATGGCTTTTACTCAAGCTGTCAGTTTTTCATGACTGGGGTACTCCACGGACTGATACTAGGACCTATGCTATTTGCTATTTTCATAAGAGATCAAGACAATCAATGTCAAAGCACCCCTACCAAGTTTGCTTATGACATTTGTCTAGATGGTAAGGCAGACATGACAGAAAGAAACCTGGACTGGAAGAGTGGTCAAGTAAGAATTATACAAACTTCAACAAAGACAGAAGTATGAGCCTTCATTTGGGATTACATAAAAAATGAACCCAACATAGACTAAGGTCTGTGTGGATGGAGAGGTGCCTTGATGAAAGATAGGGGGTCCTGGTGAACAACAAGTTGAATGTGAGTCAGTGGTGCACTGTTACTGCAGTGAAGGTAAATCAGATCCTCTGCTGCATCTGCAGAGGCATTAGAAGGAAAAATAGTGATGGGGTCATGTTATTCCACTCAACCCTGTTCAAGTTATGTATGGAGTACTGTGTCAAACTCTGGCCCCAACAGTTCAAAAAGAACATGAGACAGATTGGAAGGGGTCCAACAGAGGGTCATAAAGATTATCAAAAGGCTAGACAAACTGTCCAGTGAGGAAAGACCAAAGGAGTTAGGTGTTTTCACTCTGGGAAAGAGAAGTCTCAGGGCATACAACATCATTGTATTCTAGTACTTAGAAGATAACTCCGCATGGAACCACATGGAGAAGACAAGTGGCAGTGGTTATAAGTTGCAGAGAAAGCAGTTTTGTCTCAATATAAGAATTTTTTTTAAAGCAAGATCAGTCATTCACTGAAACAAATTCCCAAGGATCATCATAGAATCCCTCCTCAGGGTTTTCACAATGTGACTGACTTGCTAGGTTGTTTAATCTAAGATCCCTTTTCCCACATAAGGTTTGACTGGACTGCTCCCTCCCAGCCTAAGCTGATTATGACTATGATTCTATGATTCTAAGATAAAGTCTCAGAGCTTATCCAGGATGAAATTTTGAATAAGATTTTAGAAAGCACATAAATGAAAAAGCAAGGTAGCAGATTTAATCTGATAAATTGAAAAATGAGGTAAGTGTACAAAGATAGAAAAAAAAAATTAAATAGAACATTTGAAAATCCATACTTATAAAAACTAAAGCATATTAAAAAGTAGGAAAAATAGAGAAAAGAAAAACCATATTCTCAGGATTATTAGTAAAATTCACTTTTGACAGATACCATTAGGAAAAGTGCAGACTGTTCTTCACTCATACTAGTATATGTTACCAGTCAGAGATAACTAAAACATATTATGAAACTTAGATTAATATTAGAAAATTATTGAGTAAAATAAAACACTGAGAATAGTTAAAAAGAATGAGTGATAGTTTTCATAAAGTGAATTAATTTGCAGAAAAACACAAACAGAACAAGGATACAAGAACATTGGAAGGCAATGTATTGGAATGAAGAAATAATACTACATAAATATGCATCACTGGATATACCATTATAAACAGACATGAAAATCAAGTCTGAACTAAAATGTAAGCATCATATTTTACTATAACACTTGGTGAGCAAGACTAGATTTCTGTAACACTGTTTTAAAATCAGTTTGGTACAGTTTAGAAGAAAAAGAAATTTGGGATATGTTCCTTTGTATGCTTAAATCAAGCACCTATAT
>VXAB01009145.1:712-26138 GCA_013399175.1 Odontophorus gujanensis
ATTTCTCTCCCTCTTTCTCTCCCTCCCTCTTTCCTTTCCCTCCCTCCCTCCCTCTCTCCCTCCCTCTTTCTCTCTCTCCCTCTCTCTTTCTCTCTCTCTTTCTCTCTCTCTCTTTCTCTTTCACACTCTCTCCCTTTCTCTCTTTCACTCTCTCTTTCTCGCTCTCTTTCATTCTCTCTATATTTCTCACTTTCTCTCCCTCTCTCTTTTTCTCTCTCTCTTTCTTGCTCTCTTTCTCTCATTCTCTCTCTATTTCTCACTTTCATTCTCACTTTCTCTTTCTTTCTCTCTCTCAATTTCTCTGTTTCTCTTTTTCTTTCTCTTGTCTTCTTTCTCTCGTTCTGTCTTTCTTTTTCTTTCTCTTTTTCTTTCTCTCTTTCTCTCACTTTCTCGCTTTTTCTCTCCTCTCGCTTTCTCTCTTTCTTTCTCACTTTGTCTCTCTTTCTCTCTTTCTTTCTCTTTCTTTGTCTCCTTTCCTTCTTTCTTTCCTTCAACAAATCTTAACCTTCCCCTCCTTCTTCCCCTTGTCCTCTTCCCTCCTTCCCCCTTTTCCCCCCTTCCCCTTTTCGTTGTTCTTTCTGAATGAGTCAATGGATAAATTGCTTAAAAAAAAACAAAAAACAACAACAAAAAAAACAAGCTATATTACTTTAATGTTTTTTCATTAGTATGATTTGCATTACACGATTTATACAGGATATTTATATATATTTCCAAAATTCAACATGAATAAACATCAACTGTATGTACTTAGAAGACAAAAAATGTAAGTAAAGGAAAAAGCTGCTTCTGTTTATAGAAGCTGTTGAATAATTGCTTGTCAGCATCATCAGCTTAGTGCTACAGCTGATGAGTCTTTATGATTTATTCTCTACAGGGCCACAGAGACAGAGCAGCATGAATAAATGTGCTCTCTTGTGGTGGTCATCGGAAAGACTGGAGGGGTGAATCATGAAGAAAGATGTCCTTCTGAGGGCATGGGGGATGTGAGGATGACAAGGAGGTCAGGTGAGCCAGGTAGTGAATTCAAAACTAACTTCCAATTAATTAAAAATATTTCACAATGCTTGTTTCCTTCAGAGTACAGCTGAAGGCTTTGTCTTGTCCTTGTGCGTTCAAAAGAACGGAGCTTCCATTTTGTTTTCAAGACCTCTCCTTTAAAAATGTGTCTTTTTCAAAATGGTTAATCTGGTTTAAAAATTCTCAATTTTCTTTGCTTTCTTATTTTTTGCCTCAACGCAACATAGTTCACTTACTGTAGTTTTGGGAACATAACTACTCACAGAAGTTGATCTGAATTTGTAAAAAGATTTAGTATGTCCCACACTCCTTTTTTTCAATTTTGTAGTTATCAAGAAATGCCATCCATCTCTACCTGTGATGTTTATTTTGCAATATATAGATACAGATACATTTTGGTTATGTGTTTGTCATACATACTGTAGGAGTTAATAAACAAAATCAGTTTGATTTATGACTTTGGCAATATTGTACATGATTTTACTTAAATTAGCTTTTTTTACTTGCAAGGATGTCACTGTCTAAAACAAATAATAGAGAATTTTATTTAGAAAGTTTATGTACACCTTGTGTTATTGTGTATACCCATGAGAAAAACTTGTATCTGTGGTAAATATTTACAGGAATGGTTTCCAAAGTTTGGAATAGAAATTTAAATTGTCACGCTGTAAGCTTTAACATACACTTGGCGTAATATTCCATTGAATTTTTAACATATACTCTACATTTTACATAATAGATACATCTCTGCAAAATTTAAACCTTTTTTGGTATCTTACTGCAGCAGCTGCAGATAACACTCCTGTTTTTTGTTTCTTGGCTGTTCAGTAATGTCGACATTCATAAAACATTTTATCTACTACACTTCAAAAAAAATTTTTTTCCTCTAACTGCTTTAAAAATATAAGTGTTACTCATTTCTCTGAAATCCCATCAATTGTTTATTGGTAAGCATTGTCTGGAAAGGAAGGAAGTGTAAGGACATAACAGGAGTAAATCAATATTTTATTGCAGTGAAATGCTTGTGTTATATTTCAGCTAGTCAGTTTGACTTGTAATCTTTTCAACAGCAGTGCTATCCATTGCTGTTGCTTCAGAACGAAAGGCTAAATCATCTATGCTGCTAGTTCATGTGACGGAGCACAAATTTAAAATCTGATAGGTATTTAGTTTTATTCTCTGACTGAATGTTTTGAAAATGAGAAGCTGGACCCTCTTTCACAAAATAGAAGGAAAGGCATGCTAACTTTCTGCTCTGCTTCCTCTTGCAGAAATGCCAGCCTCAGACATAATATCTTGCAAATTTAATAGGTCTGCTGATCTAAGCTGCTGAGGAGACTTTCGAAAATGTACCTTCAGATGATTCACACAAAGTAAGTATCTTCAGAACCTTGCCAGTGTTTATAAAATACCTGAAAGGAGTACAAGGAAAAGTGGCAGATGTTGGTGACCAGGGCTACCCTACTTCCTCTGCAAATACCTTATCTCCTTTGCAGAAGTCCACGGGAGGTATTTGTATTAGCAGATGCTGGTTGTGTTCCTGTTGCTACTAATATCAGTGCATGTTTGTTAGCCTACAGAAATCTCTTTGGATATAGATGTTGACAATCATAGCCATTATAAATACATTGCTAAATATGAACATGAGCAAGTACCTTAATATTTAGATTGTGTTTGAGTAGAAAAAGAAGGAAAAAAGAAAAGAAAAATATATTTTCCGAAACAGCAATTCATTTGCCATCAGTCAATAGAATTTTTACTGTTGACTACTACAGAAGCAAGTTAGGCTAGTATTAACTGCTTTTGAAATCCCATCCTTAATCCCAGCCTTCTTAAATGCCAGATAGATAAACAGTGATCTCTGAAACCCACTTATCCTGTCTGCCTTTCTAAATGGTAGGAAAAAATGAAAATTTCTGCCCCTCAGCCCAACTGAAATCAGGAAGAGGGGTCTATATTTGTTTTTTTGCAGCCCATCTAGAAAAAGGGATTGGAAATTAGACAAATATAAAATTATTCCTGAACCATTTGGCAAATAGCAATTTTTTCAGAAGTTTGCTCAGAAAAACAATTGTGTAGTTGCTCAGTTTGAGTATGAGCATTTGTTGTCAGGAGGGGGGCAAAAGAGATCACCAGCTGGTAATATTCATCCTTTCCACTTGTATTTTCTTTGCTTATGATTCCCAAAATGTTTGGTGGAAATGGCAATTAGTATTTTATTGCTTGTGTTTTTACATCTAAAGCACAGGAGATTAAAGGGAAGATACGAAAATATGTATTCTTGAAAAGTTATGTTCCTGGAAAAGAGAGAGAGATGAGGTGACAGGGAAACCTGATGCTCAAAACCATGTGAAGAGTCTTCAGATGCTCAGACTTCAAAATTTCTTATTTAGGAACCTAAATTATGCCTTAAGAGACTACCCCAAACTTTTATGACATAAATAGGAAGACAGCAGGAATAAAAAGAAAATAAAATATTCAGAAACCTATCCCAAATACTAGATCAGACATCATATTCCTTGTTTTTCTTTTAAGAGAGGATCTATTTTCCTATCTGTTTTTTAATTATATTTTTTAAACAGAAACTCATGATCTGAGGAGCAATTTTTGTGCACTCAAAATATCTTAAACTGGGTTGTTACTGAGGAGCTAGAAAAAGCTGCAAGTCTAACACTTTGCTTTACATTGTCAGTGTTTCAAAGATTGAATAATTACTCATTATTTGGTTTCATTCACAACTAATTCTTAGATGATGGCATACACAGTCATATAGGATTTGTCCAGCAGTTCATGAGTCCTTTCATTGCCAGAAACTTTGGTCAGCATGAAGTAGAACGAAGTCAAGTACAGGAAGGAAATTGTTATCGATACCAAAAGAATGTGAGGCCTCAGCTATCATCAGACACAACAAAATATTTCTTCCTTTCTATTGGAAGGCATGTGATTTTAGATATGCCAAAAAATGCTAATAAATATTTCAAGAATATGTTTGGCTTCTCAAAACTAATTCTTCCATCAGGATGCTTGCCAGACATAAGTGGAGCATCAAATTGTTGTTTCTTCCTTAGACAAAAATAAGTCATAGATGTAAAAAGGGTAAAATTTATATCTTGATCTGCTGACGTCTGTTTCATAACAAAATGTCTTTATATGCTCAAAAGGCACTTTTGTAAAAGAAAGATACACTCAAAAGAATGTTGGTAAACTCTTCTTAGTAAGATTTATGCTGGATAAACTTGATTACATTGTCAGAGTTTAGGAATTTTAAGATAAATTCAGGTTCCAGAAAAAAATCAAGTTATTTCTGAAATTATTTTTTAAATGCAATAGTTAAGACACAAATAGATCTACTCATGTAATGCATATGTAAAGGCTTTTTCAAGTTAGTTGTAGAAATTTAAGTGTGGCAGTTAAATATATGGGTTTAACCTTCTCAACAGTAGTCTTCCTTTCAGCTGGAAATGATGAGATTGTGTATAAAATATTTGCATATCTAAAACGTATTCATAAACTAGACTTCAGTGGAGCTATTTTTACAAGTTTATCATGCTTCTTAAAGTTTATCAAACTTTATCAAGTTTGTCATACTTGCTCTAAGTTAATATGATACATTATGTACATGATTTTCAAAATAACAGCAGAATTCTTTTGCTAGTGTAACTAACTAAACAGACTTTTGTGTAAGTCAAAGTATAGAACCAAAGAAGTAGTGTTGGGCATAGATAATAGTTATTCGGAAAACAGTGGACAATTGATGGATGTTAAGGATCTTGGCTATTCTTAACTGTTATGTCAGTGGAGGCCACCATTTTTTTTCTCAGTACAGCTCATTGTTATTTATATCTTAAACTAATTTGAAGAACGTTAAGTAAGTGAAAGCGAATACTAATTATTTACTATTTAATCAGTTAATATTTGAAAGGAACAGCTTTACATGCAATAAATTCAGATCTAAATCTGCAAAAAAATACAATGCTTCACTTAACCTGAAGGTATCCTACCAGCTAGTGAGAATTTTTGTTCAAACTTTAGACACTTCTCTTGCTTAATAAATGCTGAGGAAGAGCTGAGTCAGTTCAGAGCAATGTAATTTAAGTAAATCAGTGCAATCAGCATTCAAACACAGGGTCATATATGTATGAAGACAGAATATTAACCCAGAGACCAGTCAAAAATCATCTCTCATATACCACGAAGAGTACCGTCTCAGTATATTGGACAAAATGATAGTAAATACTTCTGTCTTTTCTCAACTTCTCTGCTAAGTTCAGGAAAAAACATGGAAGATACCATTGTCTGATGAGAAAAACATTAGGAAAATAATAAAAGAAAAAAGAAAAACAGCAAAATCCTTTACCTTGTATGCTTCCTTAGGGGAGCACAGATGTGCAAACTGGCAGAGAGATCAGATTGTTTTGATTATTATTTCTGCAGTGAGCAGAGTTGTAATGGCCTGGCAGAGTGAGGAATCACTGCTAAAAGAGACACATATCACATGGAGAAGTACCATTCTCCTGCTATTTCATGAGAGCAAATAGTTGAATGTTTGTGTGAATGTGGGGCTGGAGAGGCTCCCTGTTTACGACCAGCTACGGATGTCTGTGGAACGTTGCTCTGGAAGAATTCACAATGAGATTTCCAGCAGGAAACACAAATGCTAAGCAGATGTATTTTCTTCCAGACTAAACCTTTGGACTCTGATTGGCAGAAAATCTTCACTTTACCCACATTAAGATTTTTAAGATACAAATTGTGAAACAATGACTTTTCAGCCCTTTTAGCAAAGATTGGAAGCCACTGGGAAACAAAGAAAGAAAGAAACCCAGTCCCCAAAACCAAGTAGCACTCCTGCTCAGAGGATGTTCAAGGGAATTATTCCAACTTGGTCTTTCTCTCACATGCCTTTTATGGGAGGAAATACTTACGGAGGAAGCAAACTGGAAAAGATCACAAAGATCCTGTCACATAGATTTCCTGGTGTTATTCTCTAGAGGAAGAGGCAAAAGTTCTTACCTCAAATTCCTTTTCCAATATAAACAACAGGAAAAATATTATCTTCTGTTAACTTTTTATTTTGTCCATTTGCTGTTATCTGCAAAACACGCTATATAAAAACGCCATTTATTAATCGTGACTGTGTGGTGTTCTATAACAAAAATGATCCCTTGGGACCATATTTGTTATACATGCTGAAATGTATTGTTAGCTAAGTGGCCTTATTTATAATTCAGGAAATCTTTGTGTGCTTTGGAAGACTGTTTGGCAAACTGTGCAAGGAAGTCATTTAGTTATCTGGCTGCATTAAAGATGAAATCAATTTAAGATGAATTAATACTTCTAGAAAAGTGATATGGAAAAAAAAAACCAACAACCTAAGATCCTGGCTTTGGAAGAAGCAATTAGCCAGTAAGGAGCCTTGGTGAGCATGCATTCAAATGGCCTTTAAGTGGATCTAGAAGAGGAATTTGAGAAATTACTGTCTGCAATTCTCAATCCCTACTTTCTAGCTGGAAGCTATAGCTGAGATTTGGTATGTACTCTAGCAAGTACTTCTAGCCCATGTCAGTCACAAACTAGCCAGATTAATTGAAAGCACAATCTTTGATTATTTGGGAGCAGAGAAAAAAATCACTTTCAAATGGTGTGAGACTTCATGTAAGTTTTTGATTTCCTCATCTCCTTATTGTTGCTACATGGACATGAGAATGTTGTGGAGGAAATATTGCAAACCATTGAAGGTAAAGCTCCAAATCAGACTGAATTCAGTTCCAGAAGATTCAAGTTCATAACATGAATTTAGTGTATTGAGGATACACTGTGAAGTCGTAGTTAAATGAAGATGTGAGTTTCTTTCCAGAATTTCAAGTAATTTTTAATACAGTGCTAAATCTGTGCAACTTTATTTCTAGCTCAACAGGACACTGGACATTGCTGATCTGTTTAATGTATGTAACTTAGTATTCTATGATCAAAACTATTAGTGAACTGTGTGGTAAAAAAAAAAAAGGCATGTCTAAAAAAAAAATCTTAAGTACAGTCCAAGATCATTTGCATTTATTTTAATGACATCCATATGTTGTTCTAACTAAAGATGTTAATAATTATGATGAGCAATGTAACTCTAGAAGGAGTTAAACTTACTGGCAGGTTTTATTCTGCTAGTGTTCTGTTTGACATAATTCCATAACCTCTTCCCTTCAATAAATGTCAACTACTTCGTTTTTTTTTTGTTTTTTTTTTTAATTTCTTGAATGTCCTAGCTGTGAAGAGAGACAGAGCATGAAAACTGTCAAGGATATATCACAGTTTGCATTCACATGCTCATGTTCTTTGTTAGGGTGACTGAAAGGCCAGAAAAGATGCTGCAGGAATATTTCCAAGCAACAATAAATATGGAAGTTCTTTCCAACTCATCTCAATGTTTTGAAATGTCTTAGAAGTTTTAACCAAAAGGCCTTGCTATGATCAAATCTGGTAGGGGAATAAGAGTAATATTTTCACATGAAATATTTTATTTTTGATGGTACTTTCACCAAAAACCACCAATGGAGAAGTGGTGTGATTTGATGACAACACAGACTTCAAAAATGTAATAAAGTTTTGACTGGAAAAGACGATGACAGTTTTCAAAGACATGTCCACCAACAAGAACTGCTGCAGCCAGATGAAAAATTTCATTGCTTTTACTTTGAAACTTGATTGGCTTGTGAAAGGGTTTTGTGATATAGTAGTCTGTGACACAAGGCACCAAGCCTTTGATGTGCTTTTCATTCAAATGTCTCTTCAAAGGTAGACTAATGAGTTAAAGCAAGATTCCTGTGGTATGTTCACATCAGCTTCTGCAACTCCTATACCCATGGTTATGTATTTCCATGTTCCTCTGGTACTGGAGATGTTCTAGTGTTTATGGGGAATGCGTTCGTAAACCACACAATTCATAAGTATTATAAAAAAAAATAAAAAAAAAAGAATTGTAATAGCCTAATCTATCAGTTACCAAGAAAAATGCAAGAGTCCTAAAACCTTCCTGGGGCTGAAACTGAATAAGTTTTTGAACAAGTCACAGAAATAGCCTGGCATGCTCTACATTCACACCCTGACTCAGTGTTTGGTACAGGACAAGCAGAAAAAATAACGAATTAAGATGTTTAATTTATGTACCTGTTTACACTGTCATTGACGCAGAACTTCTAGAGGCAAATTTGGCCTTGGAAAACACTTTTATTTCAGAGTATAAACTCAGAAGGATAAGATATGCTCTAAATATTCACTTTTCCTACATGTTTTGGAAGAAACTAAGAACATAACATGCCATTTTGCACAAGCATGACTGGAGATTGTACAGATAGATAATGAATAGCAAATGAAGCTCATTGCCTTCAATCTGATTTCACTCATCACAAAGTTGTCCTTGAGTATCTTTCTCCAATGACGACAACTGACAGAAATAAGAGAAGCTAATAAACTATAAACAAAAAATATAAACACTTTCTAAAGAGTGCCCAGAAACCTCATCTGCTCAGCCATCACAGATTTCTCAGCTGTGTTGAAGACAAAGCAACACAAATTTCTCTTGAAATAACTATTTCAAGTCAAGTCATTCGCTTACTTGCCTGAATAATATTTTATATTTTTAGAAGAGTTTTACTAGTAGCACAGGAACTTTTTCCAGACAAGGACCTAGCTTGTGTTTATGTTAGCATATAATTTGTAAAAGTTTGTAATAAATATGCCTCAGTGAGACTGGCAAAGATTATAGGAAGGAAAAACCACTACTAACTTCGGGCTACTTGCTTGGATTTAGACCTCCGGTTTGCTCTTTGAGATTCAAAACTATAGAGAACTGATGAATCATTATGTAACTAAGACTAGAATTTCCAAAGCAGTCTAATCTTTTTCAGAAATTTTCCTTTGATTGAGGATTTTGACTTTCAATATTATTGACCAGTGGCCTTATGCTTAGATTAGGAAGTATACTAATAGTTCTTTATTCAGATAGGAAGAAATACGCAAGGCGTAAGTCAATATCTTGTGCTTGAGCTGGCATCCTTCTAGACACCTACTGAAGTCAAAAGTTTAGGGTGCCAACTCAAGTAAGTCTTACAAATAAGCACTTAGGGAATGTTTATGTGAACAGGGTAAACAGAAGAGAAAAATGTCAGTATGAACACTAGTGGTCAGTCTTAAATTACTACTCTTCTCAGACCAGTTTTTACATAGGGATATAGGGCCATCATTATTTTTCCAGTACTTTGCAACTTGTGGTATGAGATAATTTCCTCTCTGTGGTAACTAAAGCAACAATCTGTTTAGCTTCATTTGGAAACTAATCTTATTTGTAAATGATGAAAGGAAACCAGGCAAGGACCTACTTACCAAGTTCTTCTGTAGAAGAATTAAGTTTTTCCAAGGTTCCTCTTTTGTCCACACTGAGCAGCTTCTCTGCTCTGGGTGTTTTCAAATCCTTGGTGTAATTCAAGTGCTTGAAAATTAAAGCATGCATCAATGTCCTTGAAAATATATTTTAGTATCTATTATGATAATGCACTTTTTTATTTTTGGTGTTCTATTATTTAAAACATGTAGATGTTTTGGTCAAAATTGGGCATGACATGAAAATACTAACCAAGCTCAAAACAGAACAGTTGATTGCTTTGAAAAGCCGACACTTGGAATTACTTAAAGATACGATTCTTCATGTTCTCCCAAAATGAAGCTTAGTCTATGCTTTAACAATCTCACTAGCTACTGTTCCAAGGTGATGGCGACGAATTACCTTGAACTGAAAAATATGTATTGGTATATATCAAATAAATATTTACTTATAACAAATTGTGGCATTCAGCCAACTTATTGGAAGTCTTGTCTTTACTGATTTTCATAACATAGTGTGTAAATAAAAATAAAGCATTGGAAAAAAAATAAAAAAAGATCCATTTTTAGAGGTATAACAGATGAAGAGATCCACTGCCAAATGAGAATAAATGCTTACTGAAAGTGCTCACTAATGCAACTAAATTGAATTGATTAAATGTGAGAAATCATTAACATTCAGTTAAGCTGCATTCTATTCTTGTTGACACAAAAGTAACTGTTTCCTTATTATCCCTGTTTGGAAAACCATTTATTAATGACAAAATCAATGGCATCTCAACCAGTCAAAAACTATAACACCATTTGAATGATCACTTACGTGTAAGAAAGTGATTATGGGGGGCAGACCGAACAAGACCTCTTCCAACTTGCTGAAGAATTGTTGGAGGTAGTACCTTTCTTACTAAGTGTAGCGTAAGAATGATGAAACTGTTGGTACAGAAGAACAGCTAAGGGTAGGTGGAAAGAAAAGTGAATTACTGAGCTTCTCATGATCACAATATTTAACAAAGCTGGAAATAATTAAAATGTTAATTAATTAAAATAAATTTAATTAAAATTAAACAAGTAATTTAAGTGAAGCTCCTCCTCCAAGTCATAGTCTCAGAAGGCTCTATTCTTTCTTTAAAGAAACAAATTGAAAATGCCTTAAAGAACAGCACTGATGATGTGTCCAGTAATATTTGTTATGAATAACTGCAACAGTATGAACTAAAAGTCTACTGAATGTCAAGAGGCTTTCAGACTACTTTCTAGACAATTACTTTGGAAAAAATTATTACACACATTGATTCATTTAAGAAATGACTTCTGGGACCAATGGCCTTGATCCAGGATTGTAAGAATGATCACCTTAATGCATGACATTTAAGCAAAGGAGCACTAAGGGTGCTGGTTTTCCAAGGACACGCTAACTTGTCATACAAATGTGATGAGTGTTCTGAATGTGGAAAATGCTTATAGACTGCACTAAATATGGGTAGTCCATAGAGTTGAAATCAAAGGTATATTATTATCATGAGAGATTTTAAATGAATGAGCTTTCATTCCTCATTACTGTTTTAACCTCAGCCACTGTACACGCTGAAATCTTCCAAACAGAAATCATAAATGATTAGCTCAGCCATATTTGAAGATTAGTGAGACAAGACCTTTACCTTACTAGCTGCCTGTCTTAGCTGTTGTTTAGATCTGCGAAGTGTGTGTTTTATTTGGAAAAGCTAAGTATTATCTCAGTACCAACAATAATAAAGGCTTACAGGGAAAATGTTGTTCTTTACAGAATGTGTAGCACAAGTAGTGGTGTCTAAAGCTTGTGTAGATGGAAGGAGTGGAATGTGGGACCCTGGAAAGGGCTGAGAGGGGAATTGAGAACCTAGAGATATATGTGTTTGTTTGTGCATGTATATGTGTCTACATATGCCAGCTAAACTGCTGTTCATTTGGATGTTTCAGCATCCTTCATGCTAGGTACTGTTTTGATTTCAGCAGTTTTCATTCAAATAGAGACTTTTTTTGTCTTTCTTCAAGGGTATTGCATGTTCTCTATTAAACAGAGGCCATGCCACAAGCAAAGCTAGTTAGCTCCTGCCTAAAATGTGTAGGTCACAGTTTTTATTGGCACTTGGTCTCTGATTTGGTTCCTGTAGCATATTAGCTACAAAAATTGCCTTGGCTATAATTACTTTTTCCACCTAAGGACAAAAACAGATAAACCCAGGCAAATGAAGCTACCAACAGTCATCTGTAATGTTTTCTCCAGTGCTACCTGTAAGTTAGGCTTTCCTTTTTCACAGAGATACCATACATACCTGTTGAATCATCCTCTATCTTCTGCTTCATCCCACTCAAGATCACTGGAGATAAAGCAGCTGCTTTTCTGGGTTTATTGATTCCTGAGGTCACTCTGTTTTCTATTCTGTAGTGGCTCTTTTGTTTGGCATGTGTTGGGTTCCTCTGTGAATAGGACAGCTTTCGTATGGTTTTGGAAGTATGTGACCAGCCGTGCAGTCCCAGTGAAACAGCCAGTTTTCTTTTTTTTTTTTTTTTGGCTTATATTTCTGTAGATATTTACTGGCCTAAATATCTCCCTCTTTATAGCACTCTTCTACCAAAGAGACAGAAGACATCTTTCGTATTCTCCAGTCATCCTTCAAAGTTCTACATGAAATAGATAACTCTGCCCTACAGGTATCGTAGCAATATTTCAGTCAAGAACACAAATTCTGGTCTTGCCCCTATGCTTCTTATGCTAATGTGTATGATCTCTTTGAGGAATCACAGCAAGGAGACCAGATAGCTTGAGGCATAATTGATGGGATGCTGAAGGTCTGGCTGTTGTTTCAGTGGTTATTTTTATGGCTTATAAAGGAATTGACCATGCAGCATTATTCTTCTGCTACCTCAGCTTGTGGCTGAATCTCACAGCTTAGCCTTGATTTCCATTTAGCCCCTTTGATCAAATAAAGCTGGTGGTAACTGAAAGCTGTGATGGCTGATGGTTATATTGAAAGATAATTCGTGGAGATCCCCTTGGTGGACTCAGACCAAATTTTACTGACAAAATCTCACTATCTCCAAGCAAATTCCTCCAAAATAAATGCTAACTCAAAGCTCAGGGGGCAACCAAGGGTTTAAAGACAAGGACGGTGAACTTGTCTCTTCCCTAGAAGTATTGTCTGTATGTCAGCAATGAAGTGCAAAGAGGCACAGTCGTGTCAGCACCACCCAAGCTGTCAATAAAGAATTCCTGCCCTCAGAACTATCAAATCAAATTCATATGAATTTCCCACTCTTCCAAAACCACTTTCCCACAGGGAAGAATGGATCACAAAATTAAACAGCATTCCCATCTTCTCACATCTTTGTAAATCTGTAAGTACTGTGCCTGTCATAATGCTCCCAGGAGGTTTCCTTAACCATAATGTCTCATCTGTGCTAACAGCTGCTTCCCTTTTGCACAAGAGTTCTTGGAGACTTGCTTCACTTGTCAGAACAAAACTACTGCAAACCTGGTAAAAAAACAAGTTCTGTTGGAAAGATGAAATCCCACTGCAAACAGATTTGCTTAACCTGTAAATAATTCTGGAATAGCTATTGTATTGGCAGAATTCTAAAATGTAACAAAGTTTGATTGTTCTTGGCTTCTCCTAATTTTCTTACTTTGGGGTAACAGCTGACCTTCAGTATGCACATTAGTCCTGTTACTGTTAAGTTAAATACGTACACACGTCTAAGAGTGGTTTGACCATTTACTTCCAGTGTTCCAAGGTTAGCTGAAGTCTGGACCTTTTACTTTCTCTGTGCTCCATTAATTGAGACCAAACCTTATGCAAGACATCCTTGGGGAACACAGGGTCTGAGGTTTTTACAGTCCACAAGGCTAAAATTCAAATATGAACCACAGCTGTTTGGATGGAAGTCCTGGACCTCTTCCTTTTGAACTATAGTGACTTGCTCAGCCTTATCATCATGTGAAACTGAAATCCCAGCACAGCTGATGACTGGATGTGAAAATTGCCTGCCAAGCAGAGCTGGGTAAAGCGATTGGTTTACAGTGCTCTGGGATTTGCAGGTGGAAGGACTGCTCTCTCACTTTCCTCTGCTACCCTCATCTCTTCCAGTTCTATACACATCATTCATATATATATATATATATATATATATGCAGATTTGAATCCACATCCACCACCCAAACAGCTGACTTAATGTTCTTATTGACAATGGTGAAGTTCCTCCCTTCTGCTAAGTATAGTTATTTTTATGAGTCCCCCAGTAAGGGGTAAAATAAGAGAAACAGGGTGTGGGGTAAACTAATCAATCAATTTAAGTGGGGATAGATCTCCAGTGCCCTAACACCTAAATACTTTGTCTTCACTTGGCTGTGCTCTGTCTTAATTGGGAAGTACAACCAGGACAAATAAGCGTGGCCTTTTCCCACTGTGAATTGTCACATGAAAATATTTGTGAAGTGTGGAGTAAACATTTTCATGGATCATGCTGCAAGAGGAGACATATGGGAACTCACTGTGATGCAAAAGGAAATCATGCATTGCTCCACAGATGATGTGGTTGGCATTGTGAGCTCAGATGCATCTATTTCAGCTCTGACAATCAAGGCGAAAAATCAAGACTGAAGCAGAATGAAATGCTCCTTTCTTAAGTAAGCAAGTGGGAGTCATAAGTACTTCTGTGTCAGCTAGGAAAGCTACAGAAATGAACTAAATCATGATTCTATTTCCATGCTGATGCATGCACTTTGGAGTAATAATATATATAAAAGTGCCTTCCTTTTGGCATAACTGCAATTACATAAACATTTAGATTTCCACTAACAGGATTTTTGCAGAAGTGAAAAATGATAGGCTGGATGATAGCCATTTAAAGGGACGAGCAGCTCACCTTCCAGTGGCTACAGTGTCTTGCATCAGGTCATAATCGCAGGAGAGGGTGCTTCTTGAAATGAAGGGTGAATCTTCTTATGTTCCTCTGCATTTAGAATCAAATTCCGTTATTTCATTAATAGTGTTAATTATATAACAATTAATCATAAAATAATTATATAATAACTATGTCAGAATAATAAGCATTTTCAATATTAATGACTGCCTAGCAAGCAAGACAAAGCAGATCTTGATCAGGTTCACGTGCCTATCCCTACACGTTCATTTACTATTGCAAAGCTCATTAAATCCTACGGACTGTATTAAAAAAGGCACCACTTTTTATCTGTTGGTATACTGAAAGTCTTTGTGTGTCCAAAGTAATAGGTATTCTCTCATTTGTGCTTACTGTACAATATAGCAAGCAAAAGCTATCTAGATAAATTCTGTTTAATATGGAAATAATTTTGACTGCATCTTTGGCTTTGTATGACATGGAAACTGGTGATCGTTTATGCTTTGCTACTTTTTTTTTGCTCTGCATTAAAATCTCACATGAGAAACAAATTTTTCTCTAGGAACAAAATGTTACTTTTTTGGGACTGAGTTCTAATAAGTTGGGAAGTTGAGTAGTATGTCTGCTTTTTTTCAGCTGGGAAATTGCAGTGCATATAAAATCCAGATGGATAGCACATGAGGCTGAAGGCAGCCTTGGCCAATCAGCCACGTCACTTGATTAAAAGAAACTTATAATAATTTAAGTAAAAATAGAACTCCAACAAAGTAGTAGGAGCAACAAACTGGCTGCAGCATGGGATTTCATCACAATTTCAATATCGCTTTAGTTTGCTGGTTGTCCCTCTCACACCTTATTGTGAATTAACCTATTTACATTAAGCATGCATGGAACTTGTGATTAATGCCCAAAAATATCAGTGATGGAGGATACACGATAAGCAGGATGCGAAGGAAATTTGTTATCAGACTACAGAGGACCACAAGGACCTATTGCCCTTAGGACAATGGTACACTTGAAGAACTCAGCTGAAAGTACTGCCATGAGAAATCACCCACCTTGGCGTGAGCCACACATATTAATGCAATTACACGGTCACTGTCTGGAAAAGCTCCTGAGTATCCCACAGGATTCAGCAGATTTGCAGGTGAGATTGTTTAAGGCAGCCTGTGAAGAAGTCACTGACAGGACTTGCAGAGGGATGGAGCCACATCTGGAATCCCTATGGGCAATTGCAGGAATGTCTATTATTCTTTGTTTATTATTTTAAGTGTGTGCTCTCCCTCTTCCCTTCTTTGTCTCTCTTTGTTATTTGTGTAATAAAATTACTCTAGGCATATAAAGTTAAGTAAGTCATCTGGAATTGTGCAATTCCCTCTGCCAGGAAGCTGGAAAAGCCTCTCTCTTGTGCAGAGATAAAAATATGGGCTCATCTCAAACACTGAGAAATTACAGAAATATTCACCATTTGCCTTTGAGTTATATTTACATAGGAAAGAACTGTGGCAAATAAGTGTGCTTCTTGCTGTTAAAAATTTGGCTTTTCTCCTGCCCAAGGTGTTGTGTTTATTTAAAAGTTGTTGAGAAATAATTTGTACATTCTAAAATAAAGCACGCAAAATACATTAAAAAGGCCCAGTGACAAAGTTGTTTGTTTTTTTTTTTTCTGCCAGTGGGTGCGGAGAAGGAAAAGGAAATGAGTAAGTTGAGAGGAGTGTCTTTACGGCCACATGGCTAGTGAAAATTTCTATTTATTCTTTGGGGAAAAAGCAAAGTAGCTGCATAGTTGCTGGTTGGATAGGTGCCGGTACTATTTTTATTGGCAGGCAGCTCTGAGTGGCTGAAAGGTGGTCATTAACACCCTGACACAAAGTGCTGACAGGGCGATTATAAGATTAACACCCTATGTTATATTAACAGTGTCAAAACCTCCCTGTACCTGTCAGTGAGAAATAATGGCACGAAGGAAAACATTATAGACATGCTGAGACTTTAACATTGAAATACCATGCAGCTACTCGCTTTTTGAAATTGATCTAAATATCTAGATCACCTACTGAAGGCTCATAAAATAAAGGAATGTGATTTAAATGGTAGCTTCACCAAATAAAAAAAAAAATGAATGCAAAAAGATAAGCCACCCAGCTTACTTACTCTCTTGTTGATGCTTTTAGCCCCATCTCCCTTGCAGTGGGTCTTTCACATCCGCTGCCTTTCAGTAGAGTTGTGGTTTGAGATCTCATAAATTCAGGATTTGACCTTAGGACTTGACAGTAACAGAGCTTTTCTGAAGAATATTATTATTAATGTACAAGGCAAAATTCAACCACAGTCTTCCTGCAGGTTGCTAGTTATCATAGACTGGTATTATCAGTGAGAGCCTTGGGGCCATAAGGACCGATCTGCATTTAAAAAGTCTCTGCTCCACGTTCACTAGAACTGGAACAGCAAACCCTCTAGCACAGTTGTCCTGGAGAATATCCAAAGAAGAGCAATGAAGCCAGTGAAGTTTCAGGAGCACAAGTCTTACGGAGAGTGGCTGAGGGAAATGGGATCATATAGTCTGGAGTAGGGGAGGCCCAGGGAAGATCTTGTTGCTCTCTACAGCAGCCTGAAAGGAGGTTGTGGTGAGATGTGGGTCGGTCTTTTCTCCTAGGTATCAGTGATAGGATGAGAGGTGATGGCCTAAATTTGCAACCGGGGAAGTTCAGTTCGATAGTAGGGAAAATTTCTTCTCATAAAGAGTGGTGATGCAGTGGCACAGGCTGCACAGGGAAGTGGTGGAATCACTATCCCTGGAGATGCTCAAGAAAAGGGTGGATGTGGCACTGAGGGACATGATCTACAGTATGGACATGGCTTGCTGGTCAGACTAGATGATCATGGTGGTCTTTCCAACCTTAATGATTCTATGATAGCTTCAGCTAGACTGCTTTATGCTGCCCTAAATTCTGACAGCTTTAATAAAGAAAATAAGCTAGGAGAAAAAAAAGTTCTGCGTGTAAGCCTAAATCTACACCTTCACTAGTAAAAAATATTGTCCAAGTGTTACCAGATTAAGCATGCTTTCTGTATTTTTATTATTATATTTTAAGTTGTATATGATAATACAGTCTGTGTATTTTTGCCTGTAAGACTGATAAATAAAATGCAAATTAAATATTCTTATAATACTTTGGTTTCTAAACAAGATAAAAACACAATCAAATCATTCCACATGCCAGGAAATGCTCATGAGTTGCATGAGAAAGGTTTGATAGTTTTAAGTAGGATTTGGGAGGGGGTTTACAGAATGTTACAGAGCCATCATACCTTATTGAAACCCCTTACTAGAAAAGTGTATATAATTAACTTAGCATGCGTTACAAATGACTAATGCTGCAACTGAAATGTTCAAGTGTCTTGGAAATAGATCTAACAGAAACATTTAATAACTAAACAAGGATAAAGGATGGATTAATGGCTGCAGTTTAGTTTAGGGGCTACTGGAAGACAATGCCAAAAATTCTGTAGTACTTTCAGAGCTTCTATGAAATGAACACCATGCCTGCAGAAAATTGAATATTTATTATAGCAACTGTTGAGAATTGCCAAAGGTAGGGAGTTTCCAATAGATGGGATTCTAGTTCTAGGATACTGGAACAGCCCGTTAAAGTATTTGTATGTGTAATTTTATTACAGCATCTGCCTTTAGCTGAAACCAAGGTCTCCAGGGCAATTTTGAACTTTCAAGTTGTCTGTAGAATAGAGTGTTTTCATCTAAATATCTTTTCTACTTCAAAAAATGAAAACTCTGACTTAATTCAGAGAAAATGATGTTTAATCATGTTTTTCTAATGATATGCGTGCAGATTTCCATGATGATGAGAGTCTCAGAATATTTTCTGAAATGCTAGAAATGCCTTTAGAGATTTTTGGCATTTCACGTATGTGAGCGACTTTTTCAAAACAAGGAAAAGTCAGTGCTATTGGGATAGTTGAGTATTCTGTGCTCTAAGTTATAGTTATGCCATGTGGTCATTGAAAAGACACTCGTGGTGAGAACTTGTGTATACTGCAGTTTTACATGACTTCAAATAATATATAAAGGTTTTTGTTTACTGTATGAATATTGCTGTAGACTTTAGCTGTAAACTGTGTAAGAACAGTTTTAGCTGTTCAGTGAATGTATACTTCACTCTGCTATCTGTATCTATACTTCACTTCCTTTCTTAGTAGCCCTGAGTGACTTTGTGGGACATCCTATGCCCTGCTTATGTATCTCTGTAAGCAAGCAAAACTGAGAGACAGTGGCTGTTATCCTGTTTTATAGGCAAGATTGTGCAGCAGTCCTGTCTGCTGGGTGAGGCAGAGATGGACAAGCAGAACTTGAGGAGCCTAAGGAAGAATTAAGAGGGGATTATAGGTTTGATAGAGCTAAACTGAGCAATCAGTGTGCTCCACAGCCTCACTGGCTCTGCAAGCTGAATGGAAGCAGATCAACAAGCTCTATCAGTTAATCCTTATCCCTTTCTTTCTAGACATCTTCTGTGTGACAAGAAGAGAGCATGGGTCACATTCTGCCCTCATCCCTTCTGTCACAGATGCAGATCAAGACACACTTCATCAAAGCCTGCATGGCACTCAACAAAAAAAGCCATAGCACAATGAAAGCCACCAAATAGTTAATAAACTATGAAATCATGTGCAGACATGAAAGTGGGAGGAGAGCTACACAAGACTGTGTTCACAAAGGAGTGAAGACATAACAGATGACCTTCCGTGACCACTAAATAGATAACTTCATCAGGATGTGTTTGTCCCAGAACATTAACAGATTCCTGCTTGTCAATCATGCTGAAGGGACAGAAACTTTACTGTAGTTATTTGGAAAGGTTTTTGAATGAGCAAGGAATTTATATACATACACGTTTTAGTGTTTATTTGGAATGTAAAACTGCGAAACTTTGTCCTAGAAATGCTGTTCTGTGTTTCCCAAGGTCACCCCTTTACACTAAGGAAGCAGAGAAAATGGATTGGATCCTGCAGTTTAAGACTGAAAACTGTGCTTTTGTGTCCTCTTAATCCACAATGCTTTGCTTTCTCTAATATATGCTAAGATAGATATTAATGCAGTTCTAGAGTAATATCCCTCTTTAAAAAAAAAAAAGCTAGGCACTAATGACTCAGAGACTTTTCTTTATAATGGTGTTAGGTGGATCATGTTTTTTTTGTTTTTTTTTTTTCCCCTCTTTACTTTCCAGGCTATTTTAAGACCATAAGCAGAATGTCCTTTTTATACAGAAAAACCCTTACATTTATGAGTGACATCATCATGAATCGTAATAGCAACCAGAAATAGAAGAACTGCTGCTTGTACTATGGCAGCTTTGGGATGAGTTGAAACTGGACAAACTACTGAACAATGACTACTGTCAACAGCTGGTTTTTGCCAAAACTTTCACAGATTCAGAGTGGGAAGTTTACATCATCAAAAAAATCCCAAAAGTAGTAACAGATGAAATTCAACCCCATCTGCAGCACTGCTTGTCAGCACAGCAGTACTGGACACACATCACATCAACACAAAACAAAGACATGCATACGTGCCCATAGACATCACCACCCATTCACCATCCCCCACGTTGAAGTCTAAGTTGTACAGAGGGCAAAATGCAGCCATACCTGGGGACAGGAACAAGGTGGAGAGCCTGTGGGAGCTGCGTTGGCTTCGTTGCTATTGTTGCCATTCGTTGATCATTATTTGTCAAGATTTATGTCTGTTTAGAACAAAACAAGCATTGAAAGTTTTGAAGGGTTGCTTAATGGAGAGAACAAGTTTCAACTTTATTCCCTACTTTCATGCAATCAGAGGTTATGTTTATTTAGAAAGCTAACATTTATACAGATTATGCACTTTCAGTGCTTCCATGCCAAAAAATACATGACTAAAATGGGTCTTTCCATCACTCTTTCAGTTTTTGACCTATGATTGTTTTTATAGGAACTGGATCTTTTAAGCAATAGCCTCTGGTAGAGTAAGGGGAAAGCACAGCACCTTGTGCAATAATTTGCAAAAAGTGGTTTGGGCAAAAGGTTTTAAGTAAAATGCATTTGAATTGCTCAGCTCTCCAGACTACCCCAAGCACTACTTGATTAGGATAATTGCCACTGGGAGTGGGAAGGGTCACCAAGCAAAGCTGGATGGCAGTAGAGGTTACTGGCTAAGGAAGTATAATTTTTAAGCAGTGTGAGACTTTTAATTAATTAAGCCTCCTAACAAACTTTTCAAAGTCTTAAAAACAGTGAAGTGAGAGTTATTAGAGATTGAGAATTGAGCTCCCAAATCAGTGAATAATTATTCAAGCTGTAAATATGTTTTTGTTGTATGTGCTATTCATTATTCTGCTCTTGACAATATTTCAAATGCTGCTGTTGACAATATTTCAAATGCTGCTGTAAATAAGAAAGAAATGTTTGTCTTGTGTTTGAATGGAAGTGCTTATTTAAAACTCATTTTAAAAATCCACTCACTGAAAAAAAAAGAAAAAAAAAAGATAATTATTATGGTCAAAAGGATCTACCTTGCCACTGTCGTTTATTTTTTAGTGGCTTATCCTTAAGTGTCAATTTCCAGTCTCATAAATGCCTTGTTTATGAATCACTGTGTAGAAACAGTACTGAGCAGTGTGAATAGCAAGTGCTAGAAATCTCCGATTGCTCTCAGTTGAGGCTCTTGCCTAGAAGATAAGAGTTTTCCTATGGAACCATTCAACAAGGCAAGAACATACGAAAAAGAAATGTCTTTATGCTTTCCAATGTTTTTCCAGCTGAAAAACAGTGACAAAGCTTAAGGATGTGATTTTTTTTTCCCTCCACATTCTCACACTTTCTAAATGCTTTCCAACTGGCAAAACAGTCAGTGTTACTTCGTGTTCTTTCCTGCCTTTAGAAAGAAAGGCAGTCTGAAATGCAGGAGAACTCTATTTGAAAACAGTCCTAGTATTCCTTTACTTTTAACTATCCTTGGAGAAAGGATTAGGATTTGTTTGTTTTTCTTTTCACAATGACAAAATGAAAACATTCAGAAACATTCTCCTCCGAATCATATGCCGGAGCTTATCAGAAGTTTATCTGTAACTTGCAGTTATTTTGAAATCCCTTTTGTAGGGCTGTCTTTATTTCAGCCAGTCTATCATACAGAGAGTCACAACCTCTCAACAGATTTTTCAGTATTTTGCTTTAAATAGAGATTGGGAAGCTGATTTGCATCACCAAAGTGTTCATTAAAGAGGATTAAACATGGGTAAGTGCCACAGCCCCGTGAAAGAAAGCAAGGCTAAACATCATGCACCTCGTTTTCATTGACAATCACAACCCATGCGTCATAATCAGGGGCTTTTTGCCTCCAATAAATAGGGAAACCTAAAACTTTTATAATACAGTGCAAATTACCATTTCAGCAGGCGAGTAAATAATCACCATTGACATACTCCTCACACCACATTCAATTCAGGATGGTGCGTTAGTGTCACAAAATAACACTGCGCTGGGGGCAGTGGAAGGCACAGGGTGGTCTTGGCCCTGGGGCACCACCAACCAGCAAGACTGAGGTGCCCAACTTCCTTTTTCTTACCTCTCTATGAAGGGAATTGTACTTTGCTGCCTCACAGCTTCCCCCTTGCTGGCTGTGAGCACTCAGCTCCTGCATGCGGGGTTCAGGAGCATGGATGTAGGTGGCACTGCCTCTCCATGGCTTGCAAGGTGGGGAAGCTCATGGTGGGTTGTATGAGTGGGTTTAGCAGTGGGTTGTTAGGGTATAGTATGGTTAGGTTGTGGTGGACTCGATGATCTTAATGGTCTTTTCCAACCTGAGCGATTCTGTGATTCTTCCCCAGACATCAGTGTAGATAAATCATGACCTTGAGATTTCATGAGAGGATTTCATTCCTCTCATCTCCCTTGTTTCCATTGTCACCTGTGCCTAGATTCTGCCCATTCCACACTCAAAGGTAAGTGATGTTCAGCAAGAGCCCATTAAACCTGTACTGAATCACAGAATGGCATATGTTGTAAGAGACCTTAAAGATCATCTAGTTTCAACTTCCTGCAGGGGTTGCCAGCCACCAGATCAGGCTGCCCAAGACCCTGTCCAACCTGGCTCTGAATGCCTTCAGGGATGGGATCTTTACCGGAAGAGTACAACTGCCTCTAAGTTAGGAAAATAACCCAATTTACGTGTGACTACTGAGCTCCCACATTTATTTGTATGGGGCTACCCTTCTCTACTCTTTCATGTAAGTGTTGAAATTAACTGGTGTGACTCAGTTAATTAAGATCTCTGTTCCTACAAAGGCGAGGAGGGTCCTCACTTTCAATATATTTCTGATCACCTACAATCCTACAAAGTTTAACTAAGTGATTGTAGGGTTTAGCAGCCTTTCATCCTTTAATTACATGTTTTGTTTCAAGAATTATGGTAAAGCTGGGGATGGAAGGTTCTCAGAAGACTTGGTAAATAACTGAGATGCATAAGACTCTTTATCAAGAAAATCTGCCTGGAAAGCTCATAAGATTAAGTTTTCCTGCAGCATTTTCTATACTTCCTACTTGTAGACTGGCTGGAAATCTGAGAAGTGCTGTTCTGTTCCAGCTGAAGTGAGTAGGTGCCAAGGTTTTAGAAGGCTGAGAGAGCAGCGGGGGAGGAAAAGAGTTACACTTTTTCTTCAGAAATTCGGGTTCATTTTGAGTTTTGGGAAGTGGCTACAATTCACTTTTGTTTTGTCTAAACAGATTTCTTCATTTTTATTTTGTCTGAATCATCTGGATGAAGTAAAGCTTGGTCTTTACTTCCCTGAGGAGTTACACTGAATTAATGGTTTGTTCACAAGGCATAAGCTATAGCCTCCTTGCAAAAGCTCATGTACTCCATGCGGGCACACAGGAACCTCTTTGGCAATGCACAAAAGACCAGGTCAGCCCGAATTATTTGAGATGCACTTGCACTGGGTTTGACCCAATTCCAAATCTGAACTGTGCTGCTAGAATGATCACTGGCACAAGAAGATACTGAATATCAGTCAATTTGAAATTATTCTGATGTGAACCACTACATTTTCTGAAAGTACAGGCTCCATTTCTCCCTGTTTGTGTTAAAATAACTGCAGTCCAGTTTTTAAAAGATTAAGGTAGCTTTCATGACTGATACTGACATAAGACCTTGGAAGCTATTGACTGAAATCAGCTAGTTCTTGAATGGAATATCACCTGAAAATCCTTGGCAGAAATTCTGGAGTAAAAGACAAAGTACTTAATAAACACTTCACCATCTTTTCATCTTTGAAGAGGAATATATTGCTGCATAGAAAGGTGTGCCCTGTGTTTTTGTGTACATGTGATACAGACTAAGACTTCAGCAGAGGAACAGATGTGCATCTACATGCACAGTTTGAGTAACCAAATGAAAAGATATACATAAAACATTCTGAAAGTAATGTCTCCTATTTTTTTTTCCCCATGGAAACAGCAACAGATGCAAACAGTGCAATAACATGAGTCTATAAACCAATTTCTTGGCTGCAAAACACTGTTTTTCAACATAACCACCACCATTAGCTGTGCATTTTCACCAGAAATGCACAGAAGCCTGCATGCCGTACTCATACATATCTGCACCAGAAGAGGTGACCAACTGTCATTGCCTCCACTGCTGAAATGCATCACCCACTGCCTCACTGTGCTCACATCCACTGGCAGGTCTTCCCAAATGTTCAGCAAGCATCAGTGAATGTCAGTAGGTTCCAGTGGAGGAATTCAGAGACACCTTTGATTCACACACACTTCCATGTCAGGTGCCATTCTGTCAGACTGCCCCTCTGCTGCCATCTGTCACATGGCAACAACAAGTAACAGAATATGGGTGGGAGGTTCAGCCTCTAATGTCATACCATCAACGTACAGTTCTGACATTGTGGGCCAATAAATAGGAAGCATTACTTTCAGTGCAACCCTCGTACAAGTGCTTACTGCAGAACAATCACAATGACATTGAGCAATGGATCATGGCCACAGCTATTTCAAATGCAAAATTGAAGAAGATAAGACAGAGGACATGAGAAAAATTGCAACCAATTCATAAATCCACCATTTTTCCAACCAAGCCTTGTGGCACTCTTTTCATTAGCAGGAAATGTAGGTTAAGGATATGCAACGTGGACAAACTCAGAACAGCAACATTTTTATCCACAGAGAGGTGGTGCCAAGATCACAAAGGGTAAGTACGAACACTCAGAATTTCTCCCACAAGCTCCAACTCACATCAGTTTTAGATTTTGAGAGCAGAAAACCTGAAAGAACATTCTCACTCAAAGCTACAGAATGATGCAAATGCCATCTCTACAAATAGAAATACCCTCTCCCCCTCCAAAATAAGAAAAAAAAAAAACCAACAAAAATGCAACATCATTAAGATTGCAACAAACACAAAATATTTAAGAAGATAGGCCCATGCCCTACAGTGTTAGTTTAGCTCCGGTGCGGTGTCATGCATTACATTACATGCAACATGCAAAACGATTTCTTCTAGATATTTTGCTACCACTCTCCTTCAAAACAGTGACTGTATTTTTCTGGTGCACGTATTGAAATTCTGCACTTTCTGTTTTTGATCCTCCAAATGCTTACTCTTTCAAAAACAAGTCCCTGCTAAGGTGTCTGAGTCTGATGGCCACGGCTCTTTCAGCAGAGCAGCTCTGTCTTATACTGTGCTACCAAGAATAAACACTGCAATGAGCAGAAGTGCCAAAAGAGAAGAAAAAAAAAGTCTCTTTCTTTCCTTGCAAGGCCAAACATGCTGTCTTTGGACAGATTTCAGTCTTGCTTTAATTCATTAAAAAAGTGAAACAAAATCACCATTTACATCCTTGACAGCTGGCAGGTTTTATGTGTTCTTACTGTTCCTGCCAAGTCAAGAAAAAAAAATAAAAATTCATTCAGCTCTGTCATGGCTCTTTGGAGTGCTGGAAGTGTGAGAGATGTCAAAATGTATTCATAACAATGACATACAGTACCTGAAGGCAGGAACGTATTATGCTAATGTACTGGTGTAAAGGAAGTTACAATTTTTCTTTATCCTTAAAAAAAAAAAAAAAAAAAA
>VXAB01009146.1:3123-15913 GCA_013399175.1 Odontophorus gujanensis
AGAATACTGTGAGAGACTGTGTCAAAGGCTTTGCTGAAGTCCAGGTAGACTACATCAACAGCCTTTCCCTCATCTACCAGTCCAGTACCCAGTCATAGAAGGAGATGAGGTTGGTCAAGCACGATCTGCCTTCCATGAAACCATGCTGGCTGGGCCTGATCCCCTGGACACCATACATGTGCTGTGTGATCTCACCCAAGAAGATTTGCTTTATGACTTGCCCTGGTGCTGAGGTCAGGCTAACAGGCCTATAGTTCCCTGGATCCTCCTTGTAACCCTTCTTGTAAATGGGAGTCACATTAGCAAGCCTCTAGTCTTCTGGGACCTCACCAGATAACAAAAACCACTGATAGATGATGGAAAGGGCCTCGGCTATCACCTCCATCAGTTCCCTCAGCACTCTCAGGTGAATCTCATCCAGCCCCATTGACATGTGGCAGTCCAGTTGGAGTAGTAGGTCTCTGACTCTTTCCTCCTGAATCATGGATGTTCCCCAGCTGAGACGACCAGGTCAGAGATCAGGGTACCCTGAGGATAACTGGTCTGACTTTTAAAGACATTCTCCCATCTTCTTTTTCACTTTCACTCTTCCCCTTCCCTGGGGCATGGGTCTGTCAGCTGTGTTCCTAAATCCCTCCACATAGAATATAATTTGCTTTTGAATTTTATTTTTCTTCAGTCTTGCAGTCATATTCTCAAAAGTAAAAAATCATGCTTGGGAGAAGGCTAATTTACATTAATTCCAATGTAAATATTTGGTGCCTTAGGTAATGAAGTCACTGGAAAAGACAATAGACCTTCAAGTAAGCCATTAAGCACTGAATTCTACAGTTATGATGCTGACTTCAGAGTACATAGAACACAGACGAATAAAAGTAAAAATAGTAACTGTTTCTACACAGCCCTCTTGTAGCCTTATATTTCTGTCGTATATATTCAATATTTCTATCACATTGAAGATTGCAGTTGCTTAGATGTCAGCTGTGGCACTCAACAAACAAAAGAATAAATGGTAAGAAAGAAAATACGAAGACTAATAGTAGCCTATCTGCATCACTGGATGACAAGTCAAACAGTGATAATGAACAAGGAAGAAAGAGAGGAAACATTATCTTGTGATTTTTGTACAGAGATCTGAAAATCCAAGTTCTTTTGTCTTGCATCATCTTTCTGATTTTCCTCTCTCAAACCACTGAGGTGTAAATCAACAAAGACAGTGAAGTACCCATAACTGCAATCACTGCAATCAAAATGTAATACGTAAACAGCAATTATCTATCTAAATGCCTCACCAACCTGAGCGATGCAGTCAGTGCATTGGAGCCATCCAAAGGGACCTGGACGTGCTGGAGAAATGGGCACATGTGAACCTAATCAGGTTCAACAAGGTCAAGTACAAGGCCAGGATAATTCCAGATATTTATACAGACTGGGGGAAGAACTTCTGGAGAGCAGCCCTGCAGAGAAGGACTTAGTGGTCCTGGTGCATGAGAAGCTGGACATGAGCCAGCAGTGGGCACTTGCAGCCTGGATGGCCAACTGTATCCTGGGCTGCATTTAAAAAGGGTTGGCCAGCAAGGAAAGGAAGGTGATTGTCTCCCTCTACTCAGCTCTTGAGAGTTACTCCCATCTGGAGTACTGTGTCCACGCCTGGGGCCCCCAGCACAAGAAAGACACAGAGCTCTTGGAACAGGTCCAGAGGAGGGTCACTTAGATGATCAGAGGTCTGGAGCACCCCTCCTATGAAGAAAAGTGGAGGAAACTGGGCTTGTTTAGCTTGGAGAGGATGTATTTCAACAGTGGTGACAGCAATGAGAAAGGCAAGCTACATACCAGACTTTTATGAGCATGACCTGAAGGCTTTTATTCATTGCCAGTGAAAATGCGTAGCAAATGGTGGTGAGTATGTTGGAAAATAGTATTTTGCATTCGATAATTTGCTCTATCAAATAGTGTTATTGTTCTTTCTGTATATGTTGAAGACTTCATGGACAGAAACAGGAGTCATTACTTTTGGAGCTATCTACATACTTGTGTAAGAAGACTTGATGCAATCTGAAACTATGCAGGACCAAATACATAACGAACATAGACGATATTTAAAGAAAAAGTCCACTTTCAAAATACAAACCCTGTTTTCAAAAAAGAAAATTATATTTATTTTGAAACATATCAGGAATATCTATGCAACTGACAAATTTGCAAATGTTACATGAAGGCAGAAATGCAAAAAATTTGCACTTTGCCAAGATGTCATTTTTGCAAACATACTCTGATCTTAACCATATGCTGGAAGGGGAAGATTTTTCAAAGTGATAATCGAGTAAGGGACTTGGCTTAGAAAAGCTTTTCAAGGTATTAAGAATTCAAATGAAGATCCATATTTGAATATGCATGAGGGCACTTATGCAGAGAGAGTATCTATAATATTATGATGCGAGTGATGATTATGAGCACATAAAGATTTTTTCAGCTTTTTATGTGCGTATGCAGGTTTCTAATTATATACACAGATACATGCAATTGTTTAATGCTTATATCAGGAAAATGAATAAATGTTTGTCTAATTTTTGGTGAAAATTAATTTCATAAAATTTTATATCTTATTTTGTACGCTCATGAAGTATGCTGTTCATACTTCCTTTTTTCATAGTGAATTTTGAAAATACAATTCCTGAGTTAGCCTTCTCTTAATTATAATCTTATTCTTGTAGGTTTTGGTGATATTCATAAGAAAGTTACATAAACTTTTAACTTATTATGAAGAGGATAGATGATCAAAGATAGGAAATTTTATCAGTGATTTATAGGCCATGCAAATTAACTGATTTCAGTGACAGTTAAATGAGACTGCATGATAAATCAAGTTTTAATTCAGCACACAACCCATCATGTCATCTAATCTATCTAGATACTTATAGTACGCTGAATGATTGAATGTCAGTGCATAACTCTTCACAGAATAATTGACATCTGTTATCTAATCTTCAGAGTACTGTAAGAAAGGATGTAGCAGATTTCCTAGTTTATACAACAATATTTACAACAATAACAGTTTTGAGCAAGTTGAGACACTAGAAGGAAAACATCAAGAGAAGCTGAGAAGCTCTGCTGCTGTTCCTGTGATTCTGAATTCCAGTATACTGGTATTTCTAGTTTCTCATGAGCAAGATAACTCTAAGGTTAGTATGTCATATTCTACAGTAATAATGAAACTCAGCATAGCAACTGTCCAGAGTGTTATTAACCAAAAACTTTACTGATACTTAAAAGGGAAATTATCAGAATGAAGAGAAACTTGAGGACACAGAACCTGCTACATGAAAAGCTGAGTCATTTGCAATTAATGTAGCCTAAATGATTCTTTCATGTATCTTAACTATTTCTGAGGGAAAAAAAAAAAACAACAACAACAAAAAAAGAGTGATAAAATGCTACATAGTAAAGGGCCATTCTTGAAGAATGGTTAAAAAAAATGTTTTGCATATTCATTAGCAGTAGCCAAGAGTGTGGGCTACACAATCCAGAGAATATAACATTCCAAAATAAATAAATCCTGATTCCATGAATATAGTTTTTTAGTTTCCACATGGCATTCACTCATATAGAATTGTCCACAAAAACTCTACCTACATAAATAATTATAGTTCAAGCTCAAATGATGCCTTAAATTGTTGCTCTTTAACAGCTAAGATTTTTGACAGGCAACTAGAGAAAACAGGGATCGTGAAAAATACCAGTCTCAATCTATGATACTATGTTTATCAAACATTTAGAATGAATATAATTCTAAAGATTTTGAGATGTTTCTAAATGAAAGCTATTGTTTTTCACCTCGTTCTGGAAATACAATTATTTGATGGAAATAGAAATAATGTGTAATTATAGAGATAACACTTTTTATACTTTTTGGAATTCACAACTCTTCAACTATAACATAAGTTCTGACAGCAAAAGAGTTTTCTGTTATGAAATTCTACAAGAGTTTTCTAAATAACATTTCTAATCACATTCAGAGTTAAAGTAAAGAGAGTGAGAATGTTTTCTTTGACTGTGTCTGCCTTGGCATGAGAAAGCAAACATTATCTGTACATTAAAAAATCTGCACACTGTCTTAGCTACAAATGAACTTCCATGAACATTTCTGGGTAAGAAGGCTTTTTTCCCTCCCAAGGATCCCGTCTCTTACTTCTGACGAGCATTTAGGGAGGCTGATTATATGTATATTTATTTATTTAATTTTATGTTTTCAATAGGCTCTTAACTGTCTTTATCATTGCAGAGATGCTTTAGTTAGAATTTATTTAATCTTTTGTTGATGACACTTAAAATTGTCTATTTGAATATTAACACATGCATGTTATGCTTAATATTCTACCTTTTACAAGTGTATATACATTCAGATTGTTTTTACAGAGCCACTTTATAACGTAATTTTTCACCAGTCTGAATTTCCTTGTTTATTCATCAGCAACTTTCACAAATTTTCAACGTCACACTTGACCAGTGTTTAATCCAATGTCTATATATGCACTCCAGCATTGCAATTTTCAGCACACTCTATACTGCCTTCATAAAAGCCATCATAGAATGCATTTCTTATTAAGTTCCTTCACTGCCTGTGCTACAGATCAGCAGGAGAAAGCAAAATTAATACACTAAAATACAAGGCCACCTGAAAATTTAAGGTCAGTTTAAAAGTCTGCTGTATAATAACTACTTAAATTAAATAATAAGCTCAGTAATAAACTACACAGTCACAAAAGTACTTTTAAGAAGTTCCACAGGCAATTCCATTTTCTAGTAGAGTTCTGTCTAAGTAAAGGTACTTTGCACGCACTACACCACCTACTCCTTTAATTCCTACCCTACCTTTCTTGGTCTGTACCCATTTATTCCAGGCCTTCCATCATGCCAACTGGCCTGGTAGAATTATGTGATTTAATAATGTCACAGGTCCGTGTTCCATATGAACTTACACACTCTGCATGTTTTTGTCTACAGACAGTGTCTACAGTCACCCTACCTTGAGTTTGAGAAATCCCCATGTTGCTCTGCCCCCCAAATGCTTCCCCTGTCCCCTTCTCCTCCACATTCTTTGGTCACCATCCTGGAGAAACCTACTTTAAAGACTTTCTCACCAGGATAACAAACCCTTTGGCACTGGCACTCTTAACTCATTAAAGTAAGTTTAATTTAGCCTGTCACATTCTGATGTTAAGAGTCAGAAAATCAATTATTTCATCTTTAAAATACAGATAATAGCATATGCAGTATAAGGCATATTACATTTAGTTTCATTTAATATTGTGATATATTTTAAGAGGACAATATACAATGAAAAATGAAGATATATAAACATTTCAGAAACATTTAAACATTGTTTATTCTTTAAATATGCAATAATAAAAAATTGGGCCAGTCCTGTAATTTACCTACAGAACAGTCCTACTGTTTTCAGCAATTTAAATGAAATAAATGCTATACACCCTCCAAATGAAAATCTCAAGGATAGTTTTGTTGATTTATGATTTATCTATAAAATTGGTCCATCTTTGGAGGATAGGGACATCAAACAACTCTTGAGGACACAGTGAAGCCTCATTTGCTTTGGCTTAATGCTGTGACATAAACATGATGTCACAAGGATTTTAGATCCCAAATGAATCTGAGGATGATTATAAATTGACATGATTCACATCCTCAAATTCTTCATTTTCCATTTCTACATTCATTATAGCTGTAAAATTTATGCAGATTTAACAGTCAACAAATAAAATCAAGTAATAGCTAAAAACGTGAGGAACCCTGGGAGCTTAAACTGCTCCTGAAATGATAAATGGAATAAATACTCTCCTAACCTACTGCTTCTGTGGCAGAACCTCAGAAATAAGCTATGTTCCACTACCAATGCCCACACAGTTTTGTCCTCCCTGCAGACCTGTACTGGGCAGATCTGACAGGAGAGCATGGGGGTGACCTGTCAGGGAGGCAGCCATGGTTCCAACCGGCTCTGAAAGGACCTATGGCACCTCTATAGCTTCTGCAGGCTGCACTGATTGCAAAGGGTTGCAGTTCCCTCAGGCAAAGGGCTGCCCACAAAAAGACACAGGAGAAGGGATGTCCCTTCAGTCAGTCTGTTTTCTTTTGTTGTGATGGTGTGTTTTCACTCCAGTTTCAGGGGCTCTAACCAAAGGTCTCAGGGAGGCAACAGAGAAAAATTATTGAATGGAGAACACAAGACATTGGGCATGAACTAAGAGAGGATCAAAATGAGTATAAAGAAAAGTTTTTTACAATAAGAATCAAGAAGTGGAAAAGATTACTCAGAGATTTCGCTGTAAGTTCTGAAATTTGAATGTTGCCCTACCTCCCCCCTTGAATTTCTTTCTTGCTACAAAATACTTTTAAAGACTTATTCGAAATGTTTTATTGCTTCATCTCCAGCTAAATTTCCTTCCTACTCTCCCAAAAGCTATACTTCCAAATGGAAGCACATATTTCAGTAAGTTCATAGACATTTCAACTTCCAAATTTAATTTTGACTGATATTACCTATTTGGTTAAATTAGGGGGAAGAGTTTTTGACCAAACATAACAAAGCATAGATATTTTGTGAATGTTGTAATGTGTTGCATTTAAATAGTAACATGGAATCAAAACTGAAATTTCAGTAACATAATGGGTTTCTACATTTCTGAATTGTACTGTAAAAATCAGTAAGGTCTCTTGTTACGATGTACCATGTTGCTGCTGATATTACAGTTTTAAATTAAAAATACTTGATTAGAATTCTTCAGAATTTTTAGTTACCTAGAAAGAAATCAATTTAGAATTAAGTTGACAGATTCCCTGTTAGAAAATCATCTCATTTCTCAAAGAACTCTGAATATAAAATCAGGGTATTTGATAAAACTGTATGATGGACACATTTTAACCTTGAAGAAGTTATCATCTGATAAAAAAATCTTAAACATTACAAACTGAAATCTTACAAGATGTCCTTACATGACTTCTCTCAAAAAGTGAACATATTTTAAAGCATCAACAGCACATATCCAAGAGATATGAAAAGGAAAAAATATATATTTAGCCAAAGAAAGACACATGTCTTTATAAAATATTATCTTGGGTCTAGATCATATCATGTGAGTAGATGACAAAAATCACTTTGTACTACCTTTGAAGTCATAGAAAATAATAGAGCATGAATTCTCCCTTTAGAGTCAATATGAGGATTGTCATGGAATATAGGGGAAATCTAGTACAACTATGATCATATTTGTATGCATTTTGGTAAAATGAGTTGAAGACTCTGAAAAGATGGTAAAATATGTCCTCTTTGCCTACATTTTTATTTATCTGTCTTAACACATTTAGGAATTATGGGACCAATTTGTATACATCAAGAGCTAAATAATTGCTACAGTATGTTTTGTATTTTTGATGTCCAATCTACAATCAAATCCTTATGGTGGCACCAAGTCCTTGACTGATTCCATGATACTGAAAATTGAGTTGGAAGATTCAATTGCAGATTTAATTACTCACAGGTGTCATGTTGCTGGTATTCCACATCATAACATCATGTGAGTCACTAATGGTTAAAGAGTTAATGCTCCAGTTCCATGGACTGCTGAATTTCTGGGTACCTGGCTTTCAGAAGAGAACTACATACCACAGAGGATGTTGTGTTCCCATTTTCCACCCAGAGGGAAAGATAAAACTGCTCACAAGTCCCAAGACTTCCTCTTTTGCTTGTCATCTCAACAGTGGAGCTTCCCTATCTGTATCACCTTCAGCTTTAGCATAAGGCCTTCAGTTTTGGACACTCTCTCATTTTATTTATTAGCTTCAATTTCTATTATGTTGTTTTATACTGCATTATTTTGCATTCTGATATCTTATTTTGTTAATTAGTTTTCCTCCTCAGATAACTACCACTGTTCTGTTTTTATGCATATGTCCCTAAACTCTCTTTTCCCCCTTTCCCTTTCCTGGGGCACAGGTCCATGGATCCCCCACCCCATCCATCATGGAACTGAGCTGAGCTGGCCCACAAACCGTTGATGGTGGGATACTCATAGAGGCTATGTGTGGAACTTCCACACACAGGGAATTCTTAAAACTGAACTGCATAAAGGCCTAATCAAACTTATATGCTTTTAGCTTTCAGAGATGTGTTGAATTTGGTGAGCTCTAGGTTCCAAAATAAGTTGACCTATTATTTCCATGGTAATCTATAGGTAAGAAGGAACTACAATAAAATAACAAACATGAAGATATATTGCCTGAATTCATTTACTATTTTTAAAAAAATCTCTCTGTGTATAATCACGTGCATTATCTACAGCAAGATCAAAGAAAAAAAAATTATCTTTGTTTCATTTTGTACTCTCTCAACCTTACACATACAGTTTTTTCTGAGATCAAGTGCATTGACCTCCAATGGAGAAAGCGTTAAAATGCAAACATACAAAATTATTATTATCTGTGCTATAAAAAATTGGCAGGAGACCATCTGAATCACTTTTTATGTACAGCACCATGCAATCAAATCTTGTAAATTTCTGCACTACATTCAGTATAGTATTTTAGCAGGAAAAGAGTCTATCACAGTTTTCATTGTCTAATTCCTTCACACTTCTGGCCTTATGACAACCAAATTACAAGGAGAATACAGCTTAAAAGAATTTACATTCATGAAGCGAATTAATATAAAAACATTTGTCGAGAGGTCTTTCTAAAATAGTCAATTCTATATCCTAAGGCCTGTAATAACAGTTAAACAATAGGGTATATCCTTACTTAGCACCAAACCAAGCAGGAAATGTGATTTTTTTGTGGCACATTTGTGATCTGTTTACTCTTGAAATGTTAGTTATTTACAAAAACCTACCATTTATCCCAGCATGAAAAGGCTAAGTATCACAAAATGTTTTCAGAATTTCACAGTCAAGATTTCTGCACTTACTTACTTATGCAGACCTTAAAATTCATCACTCCTGAATGTGATCTGTGTCTAGTTCTTTGCCAAAAGAGAAAAACAGGACTTAACCTCTTCAGAACATATTTTCTCAGCCAGTTTATGATGATTTCTCTGACAGCTCTTTTCTCTTGTTTGCCAAAATGTAAGTCTGCTTGCATTTGAAAAGTTCACAGACAAATTCAAATTTGGAAAACTAAAATCAGAATTCAAAGAAAAAGATTTTTACACTACAGAAGTGTCTTGAAGTAAGAGTTTCAACAGTTTGCTTGGGGGATGTATGAAGTAATTTTTCAAGTAGTCAAGAAGTTAATTGCATTTCTTTCCTGTTATCTAAATATCTCTGCTACTCATGTTTCATCCTTCCACTAGATGGTTTATTGTTATACACAAAATGTTATGGACAAAAAATAATTTTATATATATATCTATATATAAGCAGACAAATTATTTTTGGTCTGATTAATGATTTAATGAGGTAATAGTCCAAATTGCATACTGAACGAAGAGAAACCTCATAAACCATACCAGTAACATTGTTGTACATTGCCATTTTAGTGCCATAATGCCTACACGGTGATACACAGAACAAACAGGAAGAAATGGAGATATTAATGAACTGGCAGAGCTATGATCTCAGTTGGGAAAGAGGAATGTGAATAGCTTCCACAATTGGAAGACTGCAATAGAATGCAAGATATCCTTCTTTATGAAAAACATACTGGAACAAACCTGACCTTGATATGAAGGAGCAGCTGTAGTACATAGAGTACTGCCTAGGAGACAGATCCTGAGATAGGTGAGAGTTTATGTACTGGAATTAGTGGGTATGTCAGTGATGTGGTGATGAGTGAGCGCTAGAGACTACCAGACAAGAAGGCAGATGTGTCCTTCAGTCAGCAGGAAGAAGACTCATATGTTCAGGCTTGGTGTTTGGTTTGCTTGCGGACTTGAACAACACTGAGATCTGCTGTAGGGATGGAACAGATTACAAGCAATTCACAATTTTTTTACCCTGCATTAATGACAAATACCAAACAAAGATGTATTATACCGTTCTTAGGTTTATCAACAGCAAAAGAAGACTAGTGAAAATGAAGGTCTTCTGCTAATGAGTTAGTGACCATTGTGACAAAGGACATGGAAAAAGCCAGAGTTCTGCATGACTTTTATTGTTGTTGCCTCAACGAGACTTGCTTGTAGAAAACCCAGACCAGTAGGAAAATCTAGAGCAATAAATAATTAATCTCAGTGGTGGAGGATCAGACTACAGAACATTTAAATGAACTGGACATATGTAATTCCTCAGGATCTGATGGGATGCTTCCACAGGTTGATCAGTGTCACTGTGAGGCTACTGTCAAACATGGCTAAAAAGGCTGAGCTGACTAAGGAAGCTACCTTGGGACTGAAGAAAGGAAATGTCTCTCCTATCTTCAAGAAAAGCAAGAAGTGGAGATTCAGCCTCATCTTGATCACTGGAAAAGTAACAGAGAAAATCCTTTGGGGAAACACCTCAAAATATGAAAATATGACTGGAAGCCAGCCAGCCAGAAATCTACAATAATATTGCTGGTTTGGTGGTTGAAGAACCACGGATATTATCTTCACTTTAACAAGAGTTTCAACATTTCTCATAGAGAAACTGACAAAATATAGACTAGACACAGCAACAGTAAGTATACTGAAAACTGTCAGAGATGCTGGGCACAAAGGGTGACAAAGATTATAATTGCAGAATTATATAATTATAGGGGCTGGAAGGCATCTGTAGAGATCATCTAGTCCAAACCCCGTGCTAAAGCAGATTATCCAGAGTATGTGATTCAGGAAAGCGTCAACAGATTTTGAATATCTCTAGAGGAGACACCATAACCTCCCTGGACAGCTTGTTCTAGTGCTCTGTCACCCTTCAAGTAAAGATTAATAGAATCAAAGAATGGCCTGGGTTTAAAAGGACCTCAAAGACCATCTAGTTTCAACCCTCCTGCCATAGGCAGGGTTGCCAACCACTAGAGCAGGCTGCCCAGAGCCAAATCCAGCCTTGCCTTGAATGCCTCCAGGGATGGGGCACCCACAACCTCACTGGGCAACCTGTTCCAGTGTATCACCACCCTCCAAGTGAAAAAATTCCTCCTAACATATAGCCTAAATCTTCCATGTCTTAGCTTAAAATCATTCCCCCTTATCCTATCACTATTAGCCTGTGTAAACAGAAGTTTTATCCAATGTTCAAATGGAACTTCCGGTGTTCCACTTTGTTCCTGTTGCCCCTTGTCCTGCTTCTGAACACCATCAAAAAAGAGTCTGGCCTCCCACTTGACTCCTCTCCTTCAGATATTAATGGGCATTGATAAGATCCCCTCTCAGTCTTCTCTTCTCCAGGCTGAACAGCCCCAAGTGTCTCAGCCTTTCCTCATAAGGGAGATGCTCCCAGACCCTAATCATCTTTGTGGTTCTCCAGTGGAGTATGTCGAGAAGTTCTCTGTCTTGAATTGAGTATCCCACATCTCAGCTCAGTATTGAAGATGTGGCCTCACGAGAGCAGAGTAGAGGAGAAGAGAGCTTACCTTAACCTGCTTGCCACACTATAAAGTGTTTTTGTCTAGTTAGACACCAGTTACCTTGCATCTAGAGTACTGTATCTAGTTCTGAGATCTCTGGCACGAGTCATGAACATACTGGAGAGAGTCAAATGAATGACCACATGGATGATTAAGGGACTGGGGGGCATTACATATGGGGAGAAACAGAGAGCTGGGACTATTCAAACTGGAAAATAGGCAGTGTGAGTGAATCTTATCAGTGTGCATGAATATATCTTAGTGGAGAGAGTAAGAAAGATGGAGACAGAAGCATCTCAGTGCTATCATCTGGAAGTACAAGCAGAAATCAGGTACAGGTTAAAACACAAGAAATGCAGTTTAAACATAAGATAATTTTTTTTCCTGTAAGTCTGGTTGAACACAAAAACAAATTGTCCAGGGGTGCCCTGGCAACAATAATGGGCATAGTCCTGAGCAACTTACTGAAGGTAGCTCTGCTTTGAGCAAAAATGTTGGACTGAATTCTGTCCAGAAGTGCCTTCCAACCTCAGTTGGTCTCCCTCCATGATTCTTTCACTTGAAACTAACATGCTTGATCAAGAGTTGATTACAGCGCAAACAGCCTGTAGCAAACTGTGGCAAATGGAATAATATTAACAGGAACTGAGTGTATTTAGCCTTGGCACTGGCCATAGATCAATATCTGACCAGAGAACTTTTTTACAAGTTTAACTTTTTTACAAGTTTTGGTTCATAGATTCATAATCTATGAATCTATGAACCAAAACTTGTAAAAAATATCATTATGGACTGATCTGATTTGCTATGAAGTCTCTTGTATGTAGAGATCTGATGGGAACATTTGAACAGAAGCATGCAAAATCATATAAAAGCAAAGTGCCCTCAGTGGAACTACTACAAGTTGAAATCAAACTGCTGTTCATGAGCACTAACACTGTGTCATGGTTATATGATTTTTGTTATCTGCATTCCACATCATAACATTATGTGAGGCACTAAGAGTTAAACAGTTAATGCTCTAAGTTGAGGACTGCCAAATTTCTGCATACCTGACTCTCAGATGAGAAGAACTACATACCCCAGAGGACTTTGCATTCCTCTTTCCCATCCAGAGAGAAAGATAAAACTGCACATAAGTCCCAGAGACTTCCTCTTCTGCTGTTCCTCTCAGCAGTGAAGGTTCCCTAGCCATCTCACCTTCAACCTTAGCATAAGTCTTCAGTTTTGGACACTCTTT
>VXAB01009147.1:0-15162 GCA_013399175.1 Odontophorus gujanensis
AAAAAATTTCCACGGAAAACAGTTACTACTATTATTTGTTTTTAACATATTTGTTAAAAAAAAAAAAAAACATAAGAATTGATCATAAAGTTGTTTTTCAGGCAGTGAGCTGTGTGATTTACATGGGAAATCACAATTGTTGGGAGCTTCAAAAAGAGAAGCCTCATGGACTGGCAGCATATTCTGCAAAGAACATGATGGATTGTTACAAGATTTGTGGCTATGTTATATTTAACCATTTCAGGTCATGAGAGCAGAAAAGACAGTGGTGATCCAGTTTTGACAGGCATGCATTGCTTGTTAAAGAAAAAACAAAATACATTTCAAGCCGTATTTTTTCCCACGAAGTACCATCAATTAATAACCTACACTTTCCTCCTCTGCTGCAAGTTCATGGCTTGGACAAATGAGACATGTTCCTTTACTTCTCCTGTTAGACATTAATGGAGAAGTGGTAGGTGTCTGCACAGTAAGCAAAGAGAGAGAAGGAGAAAAACGGGAGGCCATTGTTGGTGGAGGGTATCCAGGATTCTAGATAAGGGGAGAATGAGGGCATTTTTTTAAATGTTTGCCCTCTGATATTAAATTTTGTATCTGTGGTGGCACTGTTCTTACGCCAGGTTGAGCTACTGATGTTATCAAGGGAGAAGGGAAAACAAAAGGCTTCTCTTTTGGAATGCTACTGTATGGCAACTGCTGAGTCACAGCCTGAACCACTGATTGAGCATCTGGAGAAAAGAGCTGATCAGCCCTGGGAGCACAGGTGAAGGCAACTCACATGTGCTACCAGAAGGGCTGGAGCCTGGCTCCATTCCTCTTAGACTCCATTTAAGGGCTGACTGCCAGTGAGAAAGGGTCTCTTGTTGGAAACTGCTCCTTTGTGGAGTTTTTCCTGCAAACCTAGATCCTCAGAGATGGGTGAGCATTCCATTTTCTTCATTCTTTGTAACACCTTCTCATTGCATTGGTCCTGTTGCTATTACAGCTACAAATGCATGCACTTTCATCTTTCAGTTTTGCAGTGTCACTGAAGACTGAGGAGAGAGGCTGAAATCTGAGTTCCCAACTGAGCACATAATCCCAGCTGTAACTGCCTCTAAGATCCTAATTAGAGATGTGAAGAGTTGTGAGCAAATCACATCCAGAATTCTGCAGGGACCTGGGTGTCCTGGTGGACGACAGGTTGGCCATGAGCCAGCAGTGTGCCCTGGTGGCCAAGAAGGCCAACGGCATCCTGGAGTGCATTAAAAAGAGCGTGGCCAGCACATCAAGGGAGGTAATCCTCCCTCTCTATTCTGCCCTGGTGAGCTCTTACCTGGAGTATTGTGCCCAGTTCTGGGCTCCCTGATACAAAAAATACCGGGTTCTCCTCAAAAGAGTCCACAGAGGGCTACAAAGATGATTAAGGGTGTGCAGCACCTATCTTATGAAGAAAGGCTGAGCCACCTGAGTATGTTCAGCCACCAAAAAAAGAAACTCACAATAGTTCTGAACCTTTTCTGTAAATAACTAAGGTGTGGGAGGCAAAGGGATGAGGCCAGACTCTTCTCAGCAGTGTGTGGTAATAGGAGAAGGGGAACCAGTCACAAACTGATGCATAGGAAGTTCTGCACAAATGTGCATGGGAACTTCTTCACAGTGCAGGTGACAGAGCGCTGGAAAAGGTGCCCAGGGAGGTTTTGAGTCTCCTTTTTTGGAGACATTTAAGACCCACCTGGATGCCTACCTGTGCAACCTGGTCTTGGGAGCCTGCTTTGGCGGAGGGTTAGACTAGATGATCTCTATAGGTCCCTTCTACCCCCTACAATTCAGTGATTCTGTGAGCAGTCATCATTCCTCTAGTAAATCATATTCACTTCTATCCATGAGTGCTTCAACTAACAGAACAAAACTATTTTCCTTACCCTAACAAGTAATCATAAATTCATGGTAAAAATGAGCAGCTTTAGGGCTGTTTTCAGTACTGCCTAATTTGATCCCAGGTTCTGCAGAATATCAAGAGAAAACTGTAAAGTGTATATCCTAAGCAATCTTACATTAAAATGAAAAAAAAGTATTCTTTTTGAAGTCCTTCATACTGAATCAATTAGAAACAGTACGTTTTCATTATCAGACAAAATTGAGTATTCTGATTATCCATGATTATCTGTCAAGGTCAGATGCAGATATCTGCTTGGAAGCAAATCTGAGGCTTAATTCAAAATGGCAGAATATGATTTTACAAAGAAAACTTTATACTACAATATTTCTGGTTACTTTCCTCTTGACTGCTCAAATTTAAGCAAATTAATCATACCAGCCTCCAACATGTCATGTGAGGTCATGAAATCTGCTCTTGAATTGAAATAGTGAACACAAATAATTTCCCTGCACAGTCTGAAAGCAAGCTACACAAAGCTTTAGGTGTGAATGCTTATATATCTATAAGGTCGCTGTTAGAATCCTGTCTCTGTTTAGTGACTAAAATTCACTTTCTCACTGGTCCAGGACTACCCCTTAAAATATTACCACTATACAGTTGAAGGGTAAGTGTAATTAATTATTAATGTTTACAGAGCTTTCATAGGATAGGGGTTTTTTTAATTATTTAATAAAAACATGAATAAAAAAATGAAAAAGGGGCAGAAGCAATCTCTAAAACAGCATAATAAATAACATTCAGCAGGAGTAACAAGTTTTTCCCTGACTCTTCAATGAGTTCTCTTTGTATTTTGCTGGTTCCTGAAGAAGAATTAGAATGAGTATGGGATGCAAACTATGGCAGTGAAAACCAGTCACTGAATAAAGAAAACACAGAGACTGCATATTGTCATAAAATTTTGACTACACATCTAGATTGACTGCCTTTTGATTTTTTCCCATTGCTGAACACGTTTCTCCAAATACAACATCCATCAGTTTCTTATCACTTTGCCTGTGAGGCATTTGTAGTTTCTTGTTTATTTAGTCTCTAGAACAGGAATATTTTTAGTACCTAACATGACCCCTAGTGTGACCTGACTTGCAATGCAAGAACATGTACAGAGGAAATTACATGACCTTCTAGTCCAACTGATGTCTTCTTTTGCTCTTACGTGGCCAGCTGGAAACACTTTCAGAGAATGGATCTATTCAGAGGAATAAAAGTTTGCACATTTAAATTGAGACAAGCTGCTCTTTAAGGATCAGATTTTAAATAGAATACTTGAGTTTAACTCCATTCCTGGTCTGATGCATTGGAAGTACTCTTTTTATAGCTACAGCCCTTTCACAATAGAGGTATTAATGCAGGATCCAGCCTACTTCATAACTAGAATGATGAATTTGAATAATACTTTTAAACTACTTGAGGAGATAAACAGAATATTAAAGAAATTTGAATTTAAAGTCCAGCCGCACAACTAGTAAGAAGATAAAAATAGAATTCTCCTCCAACCTGATAAAACTGAAGGAGAGATCTGAAGTGTGGTCACAAAATCACTGCATGTTTTACATAAGCAAAGTAGTAGCAAGAACTCCACTCTCAGTTTTTGAAAGAAAATGATCCAAAAGGAACTGAGCAGAGCTGCATTTATGATCAGAGCAACTGAACTTCTTTTTAACAACAGAAATCAGCCTATGAAGATACGTTTCCTCATACCTGTATGACATCTGTTTTAGGAGTTTGGCCTTCCCATACCGATGCTTTGTAAGAGCTTTGTTTAAATTTAGGTACATTGTCATTCACATCTTTTAGCAAAACTGTCACTGCACAGAGAGCTGAATTCAAATTATTTTCAGCAAAGACTGAAAGATGTATTTTACGCTGAACTTCATAATCAAGAAGCTTTGGCTCCTTTATTGTGATCATACCAATTTAAAAAAAAAAAATCTCTGAACATATTACAGAATTTAAGCAAGCTTCCTGTTGCATCCTCTCTCTACATGACATCATCCTCCACACGCAAGTTACTATACTCTGACAGCTATATTTTCTCTGATGAACTACCATGTTGGCAATTTTCTAAATGAAAGCAGACCAACTTGTAGAGGGCTAGAGAGGAAGAAAGTGGATGTATGACATGTGACCCTCAAAAAGTGACAGCAAATTAGCTGTGTCTGAAGTTACTCCTGGGTCTCATCTCAGAATAACCACATCTATCCCTTCATCTACATCCAAATGGGGTAATAGTTGTATCAGTGTCTGTATCTAACAACTGATACATAGGCATAACAATGGAATTTCTTCTGATTCAGGGAGTTCTCCCCCAAAAAATAATCACTGACTGAGGCAACAAACCACAACTATTTATCTCATGTAACACGAAAAATTTCCTTGTGGATCTGTGGTCATTGTTATAGTTTCTAGTTAATATGGTAATATACTGCAGTTCTTCACTGCAGCCAAGCACCAAGTATAGATCATTTGTATGTCAGTTGCATTATATTTAAAAATCATTTTTGCATTAATTTTTCAGTAATGGTGCTATGAATATCTGTATCACAAATTCATGATAACAAGAGCCCAAGCAATGACTGATTGATAGGCACAGTTAATTCCCTTTCTGTGGCAGGTTTGTTTATGCCCTTGGGTCACTTCTTGCTATACTTTATGTGCCTCAGCAGCAACGTAAATTGAAGAATGAGAGATGTCATCCTGGAAATTTCTTTCTAAAGGACTTAGAGATCAGCAACATTAATTTGCAATGAACTTCTGAGGCAAAAGTGAGTGATGTTATAACTTGATCTATAAGAAATAGAATATAGAATCTCTATAAGATGGAAAAAATTCTAGACAACTTAGATGTTTGGTAGCAATAAAGAATTTTGGAGACTTCTTCCAAAGTGAGGTTTAATTAACTACAGTGCTTGAGAGGACAAGAGCAGACCTCTGGTTTTAAGAGCATCTGAAAAATAGAGTGCAGCACTATAAAGCTCAGAACATTTCTGCTGTAGAAACAATGGGTTACAGAGACACTGATGTCAAAATTATTGCTGAGGTAAAATCTACTCTTAAAAGTACTTACAGGGAGCACTTCAATTAATGTTTTCTAAGAAGCAGGATGGAAGTTTTGTTTCAGTTACACCAAGTATTTCAATACTAAACCACAATGGCTCAGAAGTCTCAGAGGAAGATTCACTACATTCAGTGCTACAGGAATTCCACTACTGTTTGTGAAAAAAGTGCTTATGAGACTTCAGAAATATTGTGCACCTATGTTGAAAACTTCCTTGATAAAAATAAACCACCACCACACTATAAAACAGGAAAATTTCATTTGATTTCTAACTTTTTTTTTTTTTTTAATTTTGCATTTGATGGTTTTGGAGGAGTTGATACTGGAGAAGATGAACTGCAGGGATAAACTTGTCTGATGCAGATTAATGCATCTAGCTCATTTCAGTAAAATGAGAAGAACTGGAAAAATCTAGCATAGGCACTATAAGAGTCCCTCATTTAAACAAAACAAAATCATTTTGAACTGCCCATCAGCAGCAAACATGATAGCTCTACAGGACAGCTCACTGCTTGATGCCTGGAAACATCAGAATATCAGAAGTGAAAACCACTAGGAACTCAGAGACACATCTGTTAAGAGTACAGACTATTCCCATTACTACCCAGGAAAAATGCTTATTCTGTCTATGCCAGCCCAGAGAAACAGTGGCTGTTCAAAAGGACAGTTCTCCTGCTGACATTCAAGAACAGCTGAGAGATACTGGAAATACTACGCACTCTAAACAGGCCTCAGACAAGGCCACACTCTTCAAGCTATACTTGACAGGAACAGCAATAAAGAAAATGCAAGTTTACCTGTAATGGTGTGTATGGTGAATTCGCTTTCCTCTTCAGTAAGGATGCTGTATTTCATGCCTTCACCCTTAAGTTTGCATGATTTTCATAAGCTCCTACAGTTAGAAGTAACACAATATTTTCATACTTCTTGTATAAAAAGGGTTTATTGTAATTTCATAAGAAATTACTACAAGTAATACCATGTGCAAAGCCTATAAACCTATAAAGCTATTTTTCAGCCTAACTGCTTATTTGTGACTTAATAGAGAAGACAACAAAAACAAGTCCTCCATAATCTTTCACCATAACAAGACATCACAAGCAGGGCAGTATCTCTCCCTCCTTGTAAAGTAAATTAATTAATTGCAACTTCATCAGCTACCTAATGAAAATTTGCATTTTTAACTTTTGCTGACTGCAAATTCCTACATACCACTGAAATTAAATCTGACCAGAAACCATAATTTGAAAAAAATAAATAAATAAAACTGTATAAACTTCTTTTAAGTGATGATAGTATTGATTCAGTAGAAGACCAAAACAGACACTGACTATGACACTCCCTTTCTGAGGTCATCAGGAAAAGCAGCTGTACTCTATCTATTCACTCTATACTGTTTTGGGTTGCATTAATTCTACCTCTTCATAGATTCTTCTAAGGAAGAGTTCCTTTAAATAACTGTATGGGAACTGTTGAATCATGGCCCGAACAACTGATTGCTCACCTGAGGCAAGCACTGAGTCAGCTGCAGGAGCACAGGTGAAGGTAACATACCTGTGTGGCCAGAAGGGGTGGAATCTGGCTCCACCTCTCCTAGACCCCATTTAAGGGCTGACCACAACTGGGGAAATATCCTTTTCAGGAGATGGCTTGTTTTGGAGTTTTTCCCTGAAAGCCTAGGATACAGCTAAGCATTTCATTTATTTTTCATTCTCTCTTTCTACTGTGATAATCTCTATAGCTATGCACTCTGTAAAATACCATCCTAACTACAATACTATTTGGAGCTGTTCATTTTGTTAACCATGTGATAACATAACCATACAATAACACAGTCAGGAATGGATGTTATTCCTGAATCACTGTAGAGGTATTCTTAAATCACTACAGAGGTGTTACTTTATTTATCCTGCCATTTATCTGTGCTCTATCTGGATTTTTAAGAAATTCTTAGAATGAGGCATTCATAAAAATTTCATGTAGCTATTTTCTGACAGAGAGAAAAAGCTGAAACAACATGCACAGCCATGTGTCAAAGGCAGCTGAATCTGGCAGGACCTCAATTCTATGAAGCAAGTAATTATTTAATACAGAATATAAATGATGTGAAATATAAATCCTGTTTAAAACATTTAAGAGAACTGTAGCAATTTTTAATAAATGTTATTGATACTGTTTTCAAGATGGCAATTGATACTTAATAAGTTTCATTTATTTATATTAATTTTAATTTGTTTCATCCAGCTGTGATGGAATGATATTACCATACAAACTTTCAAACTGTTACAGAAAGCTAGCTATTTTAATACGTAGCGGAAGACGTTGTTCATGCATAATTTTGCAAGGAAGGATTTTATCTTTATAAAATGCTCTTAGAATCATAGAATCACCAAGGTTGGAAAAGACCTAAAAGATCATCCAGTCCAACTGTTCACCTATCACTAATAGCTCCCACTAAACCATGTCCCTCACAACATCCAAACATTCCTTGAATACCCCCAGGGTTGGTGACTCCACCACCCCTCTGGGCAGTCCATTCCAGTGCCTGACCACCCTTTCAGAAAAGTAGCATTTCCTAATGTCCAGCCTGAATCTCCCTTGGCACAGTTTGAAGCCACTCCCCCTAGTCCTATCACTAATTACATGAGAGAAGAGGCTGACCCCCAGCTCACTACAACCTCCCTTCAGGAAGTTATAGAAAGCAATAAGATCTTCCCTGAGCCTCCTCTTCTCCAGGCTGAACATTCCCAGCTCCTTCAGCCTCTCCCCATAAGACCTGTATTCCAGACCCCTCACTAGCCTTGTCGCCCTTCTTTGAACACGTTCCAGGGTCTCAATGTCTTTCCTGCAGTAAGGAGCCCAAAACTGGACACAGTACTTGAGGTGCAGCCTCACCAGTGCTGAGTACAAGGGTACAATTACTTCTCTGTTCCTGCTGGCAACACTATTTCTGATGCAAACCAGGATGCTGTTGGCCTTCTTGGCCACCTGAGCACACTGTCAGCTCATGTTCATCCGAGTATCATTCAGTGCCCCCAGGTCCATTTCCTCTGCACAGTCTTCCAGCTGTTCCACCCCAAGCCTGTCATGTTGCCTGTGGTTGTTGTGGCCAAAGTGCAGGACATGGCATTTGGTCTTCTTGAACCTCATCCCATTGGCTTCAGCCCAGCTCTCCAGCTTGTCCAGATCCCTTTGTAGGGCCTCGCTACCCCCAGGCAGATCAACACTTCCAGCCAACTTGGTGTCATCTGCAAACTTATTGAGGGTGCACTCCATGCCCTCATGCAGATCATTGCTAAAGATATTGAAGAGGACAGGCCCCAGCACTGACCCCACTTGTGACGGGTTGCCAGCTGGATTTAACTCCATTCACCACCACTCTCTGTGCCTGGCCCTCCAGCCAGCTCCTTACTAAGCCAAGGGTGTACCTGTCCAAGCCATGGGCTGCCAACTTCTACAGGAGAATACTGTGGGAGACAGTGTCAAAGGCCTTGCTGAAGTCCAGGTAGACCACATCAACAGCCTTTCCCCCATCCACCAGCTGGGTCACTAGATCATAGAAGGAGATCAGGTTGGTCAAGCAGGACCTGCCCTTCATGAACCTGTGCTGGCTAGGCCTGATCCCCCCGATCATCCCTCATATGCCACATGATCTCCTTCAAGACAATCTGCTCCATAACCTTCCCTGGCACCGAGGTCAGGCTACTAGGCCTGTAGTTCCCCAGATCCTCCTTATAACCTTTCTTATAAATAGGAGTCACACTGGCAAGCCTCCAGTCTTCTGGGACCTCAGTAGTTAACAAGGAGCGCTGATAGATGATGGAAAGCAGCTTGGCTATCACCTCTGCCAGTTCCCTCAGCACTCTTGGGTGAATCTCATCAGGCCCCATGGATTTGTGGCAGTCCAGTTGGAGTAGTAGGTCTCTGACTGTTTCCTCCTGAATCATGGGAGGTTTAGTCTGTTCCCCAGCTGAGAATACCAGGTCAGAGAGTGGGGTACCCTGGGGATAACTGGTCTGACTATTAAAGACAGACGTGAAGAAGGCATTCAGAACCTCCGCCTTTTCCTTATCCTCAGTGGTCACATTCCCACCCTCATCCAGCAAAGAGTGGAGATTCTCCCTTGTCCTCCTCTTACTGTTGATACATTCATAAATAAGAGTTTCTTGTTCCTTTTTACCCCAGCAGCCAGGTTGAGTTCAAGCTGGGCTTTTGCCTTCTGCTTTTCCCTCTGCACATCTTAACAACTTCTTTGTATTCATTCTGAGTTGCCCATCCCTCCTTCCACAGAAGGTAGATTTTCTCCTGGAGACTCAAGAATATCTCCCTGTTCATCCATGCCAGTCTTCCTCCCCGCTGGCTCATTTTGTGGCACAGGGTGACTGCCTGCTCCTGTGCCTTTAAGACTTCCATCTTGAAGTGCGACCAGCCATCTTGGACCCCTTTACTCTCTAAGACTGAATCCCAGGGTTCTAGTTTCTATCTGCTACTTCTCTTGTTTTTCTTTTCTTTTTCTTTTAAGCTCTATTTTAGTACAGGTAGCCACTAATTTTAAAACCAGGAAATCTCATTTTAAGTGGATTGTAATTTGCTCCTAAGACTTAGGGATCAAAAGCACAAACACACCTATCATGACAGATTCATTTTCCTGCACTAGTGAATATATTTAAAGGATATTTACTATAGAAAAGTTCTGTAAATAAAATCTATCCAACCAACGGATGGATATAAAATTGACACTGTTCCTTTTAGGAAAAAACAGTGTATGTCTTCTGAATCATAGCAGGTTGAATTTTCATTGCTGGGCAACTTTGATTTATGACAGAAACCAGCAGAAGAGCAATCATTTATAGCATCTCTAGCTAAAGGTAAAAGAAAACATAAGGGCTGCAGTATGTTAACACTTCTGTCCCCAAACTGTCAGCAGTGTTTTTGTTTGTTTATTTGTTGACTTAAGAAGAAACAGTACCGGAAATAAAGCAAGCAGCAGTATTTTCATTTGAATTATTTTTTTTCTGAGATAAAGTTAACAAAAAGTCGCTCTGGATTATAATATCTATATCATATAATTCACTCTCTCTTCTGTAGTGAGGTTTGTAGTCTTTCATTCCTCCATGGTCATATAACCCTGATTCATCCTTACCCTTTTCTTCCTGAGATCTCTTAATTGCTAATGAAAGAAATTCCTGAGCTACTCACCCAAAACACAGTTTTAGATGAAGTTAAAACTACAGGCCATTGGCTTTGGCTTCATTGTTTACATTACTTTGAGTTTCAATTCTTTTCTAAATAAACTTAGAGCTTTTCTACTCTATTAGATAAGATAGAAATAAAATCAGGAGGAAAAGCCACATTTATTAATACCAGTTCTACAAATAATCACTATGTAATACAAATCTCCCTTGGACTGAATACACTGGAACCATTCATACTTGAAGGGGTCCCAGACAGCTTATATTCATAAACAAATTTTATGGGTTTTTTAAATATAATGTTGCTTTCTTCTTATTTCCCCTGAAAAGTAAAGTATTTGATATGTACTTATGCAAATTAAAAACCTACTACCGACAGAACAAGAACTGTATAAATACTGGGTAAACTCCTTCATAATTTTGAAAGAATTTGATCTTCACAAATACACAAACTAAACTTTGGGGGTGAAACCCTCTAGCTTAACCTGAAGCTCTGGTTAATTTCCTGTAATCAAAACATCCGAAATTGAATCGGATTTTTACATTTTTCTACAGAGCAGATGAGAGAATATCTGACTATGGCATTCTTGTTACCACAGTTCCTTGGGAATTAGCATAATTGCAGGCTAGATTGCCTAGCCTGACCCATGGATGAACACTTGGGAACATTTAGGATCAGGTTAGTTGATCAATTTCCATAAAGATCTTATTTTCATTTTTAAACTTGTCTCCTAGCAAAATTTATCTTTGCTCGTATTACTTCTTCTTGGGTAGGAAAAAATTCAGCTCTTTGCTGCAATAATCAATTCATTGATGCAGATTAATCCAATCTCTCATGAAAAGAATGAAACCCCAGGTCTTCCTCTTACTCCTCACTGAAGAGTGACAATTAAATTCTTGTGATGCTTTCTGAAAATATAAGCTTGCTGCAGCAACAGGTAGGCAGCAGTGAGAAATTCTTATGACTAATTATTATACAAAACAGGGCTGAAGGCTGTGGCACATCTGTGACTCAGTTATGGAAAAAAAGTCAGTTGTAAGGCACCTAAAACTACTTGGTCACATTAATATATGTTTTTTATTCCACTAAACATCAAGATAAATATGAGATTTTTCATTTTTAATTGAAGCTAAAAAACAAAGCACTGGTTTCACAGGAATTTAAAGATCTACTCTGTTGGAAGCCTTCTACCTTTTCTGAAATCCTACATGTTTTTTTGACAGATAGTGAGAAACCAAGTCAGATGCTCTAGCCCGGTGGTGTGGTCACAATTCACAACATTGGTAATACTCACAGCATTATCTTAATTTTAGAACACACTGCTGAAAATTTGGCTTGTAACCTCAAAGAGGCACATAGAAACAATGGCTGAACAATCATAGAAGTAATTTCTGCCACAGACATCTTCATCCTTAGTTCTCTGTTTCTAGTTACCCATGGATATTGTTTTTCCTAAATTATTAACACTTCTTTTCCTTTACTGATTCCTAATCAAATACGTAGGCTATTATTGAAGATCTAATAATTCACTAGTTTCACAATACTCTTAGGGTATAAAGGAATATTACTCCCATTTTACGGAGGGAAATTTGAACTATAGAGGATAAATGACTTGTTCAAGCTGAAGAAGCAGCTTTTGAATCAAGAACACAGTGCAGATCAGACCTCTAAATACATCTGGTCAATTGTACAGTAAGATTTGTGGGTGAAAAAAAATGTCAAAGATGCTATTTTCTGCCCCTCATTGTGATGAACACAACCCCTGAAGCATGAATATTACCTGCTGTACCTAATTAGCAGGATGCACAGCTACTAATATCCTCTAAGTGGTAAGAAGCAGAGTTGTAATTCTCATCAATACTTGTGGGAATACCAGGAAGACTATTCAGAGCAGAAGCTGTGGAGCAAGACAAACAGCATGAGAAAGGAAGGCTGAGAACCGAGAACACCTGCAGAAGAAAAAGAGAAGTAGCTGCATGATGGTCTTGTGGTGATGACCCTGATTGTAGGAAGAGTGTGTGGCTTGGAAAGACTCATGGCTCTGATTGGATAAGCACCTACATGCACAATTACGGAGTATTTGTGGGCTGTTTTGTTGACATGTAAAGGCAGGTGGTAAAGTTAAAAGAGAGAGCTTGTGAATGTATATAAGGCAAGTTAGAACCTGCAACAAATGATTTGGATCACTCACATATGAGTCCATGCCTCAGATGCTGCAAATACTCTGAACAACAGATTAATCTGGAAGTACCTTGTGATTTAAGCTGTTTATGCCTTGACAAGTGAAGCAAGGATTAAACACTGTCCACCCATCATTAAAGTCACTTGGCTAAAGGAGTGAATGCATTGATGCTCAGGGCTTTCCATCTCTGTACTAGCGCTAACAGCTGCATACTGAAGACTTCAGAAGCCAAGGACTCCTGAAGTACGATATCACCCATCTCTGCATCTATCTCAAATAAAGTTTCTGCTGCCAATGGACTGAAAACAATTGCTCAATTTGGCCCCAGGTTCTGCTGCCAATGGACTGAAAACAATTGCTCAATTTGGCCCCAGGTTCATGTCCTCTGCTCTCGCAGTGGCTACTATTTTGTCCACTGTGGCTTCGACAGGCAGAAATGACCTGATGGAGCTCTGCAGAAACACCAGATTGTTGCAGACATCAACCATATGCATCACAATACTGGAAGTGGTGCTTCTTTGCAAATGGGAGCTTCAGTCACTTGCCACAGCCCTAAATATATGCTTGGTCTTGGTCTTCCTCTCCAGCACGTTTATAATAAGTATGGAGCCTGTTACACTGTCGATGGTGAATGCTCCAGAGCTATCTCCAGTGAGTGAGTACGTACCTTTGCCATTTGGGCCATCATCTCTGGCAGAAGCAGAGGTCCAGGATGGCTGCACCTACCTCTAGGTCATCTCATAGAGATGTTTGAAGAGAACCAATATTACAACAGGCTGTAGTCATTTTCATCCAGGACTGTTATGTACAGCAGTGCAGTGAAGCTCCTTGAGGGACTGTCTAGGTCATGGCACAAAATTATAGAAGTGCTGACATTCTCCTCATGTGAGATACAAGTGACCAACAGTTTTCATAGAATCATAGAATGGCCTGGGTTGAAGAGGACTTCAAAGATCATAGAGTTTCAACCCACCCTGCTGCAGGCAGTCACCAACCACTAGACCAGGCTGCCTAGAGACGCATCCAGCATTGCCTTGAATAACTGCAGGGATGGGGCAACATCTTCCAGTGGGTCACCACCCTCTGAGAGAAAGAATTCCTCCTAACATCTAACCTGAATCTCCCCTCTCTTAGTTTAAAACCATTCCCTCTTCTCTTATCGTTATCAGCCTTTGAAAACAATTGTTTCCCCTTCTGTTTACATGCTCCTTTCAAGTACTGGAAGGCCACAATGAGGTCTCCCCAGAGCCTTCTCCAAATTAAATAAGCCCACTTCCTTCACCCATTCCTCATGGGAGAGATGCTCCAACCCTCTGATAGTTGTAGTGGTCCTCCTCTGGACTCATTTAAAAAGCCCTGTGTCTTTCTTGCACTGGGGCCCCCAGTCCTGGACGCAGGACTCCAGATGGAGCCTCTAAAGAGCTGAGCAGAAGGGGACAATCATCTCCCTACTAGCCACCCCTTTTTTTTAATGCATCCCAGGATATAGTTGGCCCTCCAGGCTCCAAGCATGCACTGCTGACTTATGTCCAGCTTCCACCAGGACCCCCAGGTCCTTCTCCACAGGGATGCTCTCCATGAGTTATTCCCCGAATCTGTATAAATACCAGGGATTACCCTGGTCCAAGTGTAGCACCTTGTACTTGGCCTTGTTAAACCTCGTTAGGTTCACATGGGCCCACTTCTCCAGCTTGTTTAAGTCCTTCTGGATGGCTTCCATTCTCTCCAATATATCAACTGAGCAGCTCAGCTTGGTGCTGTCCACAAACTTGCTGAGGGTACACTCTATTCCATCATCTATGTCACTGATGAATTAAAACTTTTCTTCAAGTATTATTTAGTGCGAAGTATTCTCCAACATTTCCACCTTCCAAACACACAACAAAATAAAATGATGACAAACAATTGTGTTTGGAAAAAGAACCTCTTGTGTCTACCATGATGTTAATTACAATTACATGATCCAAATGCTAGGGCTGCTGGTGTGCTCGTGTATCTTTCACATATTTTATTCCTTACAAAATAATTAAAACTTGTATTTCATTTAAATCAACGGGTGGCAATGACAGTAAATACAGAACATCATATCAATTTACAGAGCAGCTATTTTGCCAGATGAGTGTCTTTTTTTTCCCAAAGCAGCACACCTTATAAGGTCTCCTGCAGCTATGCTGCAGCACAAGGTGACCTCTTCTCAACTTTAGTTAGAAATTCCAGAAACCTATAAAGCATTACTGACAATTGTAATTAGTTGCTCTTTACTCTCTTCTACAAACCTGTCTCTGAGAAGTGAATAGCTGCGCTTCAAGGTCTTGATTTTGGGGGGAGAAAAGAGGAAGGTAAATATGAAGCAGTTGACAGAAGAAAAGTCAGCATTTTTAGGCACAGTGAATGGCACGCACACTTTATAACATGTAGAAAGACCAATAACAGTAATTAAATTAACAACTGTAAAGTTCATGAAATTAAAAACAAGAAAATTTTTTACTGCTTCTTAAAATAATTTTTTTTCACCTGGTACCACAGCAGCTATCTGCTTTTTGAGCTAACGTTGGGAGGCACAGATCAAAGGAAGCACAGCATACTTGTATTTGTGCAAAGATTTTACAAGAGGCTTTCAACCTCTGTGGAGCTTACAATGGCATAGCAGACTTGGGGAGAGTTTGGCAATATGAAAAGCAAGTATGACTTTAATTGGTGAGTGAATGAAACTCTCACAAAATAAAATTAAAGAAATAAAATTAGATTTTCTACTTACTCTAAAGCATATTTTTATGTTCACAGCTTTCACAATTATAATGAAAGGGATAA
>VXAB01009149.1:0-21234 GCA_013399175.1 Odontophorus gujanensis
GATTCAACAGTTCCCCTACAAGTAGGCAGCACTAATTTCAGATTATAATAAATAAATAAATAAATAAACGTAATCAAATACAGCATTCACCAGAAAGAAACCACCTGGAAAGAAGGTTTAACATCTGATTAAATGTGCAGCTCTTCCTTATTCAATCACAGCCAGGAGGCACACTTGGTAGGCATCTGCCCATAACTAATATTAGTTCTACTCTTCAGGGATGGTGTCCATAGCAATGTCATATTGCCCTTTGTTACATTGCATACTTATTTTGGTAACATTTACAGCTAGTAATTAGAGCAGTTGTAAGTTAAAGTATGCAGTACTCTGTATATGTGGTGCAGGTACATTTTAAGTGAGATAGCTGTACCATCTCAAACCTCTGTCCCATAATATTGTCAGTTTCCTGCAGAGCTCTTGCTTGCAGTGTACGGATAATTCTAGGTTTCATCTAGCACAAGGAGAGAAGCACATCAGACTTTGAGATATTTGCCTCCTTTTGTTTATCTATAACTTTTTCCTTTTGCTTTACATGGTCTGGCAGTGAAAGAACTAGGGGGAATGGTTTTGAACTAACAGAGGGGAGATTTAGATAAGGTTTTAGGAAGAAATATTTTGCTCAGAGAGCAATGAGGCACTGACACAACTTCACAGAGCAGCCCCACCTCTGGAACTGCTTTAGGCCAGGTTGGATGGGGCCTTTGGTAGCCTGAGCTGGTGGGGATTAGAACTGGCTGATTTCTAAGATCCCTTCCAACTCAATCTATTCTGCAATTCAATTATTCAACCCCCTTTCATCTTGATTATTGATTTTCCTTTTCCTCCCATTCATGACAAAATGTAAAATGCCATTCATTTCTGAATATTTATGAATTGCTTCTTTTAGAAATATTACAAGCTGGAAAAATGTTTTTCAGACTTTAAGTAATAGTGTTCAGCATGATCCCCCTGCCATTCTTCACATTATGGAATCATAGAACCGTAGAACCACCTAGGTTGGAAGAGACCTCTAAGACCATCCAGTCCAATTCTCCACCTATCACCAGTATTTCCACATTAAACCATGTCCCTCAGTACAAGATTCAAATGTTCCTTGAACACACCCAGGAACAGTGACTCCACCACCTTCCTGGGCATCCTGTTCCAGGATCTGAACACCCTCTTGGAGAAGTATTTCCTAACACCCAACCTGAATCATTCCTGGCACAACTTGAGGCCACTCCCTCTTGTCCTGTTGCTAGTTACATGGGAGGAAAGGGCAACTCACATCTCACCACAACCTCCCTTTAGACAGTCATAGAGAGTGATAAGGACTTTTAAAGACAAATGTACAGAAAACACTGAGAACCTCAGCATCAGGAAGTTATCTTCCATACTCTCTAGAAGCCTCCTAGGCTGTTCCTTCTGTGCTGCACTGCGTCTCCAGCATATATCAGGGAAGTTGAAGTCCTTCATGAGAATGAGGACAGAACTTCTGCCAGCTGCTTATAGAATGCCTCATCTGTCTCAACATCCTGGTTTGGCTTTCCATCGCAAGCCCCCCCTGGGATTTCTGCCTCGTTGGCCCTCCCCCCATCCTTGCCTATAGAGACTTAACCCTATCATTTCCAGTCCCAAGCTCAACAACATCAAAGCACTCTTTAACACCGAGAGCCACTCCACTACCTCTCCTTCCTTGTCTGTCCATTCTGGAGAGCTTATAGTTATCCGCTGCAGCACTTCAGTCATGAGAATGATCTCACCATGTTTCCATAATGGCAACTACGTTGTGGTTTGCCTGCAGCACCGCAGCTTCCAGCTCCTCCTGTTTGGTGCCCATGCTGTGTGCACTGGAGTAGATGCACTTCAGCTGAGCCCCTTTCCCCATCACCAACTTGATCATTGATCCCCTAGGTTCATCTGTAGCAGCCTGGTTTTACCCCCTTCCCCCTTCACGCCTAGTTTAAAACCCTCTCAATGAGCCCTGCCAGCTCCTGGGCGAGGATCCATTTCCTCCTTTGAGACAGGTAAGACCTATCCACAGACATCAGGCCAGGTGCCAAGTAAACTGCCCCATGATCGAAGAGAAAAAAAAAAAAAATTCTTACATTTACACCAGATTCTCAGCCAGTATTTATGAGATTAGTTTCCCTTCTCCTTTCAGTATCCTTCCCTGCTACTGATGGGATAGAGGAAAATACAACCTGTACACCCACCCCATTCCACTAAATGCCCCAGTCCCCTGAAATCCTTATCAATAATCTTCAGGCTCCTCTCAGTGATTTCACTGATGCTGGCAATTAGAGGTGCAGACCAGACTAGGAAGTTTCCTAGACATATCCGTCACTCGCTTCTAGTTAAACAATACGCTGTTTATTCTTTTATCCTAACTTCGTCACTTAAGTCTACTTAATTTCAATAAAAATGAAAACCAGGTGTTGTGGTTTTGTAGTTTTGGTGCCAGTATTCCACATCAGAACATCATGCAGGGAGCTAAGGAGTTAATGCTGTTGGGAGCAGGGGAGGGGCGGAGCTCGGTACCGGATGCCGGGCGGCGCTCGGCCGGGGCGCGCTCTCTCTCGGCTTCCGTAGAGGGTCCGCACGTGTGTTTCCCCTGCAGTTCCTCCCGACCGTAAGCTCCCAACTTTTGGTTTGGAAACCGTTTTTCTCTCTCTCTCTCTCAATTGTTCAATTTTATTAGATTTTAGTAAAGTTACCGTTCCTTTTCAAATCGTGCCGTGTTTTTTTTTTTTTATAGAGACCCATCTATTCGCGCCGTTTCCCCCTCCCCCCGGAGCGCGCGGCTCTGCTCCGGCGGCCGCGTGGCCACGGGCGGCGCAGTCTTTTGTTTTCTCTTCTTTTCCCTCTCTCTCTCCCCTCTCGGTTTTCTCTGGTGTCACTGTCTCGGTTAACACCGTGACACCAGGATATATATTTTTTTAATATATGTATGATTTGTAATTATGGTATTCAGGCAATAACATCCAAGTTGAATCTTAGTAAATGTACTTACCCACTTTCAACAATGCAGCCAAATGTCTTAAGAAAAGCTTTAATGTCTTGCATAAAGTGCATAAAGTAGAAAGTTCCTTTCTTCTCTGACAAATAACTAGTGGATAAAATTCAAAGGATAACACACTGACAAGAAATGATATTATAGCAGCATAGAAAATATAAGTTGTTGGAAATAAGTAATGCAATCTGCTGCCATGACAACAAAGTCTAAATTCCATATTCAAGAGTAAACCAGCTCCTCAATGAAATATAAACTGCTTTCCTAAGCAAACTGAAAATGATTTCTGGGCTCACTAGTACACATAAACATTAAAAAAATTAACATGGTGTCTACAGAACCACACTTCAAAACAATAGATTTATCTGTAATAAAAAATAGTAGAATTATCTCTGAATTAAAATGAAACAAACGAACAAATAAAGTAATACGTCATATTTTTCAAAGAACAAGAACATGCTAAAGGAACACCAACATAACAGTTTTACAGGTATTTCTGGCCTTTTCAGTACTGCTTTTAAAAATTAAATCCAACTGATATTAGTCCAGGTTTGTAAATTCCAGGAACTGCATGAAGAACATCCTTCCCTAAGTATAAGTCACCATTGTTCAATATAACATAGAGAAAAAAACAACTTTGGACACATATAAAGTGCCTTTAAGCAGAAACAGTCTTCTTTAGCCAGAAGAGATTCATTTAACACACAAACCTGTGTTACTGCCTTCTACCCCTTCTTGTCAAGGATAGAATGATCTTTCCTTAAGCATAAATTCAGTGCTATTCTTTAAACAGTACAACCCTAGATAACAAATGAGGAATCATTTATTGCTCGTAAGTATTTCTGCAACTTAGCTACTTTGTCAATACATTTGTTCTAAAACTAAATAAGAACTAAATAAGTTCTGTTCAAATAGTGGTTGACCACGAGTATTCAGCTCAGATAAGCAATAAGAAGTCTCTGTAACAGGAGCACATGAATTCTGTGGACAGCATTCCAGTGATTTAGAATGAATCACAGAATGCTTTAAGGTGGAGGGGATCTTATCATCCTTTTCCTCATCCTTATCTTCCAGTTCCCACCCACCAATCCAATCTGCCTTGGGGATGTGGCATCCACAACTTTACTGGACAACTTGTTCCAGTGCCTCACAAATCTTTGAGTAAGGAATTTCTGCCTAACATCTAACCTAAATCTCCACTTTTTTAGTTTAAAACTGTTCCCCTTTCTTTCACTATCAAACTGCATAAAAAAAAAAAAAATGATGTCCCTCCTGTTTTAAGCTCCCTTCAAATTCTCTAAGGCTGCAGTAAGGACTCCTCGCAGCCGTCTCTTCTCAAAGCTGAACAAACCCAACTCCTTTATCCTGTCTTCATAACAGGAGTGCTGCTGCCCCCTAATCATCTTCACAGCCCTCCTCTGGACCTGCTCTAACAGTTCCACATTCTTCTTGTGCTGGGGACATAAGCCATGGGTGCAGTACTTCCAGATGGGGCCGCACAAGGGCAGATCAGAAGGGTACAATCCCCCCCTCTCTCTGCTGCCACTCCTCTGTTGATGCAGCTCAGGACATTGTGGGCCTTCCAAGCTGCAAGCACATACGACTAGTTTGTGTACAGCTTTTCATCCCCCAGAACCCCAAAGTTTTTCTCCATAGGGCTGCTGTGAAAGAGTATTTTTCCCAGAAAAAGTTTTTAACATCTAGGTCTTAGGTGGCCACAGTTTCATGACAGTGCTTACCTTCATTTCTGTTACTCAGCTGCTAATAGCACTCTGATGCAAGAAGTTTATCATTTCTGAATTAGTCTTAAACAACACCAAACTCGATATGAATCTCTTTACAAACTTTTATCATTCATCCCTACAATTTCCCTCCACTGTTTCTTCATGATAATTATTTTTAGGTCAGGATTTTTTTGAAATATATCAACATCAGCCCAGAGTGATAAAAACAGAATTAAGGTGCAGATTTCAATTATTTTTCAGTATTTATGCAATACATAAATCCTTTGTCTTCACTGCCAGCAACAATAGAATCTTTGATTAAGATAATAAAGGGTAAATTAATCATTTTCTGGAGAGAGACTGAACAAAGACTTGCTCTTAAAAGGGGAGTAAGGCTTTTATTCTGGTTGGTGCTCACTCTCACAAGCAGCTGCATATTATTTTACATTGCACAGTGGCCTCACCTATGGTGCATGTAACATCACATAAAAGATACAGCTAGTAAAGGACCTCACAGATTGATGGAGAAATGCACATGCTATTAAAGTTTGGATCTGTGGTGTGTTGCAAGAACTACAAGACAAAAAAAACTACCAAAATCTCCTTTCTTTTTTCAGGAATCTCATTATGTATATATACATATCTTATATGTATATTTATAACTATGCATTACAAGGGTATGATACTTGCTCTGGATTGATGCTTAAAATTGAAACAATTTTGAACTAATTAAAAGCATTCTTCATACAAAATTTTCCTTTAAGCTATTTGTTAACCATTTAAACAGTTCCAAAATTGAAAAGTAACTCCTGAAGTTTTTTTATCTTGGCAGGTACGTAGCACTCTCAATAAGTGATTTGGATGGATGTGTTACATTTCACTGAGTAGGCCGGACAGGACAGCTAGAGAGAATACTAAGTGCTACCAGAAGATGCAGTCTGTGAAAGAAAGTTGGTCTTTTGTCCTTACAGGCTGAGAAAGCTGGAGTTGTTCAGCATGGAGAAGAGAAGGTTCAAAGGTGGCCTGATAGCAGCCTGTCAGTATCTAAAGGGGACCTATATGTGAAAGAAGAGGACGGACTCTGTAGCAGGATATGTTGTGATGAGACAAGGGGAATTGGTTTCAAACTAAAGGAGGGGATATTTAGTCCGGAGGTAAGGAATAATTTTTTAACAAGGGTGGCAACACACTGGAACAGGTCACCCAGAGAGGTGGTAGATGCCCTGTCCCTGGACACTTTCAACACCAAGCTGAATGGCCTCTGAGCACCTGATGTGAATGTAGGTGTCCCTGTTCATTGCACAGGAGTTGTACTAGATGATCTTTAAGAGACCCTTCCAACTCAAACAACTCTATGATTCTTTTGATTGATTTTTTTTTAAGAACTTCCACTTTCTAGCCCTGTGCTTGCTTGACTTCCTTTCTTCAAAAATAAAAAAAAAAAAAGGAAAAATGACAAGACGGACCTGGTATCTTAGCACAAGTGAGATGTACTTTCTGTGGGTGAGTGTTAGACTCCCTGGTTTGCCAGTCCTTGAGACATACCTGAGAATACATACACACACATACATAGGCGCATTAGAGGCTGCTGCTGCTGCCTGGGACACGGAGCAGTGCCATGTGCGCCGCTGGGGACACCTGCTGGCCGCCACTGGGAACTGCACCTCTGAGGACTGGGAGGAGCGCACGCAGACCGGATTGTGACAAAATGATTAAGAAAACTAGAGACAGAATACGTGCCGTGATGGACAGGAAAGAAAATCTAATTACTGTGACTATATTTCATTTGATACAGCAGTGTTGATAATGATGACAAGTTTGAGTAGGTAATACAAAGCAAAGCGATTATAACAAAACTCACGATAGATTCATTTGCAGGTTCTGTGCAAGGGTACAGAGCTTGCAGCAGGAGTGGCTCAGACATCATCAGTGGAGAAGGCAGCTCTGCTCCAAACACATCTGTAGAAGCAGGCGAAACATTCTGTTATTGGGAAGGGTTGATATGAATAACTAGTTTTTGACACTTTCATTTCACATTCAGACAAACTAATTTGCCACCCTGGTCCAAAATTGTGCCTGCTGTCAAAAAATAAAAAATAAAATAAAATTACTAAGCCCTAACCCACACTGAGATGGCAGCAGCATGTAGTTGGGATCATTATTTATTTAAAGTAGCACCTAGCAAATGACTTCAACCTATAATACGATAGGCACTATGGATCTAGATTAATGCTTTTCGTTTTAACAAAGCTTAGAATTAACTCTGAATCTCCATTTTAATTCTATAGTCTCTAAAAATTATCTAATAATCTCTCTGAGGAGAGTATTCAAAAAGATCAGAAACAATTGAAAAGTGTAAGTTGATATTCCCTGTGACAGCGTTTGATTTACTTAACTTACATGTAATGTTGTTACAGTTATAACAATGGTGTTAACAGGTTAACAACGCAGTGCAACCGTGAAGTGCTCGGGAGCTTTAAGCTCTATATATGAACTCTGATGCCACCTACTGGCCAAACTGACATGGAGGTTTTTCTTGTTTGTGGGGAAGGGCGTCAAAATATCTCAGAATTCGCAAATTCTTCAGACTATTTGAAAAGTACAGGATATCCCTTTCAGTCACCATTACCAACCTCCATTTTTAACACAGCAGCTTCCAGTGGCTGGCAGGGCGCTGTGGGGTGAAGGAGAGCAAGAAGCAAATCTATTTCACAGTCTTTTCTGAAGATATAGTGAGTAAGTGTACAGAAGTGTATATAGCTGTGTCGTTCTAGTATCATGAAACTAAACAAGCATAGAATATCTATAAATGAAAGCACTTTGGAGATGTGCTCCAGAGCTTTTCCTGTGGAAATAAACTATGTTCATACGCTTGTGCCATGTCGCACTCAGAATTGTAACAGACCAGGGGAAGTTCAGTGAACAGTTCCCACTAAGTTTCATGCATGTTTCGTCATCCAGATCCCATTCAATTTTCACCCTAATCTGCAAATGAAGTTTAGTCTCCTGAAAAAATAAATTAATACATGTATTAAAATTGTTACATAATCGAGGTAGAAGTGAAGGAATCAGATGTATTTGTGAGAGAAGGGAAAACACTTTCACTAACTACACATGAAGAAAAGTTCTTACTCTTCCTATGTTTTGTGAAAAAATACTTTTTACAATCTGGTAACAGAGATAAAGATTTAGCAACTTTGAAGAAGTCCACTATGTTACTGTTTGAGGTCCAGGAGTATAGAAGAAGAAAACAACGTAGTCTCTGAATAGTTACAAAGACACTTGAGGAATCCTGAACTACTGTTGTAGATTCTTCTTAGATCTATATTATTGCTGATGTCCATTTCAGTCACAGAGACTGTGACTGGTTTAAAAGGGAGGAAAAAAAAAAAAAAAGGTCAGTTTGTATAGACTCCCGTGTAAAAAACAATTACGTTGGTAATAACATATCATTCATAAAATTGCCATCTCAGAGCTACCTCTGATTTTTCTTTAAAAAATTATCATTAATTGCAGGCAGTAATTTTTCCATTGTCTCAGTTGTCTCATCTGCACCAAGGATCTGCCCTGCTCTAGTCCAGAGTGAGATCAAGCAGTGGACAAACATCTGCTTGAATCTGTTTGGTGTGAGGAAAAGCCTATGGAGACTCCCTTGGGCATGCAATTCTGAAACTTTTCATTAGGGCTTAACACATCTTTACAGCTTTCTTTTGGCGTAGTCACACCTCTGCTCTGATGATTTCATTATAAGTTATGAACTTACAATTGACAAGTTACAGCAGGCTTGGAATTGTAACAAGTTTTAACTGTTTTAACCAGCCATGTCTCCTACTACAACTGAAAATAGTCATATTCTTTCCAAAACTAGTAACCTTCAGAGATTAAAGATTTTTCTAAGATGGTCATTAGAGCTGTTTTGCTTTCCTGTCAGAATAATATTGAAGAATTTTTTCATCATAAAATAAGCTTTAAGACTGCACTAAAAAGAAACACAACACATATGACTCATATGAAATGAAACTGAACGAAGTGGGATTTGAGCTTCTCTGCCTTCGTCTAGGACTTATTAGTTGTAAATGTTTCAGTTCTGTGTCTATTATCCATGTTACAGCAAAGACCAACTTCACATACATGTTTAGTGCATTTTTATTTGAGGCATTTCTGTCATGGCAAATTGACCATGTATGCATGTCACTTTTTACCTCGATGTGAAAATTCGTTTCTCAATCGTATCATTCATGTTCTCTTCTGAATGTATTTCTTTTTACAAGTCATAATCTACTTCTTTATAAGTAATAATTTTGATCCCTAATCCTATTCATGATTTTATTAAGAGATTATTTCTTAAAACAGTGAGGCATGAAGAAGCAGGATGAAGGCAGTGTTTCTCCTGGCCATACACGTTATGCCATCTAAAACATATAGCAGCTGGGGAACTAAATATCTGTAACTAAGGTGGTAGTGCATAATTCATGTCATGGTGATGTGGGATTCAAGTTTTAGGTTTTCCTAAACTCCTTTGTCAGAACTTGCTTGTAAAACAGTTGTATTATTCCTTCACTGCAGTTAGCTGCTTGATTTCTGATATGAGTATGTGTTTTTCACTTTTTTTGTAACAACTGATTCACAGAACAATGACGTGATTCAGCAGCACACATAGTCTTACCTAAGGGAGAGGAGAAAGCAGCTTGTTTCCACAGTAACAAGAAGTCCTAGAAACCTAGTTAAATGGATCGAGTTAAAGAATGAATGACTCCTGAATAATAAACCTGTTTTAGACAGTGCCTTCTTCTTTACCTGTGAAGAAGTTGCTGAAAGTGCTCTGCTCTATGTGAAAGTCTAGGATAATATCTATCTATCCACTTTGTTGTATGCAATATGATGTGACAATGGACATTCAAGAAATAATACAGAAACAAAAAAAAAACAAATAAGAATAAATCTTGCCACAGTGGAGATATTAGGCAGATGATGTCTTACACAGAAATCAATTCAGCTGAATGATGGGTAAAATAACAACAGCATTTTCCCCAGGCTTTTTGTAGCATACTGTTTAATCGCAGAATCATAGAATCACCAAGTTGGAAAAGACTTGCAAGGTCTTCTAGTCAAACTGTCCACCTACCACCAATATTTCTGCACTAAACCATGTCCCTTAGTATCACATCTAAATGTTTCCTGAATACCTCCAGGGACAGTGATTCAACCAGTCCACTGGACAGCCCATTACAGTAACTGACCACTCTTTCAGAGAAGAAATTCTTCCTAATATCCAGCCTGAACATCACCTGGTGCAACTGAGGCTGCTCCCTCCTGTTCTATTTTCAGTTACGTGGGAGAAGAGGCTGACCCCTTTCTCAAAATAACTTCCTTGCAAGTAGATGTAGAGAGCACTTAGTCTTGTTGAACTTCATACAGCTGGTCTCAGCCCAGCAATCCATCCTGTCCAGATCCCTTTGTAGGGCCTTCTTACTCTCAGGCAGTTCAACACTTCTTCCCAACTTGGTGTCATCTTCAAACTTACTGAGGGTACTCTCAATCCTCTTGTCTAGGTCATCTGTTCCCAGACCTCATTTAATGCTTGGCAGTGGAGGCAAGGGTATCTCACTGGAGATCCCTGCCTGCCTGAGGCCCTCCAAGTGTAATGTTTTTTTTTCCTTTGTTTCTCTGTCCACAGCTGCTGCATTTGAGCATATCCTCACTTGCTGCAGACTGGGACTTTGCTCCTCTGATATCACTGCTGTGTTTTCCATTGCATCACAGCACTACAGTAGCTGTGCAGTGAAACCTTTTGGACTGTAAGTAGAAGGCAGTGTAAAGATCCGGGTGTGCTTGATTTGTGGAGGTTACCCACCTTGTGCCTCACACAGAAATAAAGCAGTGCCTTCTCTCTCAACACTGGCCTTTGCAGTGCGTCATGGCAGATTCTAAACAAAAACAAGCACAGTACTGTCATTCTATCTTATGGAGCACACAACCAGGTTCTCAAATCTGCTCTAGTAACTTTGTCTGAAAGCGTCAGGCTGTCATGAACAGCCTGTCCTGGGAGACTTTCCCTCCTGAAACACGTAGAACCTCAGAATCTTCCAACTGCAACAATCTTGCAAGGCTTTCCCATTTTCCTAGAATAACTATCAATAAATTTCACTCTTTTTCCAAAAAAAAAAAAAAAAAAAAGGAACTCTAGACACAGGTAAACTACAACATGAACTTTTTTACCAAAACATCAGTTTGTGGGCAGTTTCCTAAAAAGCTTGGAAATATTTTTCTAAGCTCAGGCTCAAATTTTCTGTTTCATCCCCCCAAAAATCCCATCTAGACGCTTTTTCTTATACATTTTTACTCCTCTTTGTTGCAGAAGAGATAATTTTCCTGGAAGCAGATCCACACACTGTGTAGTCAGTCATATGTACTATGGTCAGGATGCCATATTGAGAGTTTCTTAGTTTTTTCCCTTGACGTTCATTTATGTGGACTTGTGAGACACGCAGCATAAATTATGCAAGTGGCACTGCAGTTTCATCTTTGGTTTTGATTACAAAACTCGTTCTCTCCCTGTGGTACAGCAGCCACACCATTAGCAAGTCCTATAAAGTAATTGTACTTTGCCTCGGCTTTTGAGAAGAGTTAAATAGTTAAATAGTAACAGCTAATAAGAAATTAAGGGAATTATATTCCTATTCCTTCAACTCTGTTCACTTGTGTAAGTAGTCTTCAAAGCTGAAAAGACAACATGAAGCAGAGGGCTGTAAACTCATTATGCTAATGAAGGAATTAACAGTGTTTTTAAGCCTCTCTATTACCAGTAACTAACAGCTAGAAACAAGCTGACAAACACAGTACACTGTGAGAAGCCTTGTTCCATGCTATTTCTTGTCTTCAGAGAGACAAGAGTTTATTGTGACCCTTCATTCTTGTTTTATTTTGTTTTGGGAAAAGCTGATGCTGAGCAATATCTCACATTTCATTCCAGCATTCACTTCCTTTTACTTTCCCCTCTTCAGTATTCAAGTGTTCAAACTCAAACTGATTTACTGTACTCTCATGTATGTGCGTTAAATGCAATTCAAGTTAAAGAGCAACTTATCTGAGCAAAACATGAATTTCTGTAAATTTGCAATGAAAACCTGAGAGATTACTTAGAAAACAACTACATCCTTCATTTAATCAGCCACTGGAATTGATATGTGTCATACGGTCAATTTTCAGAAAGAAAGAAAAAAAAACAGATACTAAGTTTAATTTCTAATGATAGACACAAAGGAGTACACTGACAAGCAACGGATTTTAGTCTTTCTTTCTTCCCTTTTTCTGTTCATCTTAAACCCCATATTATTGTCTAATGGAATGAAAAATATATTGGAGATAGCAGATCTCTGTGTTAAGAAAAAAAAAAAATCTGAGCAAAAAACAACTTTGATAAAAATATTCTATTATTACATTCCAAATAGGTTGGAGTAGGGGAGGAGAACAAAAAGTCAACAGCTTATTATTTCAAATTTTTGCAGAAAACTGGGATTGGCATTTTACTATTCTTTCCTTCATGTGACAAGGAAAAAGAAAAAAAAGAAAAAAAGTGTAAAACATTTGATATGTAATTTCTAATCAGGTCTTCCTCATGGTACCTAATTCTCTTTCTCCCCTTCTCTTTTCTGTTTTAGTGAGCCCAAATGCTTTAGTAAGAAAGGAGTCACTGCTATAATAGTAATAGTAATAATAATAATAATAATAATAATAATAACAACAACTACCTGTCAAGTGCTTAAAAGCAGCCCTTGATTCTCTGTACGTTACAGAAATTAAAGTATAAATCCGCTTAATGAGAATTTAGAATGAGATGTCTGTATCAGAGATCATCTAGTACTGAAATGAACGTCCGTGAAGTACTGACCCGATCGTGCTGTGTGTCAGATGCGGGTGCCACTGCGCATTCTCGATGTGTTTCCCGTTTCACGCCTCTAACCGCGCAGCCCAGACGTCCTCTGACTGCTCATGGACTGTGCCACCAGAGGGAGCCAACATCTCTAGGTACGCACTCACCGCCCAGTACTAGTGAAGTTTTCTGTCCAGCCCTACATCAGAAGTTAATGTGACAAACGTGTTAATTCAGGAGAAAATAAAGTGTGTTACTGCAGGACAAAACGGAGGAAAATAACATGGTAGTGTTATAGGCCTATTGCTACAAGATTACATGGTTTTATGCTCTAAACTTAAAAGTTCCTATTTTTAATAATAAGCTATGCATTTCAATCTTAAAAATCATAAAGAATTTACTTTATATCTAAGTACTCCGTGTACTAATGCATGCTCAAAACAGGTCTTTCTCCCTGTCAATGTTTTCAGTAGCAGCCAACACCCCAAGATCCTTTTCCACCATGCAGCTTTTTAGTCATTCTGCCCCAAGCCTGAAGTATTGTATGGGCTTGTTTGGACTGAAATGCAGGATCCAGCACTTCTTCTTGTTGAAGCTCATACAATTGGCCTCAGCTAATACAACTAATACAAGGTATCCAGGATCCTCTGAAGGGCCTTCCCAACCTCATGCATACCAACCCCTTCCTCCCAGCTCCGTGTCATCTGCAGACTTACTGAGAGCTAGCTCAGTTCCCTCATCCAAATCATCGGTAAAGATACTAAACAGGACTGGCCCCAATACTGACCCCTGAGGAACACCATTCATGACCAGTTGCCACATGTGGGACTTAGTTTCTCTGAGGACCTAAGACAAAGCAGGCATAGTGATCATATGGAAATTAAATACCATGAGGATCAGCATAACAAACTTGTGTAAGTCCTTTGTTGTTCAATAATTGTGTTTGTTCTTCCAAAGAAGTTTTGTACAAAACAGGTGAAGCATGATCAGCCGTGCTACAATGCCAGTAAAGCTTTGCTGAGCTGTACATTTTATAGTAACCCGAAGGCAGTATTTACCAATAGGTCTCTACTGAAACAAACTTTGCTTAATAATATACATGAGGCTGCAAAGAGAGAACATTGCACTGATTCTGAGTGTAACAAGTGGAATGTTTAAAAACGCCTTTAAGCTTTATGACACTGATCTTTTTCATCATTTTGATAGAGCAAAGAAATNAAAAGAAAAAAAGTGTAAAACATTTGATATGTAATTTCTAATCAGGTCTTCCTCATGGTACCTAATTCTCTTTCTCCCCTTCTCTTTTCTGTTTTAGTGAGCCCAAATGCTTTAGTAAGAAAGGAGTCACTGCTATAATAGTAATAGTAATAATAATAATAATAATAATAATAATAACAACAACTACCTGTCANTTAGTCATTCTGCCCCAAGCCTGAAGTATTGTATGGGCTTGTTTGGACTGAAATGCAGGATCCAGCACTTCTTCTTGTTGAAGCTCATACAATTGGCCTCAGCTAATACAACTAATACAAGGTATCCAGGATCCTCTGAAGGGCCTTCCCAACCTCATGCATACCAACCCCTTCCTCCCAGCTCCGTGTCATCTGCAGACTTACTGAGAGCTAGCTCAGTTCCCTCATCCAAATCATCGGTAAAGATACTAAACAGGACTGGCCCCAATACTGACCCCTGAGGAACACCATTCATGACCAGTTGCCACATGTGGGACTTAGTTTCTCTGAGGACCTAAGACAAAGCAGGCATAGTGATCATATGGAAATTAAATACCATGAGGATCAGCATAACAAACTTGTGTAAGTCCTTTGTTGTTCAATAATTGTGTTTGTTCTTCCAAAGAAGTTTTGTACAAAACAGGTGAAGCATGATCAGCCGTGCTACAATGCCAGTAAAGCTTTGCTGAGCTGTACATTTTATAGTAACCCGAAGGCAGTATTTACCAATAGGTCTCTACTGAAACAAACTTTGCTTAATAATATACATGAGGCTGCAAAGAGAGAACATTGCACTGATTCTGAGTGTAACAAGTGGAATGTTTAAAAACGCCTTTAAGCTTTATGACACTGATCTTTTTCATCATTTTGATAGAGCAAAGAAATATGTGTTTAAGGATATACGATGGTTCCATTAGTTTTGTAATACTTACTTTGATTTCCTTAGCAAAATTTTTCACATGTAGAATGAAGGAACTGAAATTGAAGGCTTTGGAGAATTAGGCTATAGTACTTTCTTTCTTTTTCTCTTTTTTTCTTTCTTTCTTTGACTTTTTGATTAATTTTAGAATACTGTAAGTTACTGAAAAATAAACATTTACTATTCTCACCTACACTGTCCTCTTCTATCTTAATATGTGTGATGCAAAAAAGTTTTCATTTCTTACCTGGATTGCTATAGTGGGTTTCCTACTTGATCTTGGCTGCTAGCTAAAAGGGTACCTGGAACTAAGAAATGCTCAATTCATCCATAATGTGTACAGCACCATATATGGCTCTGTCTTTAGATAACTTAGAATATGAAAAGAAAAATAAAGGACATAAGAAAAGAGGGGATAAAAAAGGCAGAATCTTTCTCAACTGGAGTGCTGGTTGGTCTTGAAAACAACATATCCTTCCTGGCTTCTAACAGAGAAGGAAATAACTATGCTGAGTTTCAGGGCAAATATTAATTCACTGAATCAAGTTATAATTTTGGTACTCCTTCCTACTTCATTTATTTATTTATTTTCCACTAAACTTGTTTTTCCTTTCTTGGAAAGAGACAGAAAACAAAGGAAATAGGGAAATCAGCTCACAAAGAGTAGCTATTGCAGCAGACTAACAGTATGATATAACAAAGGTAGTTTAAATTTAGCTAGTTAGAATTCCTTGAAACTGAAAGCAGGCTTTGATGTCAAGACTGCCTTGCATGTATGCTTTGAATTTACAATGACAAGTTTGAAAAGTTTTGATAAAAATTTTCGTCTGATATCAAGATGTGCTTTAAATTATTTGTATGTAAGAATACAAACTTCCTACAGACAATAAGGGCTAGGAGCAGGCCACATTTGTTTAAAATTTTATAAAATCTTCTAATCATAGCACACAAAAAAAGAACCAAAAGAAAAATACATAAAATTGACTTAATGCCTAAAATCTCTTCAGTTTTCAGATCAGGACAGTGTCAACCTGCAAATCTAGTATCAGCATCTCACATAATAAGTAATTAATTTTTCCAGCTTCAGGTCCCCTTCTGTAAGGTTTCGTGACACACGCTTTGGCCCCTTCACAGTAGTACTGAGGTGAAAAGCAGTCTCAAACTTATCTGTGTCTTTTTCCCAACTTATTTGCCTATAATGTCTCTGAAGTACATTGGTTAAAGCAGTGTCTCTTTCATCACTCACTTCTGTACTGCAAAAGTATCAGTATAAACAAACTGCTGCTAAAGATAATTTCAAAAGGAAGCTCTCTCAGTGGAGCACACAGAAACTGTAACTTACTTTGCATAACTGAACTGTGCTCAAAAGCTCTGTAAAGTTCTAGTAAAATTGCGCGTACAGAAAATAGGAAGCAGCTACTAAGCAGTAAAGATGCTAAGACTGTCCATTATGTTACACTGTAATAATCCAGCTACACATTATTGTCAAAAAACATCAGTTAGGGATAACATATACTTGTACCAGTCTGGATGAGGTGGACATGTTTGGTGTGTTTTGGGTTTGTGACTAAGCCAGTGTTGATAAGGTTCTGGCTATCACTGAGTAGAACTTGTACAGCATTAAGGTTGTTTCTGTTTCTCATTCTGCTCCTCTAGGGTGAAGGTCAGGGCTGAGAAGAGTCTGGGAGGAAATACAGGAGGAGACAAAGCCAGGACACTTGACACTACCTGACCCAGTAATGAGTGCTGTTCTTTAAAACATTATGCATTCAGAGATCACATGCTAAAACAGAAATCAATGCATCCCCTTTTTTCTTTTGCTGTTCTAAGATCAACAAGTAGACATTATAACACAAGAAACAAAAAGAGTAGTTAATTATGTGTATCCATCTCCAAATGGAGGACAGTTATCAGCTCATCAAAGGCAAGAGAAGGCAGATTATGTGCATACTAAGAAAAAAAACTTTTCCTGAGAGATAATGAAGCAGTGAGTGAAAAAGTAGAGTAGAAAAAGCTTTCCATGCAATTTCCAGTTAGTGAAGCTACTTTACATTCAAATTTTGTCACCTACAAATAACAGCTATACAGAAAACTGCTATAATACTGAAACACAGGCATTTAAAACTAGTAAGGAAACAAAATCAAGCCTTCGTACAACTTTATTAATTTCAAATTCAGTAGTATCATATAGTCACAGAATGAGCTGGGTTGAAAAGGACCCCAAAGATCATCTAGTTTCAACCCCCCTGCCATGGGCAGGGTTGCCAACCACTAGAGCAGGCTGCCCAGAGCTACATCCAGCCTTGCCTTGAATGCCTCCAGGGATGGGGCATCCACAACCACTCTGGGCAACCTGTTGCAGTGCATCACCACACTCTGAGCGAAAAACTTTCTCCTAACATCAAACCTGAATGTCCCCTGTCTTAATTTAAAACCATTCCCCCTTGTCCTATCACTACCAACCTGTGTAAACAGTCATTCTCCCTCCTGTTTATACATTCCCTTCAAGTACTGGAAGGCCACAGTGAGGTCTTCCCAGACCTGTTCTTCTCCAAGCTAAACAAGCCCAGTTCCCTCAACCTTTCCTCATAGGAGAGGTTCTCCAGCCCTCTCATCATCTTAGTGCCCTCCTCTGGACCTGTTCCAAGAGCTCTGTGTCTTTCAATGCTGAGGGCCCCAGGCCTGGGCGCNTAAGAGAGAAGGATGTGGTGAGGGACCCTTGCAAAGGCTTTGCACGTTGATAAGGCTCTGGTTATCACTGAGCAGCACTTGCACAGCATCAAGGCTGTTTCTGATTTCTCATTCTGCTCCTCTAGGGAGAATGTCAGGGCTGGAAAAAAGTCTTGGAGCCTTCTTCAGGCTGAAGAGCCTCAGCTCTCTCAGCCTGTCCTTGTAGGAGGGGTTTTCTATCCTTTGGATAATTTTTGTGACCCTCTGAACACACTCCAACAGGCCTATATCTCTACGGTACTGAGGACTTCACATCTGGATGCAGTACTCCAGATGAGGCCACACCAGCATAGAGCAGAGGGTCAGAGGATCACCTCCCTCAGTCTGCTGGCCACACTTCTTTTGATGCAGCCCAGGATACTGATGAACTTCTGGGCTGCGAAGGCACATTGCTGACTCATATCTAACTTCTTATCCACCAGTACCCTCAAGTCTTTTTTGTCAGAACAGCACACAGTTCTATCATCCCACAGCTTGTATTGGTAGCGAGAGTTGCCTCTATGGAGGTGCAAGACCTTACCTTTGAATTAGTTGAATTTTATGAGGTCCNTCAACCATCAAACAGTCCATCTTTCAAATCTATACCTCTCCAATTAAGAGAGAAGGATGTGGTGAGGGACCATGTCAAAGGCTTTGCACGTTGATAAGGCTCTGGTTATCACTGAGCAGCACTTGCACAGCATCAAGGCTGTTTCTGATTTCTCATTCTGCTCCTCTAGGGAGAATGTCAGGGCTGGAAAAAAGTCTTGGAGCCTTCTTCAGGCTGAAGAGCCTCAGCTCTCTCAGCCTGTCCTTGTAGGAGGGGTTTTCTATCCTTTGGATAATTTTTGTGACCCTCTGAACACACTCCAACAGGCCTATATCTCTACGGTACTGAGGACTTCACATCTGGATGCAGTACTCCAGATGAGGCCACACCAGCATAGAGCAGAGGGTCAGAGGATCACCTCCCTCAGTCTGCTGGCCACACTTCTTTTGATGCAGCCCAGGATACTGATGAACTTCTGGGCTGCGAAGGCACATTGCTGACTCATATCTAACTTCTTATCCACCAGTACCCTCAAGTCTTTTTTGTCAGAACAGCACACAGTTCTATCATCCCACAGCTTGTATTGGTAGCGAGAGTTGCCTCTATGGAGGTGCAAGACCTTACCTTTGAATTAGTTGAATTTTATGAGTTCCACCTGAGCTCACAGCTCAAGCCTGTCTAGGTCCCTCTGGTTGGCATCCTGTCTGTCTGGTGCATCCACTGCACCCCACAGCTTATTGTCATCATCAAACTAGACTGTCAGTGTCACTGATTAAGATATTAAACATTATCAGTCCCTGGGGGACACCACTCATCACTTACCTCCATCCAGACATTGAACTTTTGACCACGACTCTCTGGACTCAATTCCACAGCCAGTTTTTCATCCATTGAACAGTACACTCAACAAATTCATATCTTCCCAATTTGGAGAGAAGGATGTTGTGAGCTACCTTCATAAAAGCCAGTAAAACTTCAGTAATGAAGTTGAGGTAGATGACATCATTGGCTCTTCCCTTGTCCACTAATGCAGGTACACCATCACAGCGTGCCACTAGCTTGGTCTAAGTAGGATTTGCCCTTGGTGAAGCCATGCTGGTTCTCCCATATCAGCTTCCTATTTTCCATGTGCTTTATCATAGCTTCCAAGAGGATCTGCTCTATGATCTTTCTGAGCATAGAGGTCAGACTAACATGTCAATAGTTCGCAGGGTCATCCTTTTTACTCTTCTTAAAAATGGGTGTGATGTTGCCTTTTTTCCAGTCATCAGGGACTTCATCTTCTTGACACAACTTTTCAAATATACGTGAGAGTCCCTCAGTGACTGCATCGTCTAATTTCCTCAGGGCTCTGACGTGTATCTCATCAGGACCCATAGACTTACAGATGTTCAGGTTCCCCAGGTGGCCATAAACCTGATCTTCACTTACAGTGGAAGGGACCATTGCCACCCAGTCCCCTCCTATCAAACAAAACATTTGAGGTGTGTGTGAAGAACAGCTATNTGTCTGGTGCATCCACTGCACCCCACAGCTTATTGTCATCATCAAACTAGACTGTCAGTGTCACTGATTAAGATATTAAACATTATCAGTCCCTGGGGGACACCACTCATCACTTACCTCCATCCAGACATTGAACTTTTGACCACGACTCTCTGGACTCAATTCCACAGCCAGTTTTTCATCCATTGAACAGTACACTCAACAAATTCATATCTTCCCAATTTGGAGAGAAGGATGTTGTGAGCTACCTTCATAAAAGCCAGTAAAACTTCAGTAATGAAGTTGAGGTAGATGACATCATTGGCTCTTCCCTTGTCCACTAATGCAGGTACACCATCACAGCGTGCCACTAGCTTGGTCTAAGTAGGATTTGCCCTTGGTGAAGCCATGCTGGTTCTCCCATATCAGCTTCCTATTTTCCATGTGCTTTATCATAGCTTCCAAGAGGATCTGCTCTATGATCTTTCTGAGCATAGAGGTCAGACTAACATGTCAATAGTTCGCAGGGTCATCCTTTTTACTCTTCTTAAAAATGGGTGTGATGTTGCCTTTTTTCCAGTCATCAGGGACTTCATCTTCTTGACACAACTTTTCAAATATACGTGAGAGTCCCTCAGTGACTGCATCGTCTAATTTCCTCAGGGCTCTGACGTGTATCTCATCAGGACCCATAGACTTACAGATGTTCAGGTTCCCCAGGTGGCCATAAACCTGATCTTCACTTACAGTGGAAGGGACCATTGCCACCCAGTCCCCTCCTATCAAACAAAACATTTGAGGTGTGTGTGAAGAACAGCTATCAGAGAGGACTGAGGAAAAAAAGTTGTTAAGTACTTTAGCATTCTTCTCGTCATTATCAGTTTGCCTGTGTCACTCACTAGAGGAGGGTACGCCCTTCTGAATTTCCCTTTTCTGGTTGAGGTACCTGTAGAAGCCTAACTTGTTCCCCTTGGCATCCTTTGCCAAGTTTAGTTCAAACTGGGCCTTGACTTTCCTGACTCCATCCCTACACAGCCTTGCGGCTTCCTTATACTCTGTTTCCACTTCCTGTGCAGTTTCTTCTTGCTCTTCAGTTTGACTGTCAGGCCCTGTTTTAACCACACCAGTCTCTTGCCTTCCTTGCCTGACTTGCTATGCCTGGGGATGGAGAGCTCTTGAATGCTGAGGAAAGCTTTCTTAAAGATCTGCCAGTTCTACTCTGCACCATTAACCATGAGGACAGTTTCCCAGGGTATTTTGTTGACTGACTCCACGAAGAGCTGAAAGTTAGCTTTCCTAAAACTTAGTTGAAAAAGTAAAATTATGATGCTGTCTCATAACCCTCTGGAGCATGAACTCAACCGCAGCATCCTAATGTTACCAATCAGTTCTTTTGCACTGGTGAGCAACAGGTCCAGTACTGCATCCCCCTTGGTGGGGCCTTCAATTACTTGACTCAAGAAGTTATCCTCAGTGCATTACTGGAACCTCTTGGATTGCCCACAGCTCGCCATGCTGCTTTTCCAGCAGATGTCTGGACGCTTGAAGATTCCCCCAGCAGAATGAGCGCTTGTGACTGCAATGCCTCCTGTAGCTGAAGGTGGAAGGCCTCATTAACAGGCTCCACTTGATTGGGTAGCAGGTAGTAGACACTGATGATAAGGCTCCTTTTGCTGCTTTGGTCTCTATCTATCACTTATAGACTTTTGACTTGCTTGTGACTTCTATAGGGACAGCTCTTCACATTCTA
>VXAB01009151.1:0-33035 GCA_013399175.1 Odontophorus gujanensis
ATTGCATTCTACCACTTCCTGAAAGGAAGGTTGTGGTGAGGAGGGGGTCGGCCTCTTCTCCCAGATAACTAATGACAGGACGAGAGGCCACAAGTTGTGCCGGGGAAGATGTAGATTAGATTTGAGGAGAAACTTTTTCTCTGAAAGAGTGGTCAGGCACTGGAATGGCCTGCCTAGGGAGGTGGTTGAGGCACCATCCCTAGTGCTGTTCAAGAAGCGTTTAGATGAGGTGCTAAGGGATTTGGTTTAGTAGCTTAGTGGGTAGGGATGGTGATAGGAGGATGGTTGGACTAGATGATCTTGTAGGTCCTTTCCAACCTAATGTATCTATGAATCTATGAATTAATCTAGTCTTCTTAGTCATTTCTGCATTCCACATGAATGCACAGAAAAATGTATAAATATATATATATATAAAGTCAGTCCTGCTTGAATTTCAGCTTGAAGTGTTTCTGTAAGTCCTGTTTGAATGTATTTGGAAAAAAATCACTAACTTAGGGCCTTCAGTCCTAAGGAATGCTGTGTCTCTTGTGTACCATCTGTACACAGTTGTGTTTCCTCAGAGCATAACTACTGGAAGAAATGATTGCACTCCCTAAAACTGCTGTTTGAATAGTGTCCAGAACTGTTAGTGCAAAGAATCCTGAGTCACCGTGCCTTAAATCCAGGGTTAACAATTATCATAACTGAGTCATAAACCTGCTGTATTTCTCCAGGTTTTGATTATGCTCAGATATAAATATTGTCCATAGGCATTATGAGTTAATCCTCTGAAAGAGATGATTCAAAGAAATCATATGTTCAAAAAGAAGGAAGTGCTCTGGTGAGTTCTGACAAATTAAAACTCCAAGGGTATTGAGGCCAATTTCCAAATGAGTGCACATCTTTGTTGAACGTTTTGGGAGCAAGGCATTCATTTACAGAATCTCTTGTCTAACAGCTGTAATCATCAGTAGTTTTCTACTACACGTCTGATCTCAATTTTGCATGTAAGTTTTTCTGTTATATTTGAGATTAACACAAACACTTCCTAAAAGGTTGTCTTCTGGACAAATAAAGGATTATTTGCTTTGATTCTCCTGATTCACCTGAATCGGCTGCATTGTATTGGACTTGCTTGATGTATTGTTTAATTAACATTCATTTTGGGATACTGAGAGTTCAATACAATTGATCATGATGAGAAACCCCTTTTCTGAGAATTTGTTTGGAGAGTTAGGAAATTAAGATACTTCTTCACATAAGAAGATTAGGACCTGGTCCTAGAAGTAACAATTTATATTGAGTCAGACAAAAAGTGTTTTTGTAAGCATTTGTAGAGGATTTAATAAAGCAAGCAACAGATCTAACCAATCTAGTGGTTTGACTGAAACACCAGTCTTTCAGTAAAAGAATAAACAATACATACGAAACTGTTTGACGCTTCATTCTGGTTGAAAAACAAACAATGACCCTGCTGACTGACTTTTCATTAGAAATGCAGCAATTTCCTGTTGTTGATTTTAACATAAATGTAGATATGATAGTGGTTGCCTCTGAATAGATTCCACCTTCCATGGTGGTCCCTGCTGGCTGGAGAGGGGGTAGTACCCAGAAAACCCGGAAATTGCTCTTTAAAGACTTGATCTGACAGGAATGAGTGTCCCATGGGTTGGGCAAAGCCTGTCATTCACTCCTTTGCTGGGAATCATGCTCTCCTCTTAAGTCTCTTACATAGATGCAAAGAATACTCTTCTTTCCCACCTTTTTGAGAGGTTGTCATGTCTGACTTTGTTTTTTGTTTACCATATAATTTCTGTATGTTCAAATTAATATGTTAAGCAATGGGCAGTAATCTCTGATTCATTTTAGAAAAGCAGGTAGAAAGCAGACCTTGAATTTGTCTGACTTTAAGCATTTTGTATTGGATAACTTCATGTAAAATATAGGAACCAGTAGGATTTGCTGGCGTTAGAATGATGCATGTTGACAAATCATTTAAAATTTTGGTGAAGGCAAACCGTGTACATTGATAGGTCTGTTCTGTCCATTCAAGAAAACACAGCGTATTTCGATAGAATATTTTTTTTCCTAACATTCAAAAACAAAGCATTTAGATGTAACACAGCTTGTCACATGGTGCACTCCTAGTCACTATTTTTTTTTAAATAAATATTATGTTGCTGATCTGACATTCCACAAGCGTAACAAAAAACGAGCGATAAAATTGAGTTTTTCTGGTAGTAAGACATGATGCAAAACCCAAAGCATGGAAAAGGCCTCTATACTTTCAGTTACTAAAGCCATGTGAAGTGGTGTTCTCAGACAGTGAGGGAAGTGTGGCTTGTGACGTGGCGGTTTTGTGCCTCTGCAAATTGACACTGAAGGTGATGCTATAGCTTAGCGCATAAGTTTTCTTCTGTGTATAGCACTAAAAGCACAGATGATACAGTCCCTGATCTGCATTTCTACCATCAGAGGCACAGCTGCTGTAGAGGAGTGGAGATGAGACTGGACATTGTCTAGGTGACCACCTTGGACTGACTGGAATAGGGTAGAAATGGGACAGGTCAGAGCTGGCTTAGCACCAGCTTTGACCCTTATGCTTCCATTGAGGACTTGGCTCACATAAATATGGTACATGTGTCTGAATTCTGAACTAGCACTCTGGGTGAAATCCATGTGCTTGGTGGCTGGAGATCAAAATACTTCAGCATACTGTGCCCTCTGCAAGAGATGAAAGAATACAGACTAGCTTTGGAATCTTTTTGACTAGAGGTCAGAAATGTGAAGTAACAGATGACTTAAAAGAAAACATAGAGAGCAATACAATACTGTAAAATGCAGATTTTTAAGGCAATGTTAGCTTAGCTTTGTGAAGAAAAGAATCCAAAGTACATAAGTTATATATAAATAATTAGAAGTAATCAATTTTAAGTGGTCATTATTATTTTAGTGATAGTATACAAGAGTCACTAATGAGTTCTGATAAGTTGGAGTTCTGTCACATTAGGGAGATGCATAAATGTAGTAAAACTTGTCATTGCATTTCTGGTATTTTTGGCTATCTCCTTGGAGAAAGAGGTGGTGTTAGAGTTTAAAGAGGGTGTCATGGTTTTACGATTTTTGTGATTTTGTTATAAAACCAGGGCAGAGGGAGATACCAGTGTGGTAAAACTACATCTTGTTCTGGTATATTCTGCAGACTTAAATGAGCGGTAATGGTCCTTGCTTAGAATAGCTTTCTCCTGAGTTTACCAAAACTACTCAATATACCCACCATTTGCATAGCATAGCGCTTAAGATGGCTGATTCAGTATATAATTAGCCTTCCCAGTTAGTAAATAGTTCAAACAGGAGTTTGCAGTTGTGTAATACCAGTTGCTTCTAATATACTTAGAAGAGTCTGTAGGATTTTAACCAAAACAAATTTTAACCAAAATAAAAAAGGGAAATAACATATGATAACACATCCCATATTTTTATGTATAGACAACATTTCTAGGGTTTTTGACAACTGTGGAAAGGAATTTTAATCTTCTGCCCCCATAGTACTCTGTCTCTCCAGCTGTGTCAGACTTTGAAACAAAGATTGGCTTTACAAACAAGATCCAATTAGTGAATGAGGAGGAAACATTCTTCTGAGTGGATAACTGTCTGGATTCAGCGCAGAACTGGGAAAACTTCTGTAGTAATTAGTAGTGTTCACCAAATCAGTCTGTAATAAGAAATTGTTTCCATAGTGTTCTGGATCTCTTTCCACCTATTTCTTCAATTAATTGAAGCACTGGGGTGGGCTGAATAGAGAAGGTTTGCTGCAGTACTTCCTTGGGCACAGAGTTGATGTCAGCAGTGGAAACAGCTGGAAAATGAAAGTAAAATACCTTGTTCCTTGTGTGTTTGCACATGTATTATGCACTGAAAATTAATAATGCAGTGCATGGAAGCATGCAATTATGTAGCTCCATTTTTTCAGACTCTACCGTTATGTATCAGCTCATTTGTTTCTCTAGGATGCTCCTTTTTGTTGAAGACATACTGGGATTTTTTTAGCCACATTTCTGTCTTGAGACGCAACTGAACTTGCATGGCCTCCGCAGTCCCTGCAGACAACAGAAATCTTTGAATTGCATGTTCTTCCCTAGTGTGATTCTCCCCTAGTTTTGGAAAGTGACACGCAGTTCTAGGCCTGCCATGGTTGCCAGAAAATGATGTAATTCAGATACTGTAATATCTCATATACAAACCAAAGGCTATTTAGAAATTGGGCTGACAAGAATGGAAAGGAAATGAAATGGCTGTGTATATCAGATTCTGTGTGCATTTGTTAAATACAGAGGTAATGCAGAGAAAAGATGTACAGTTCCTTGAACTATGTTTTTTGAATGTGTTAGGGTGGATAATCCTGTCTGGCAGCTTCCCTTGTCACAGCACTTGATCTTACAACCAAGCTGTGCATCAGACCAAGAAGCCAATCTGGCTATTACTAATACATTTTCTGGTGATGCTGCACAAGCTTTCAACAGGTCCAGTTCCTGGTCCCACTCACCCCATGTTCCTCTGGGTATAGGTATTGCCAAAGAGTGGAGGGAAAACACTGGTAAATATCAGCAGCAGAGAGTGGGATAGGAAAACCATGTTAACTTCGGGGTTATTTGTGCCTTAAAGCAACACTGAAATAACAGCCTTAGGCTCAGTAGAGTGGCATGACAATTTCAAATGCAAGTTTCTAATGTATGGAAATGAGAAGTTTTTCAGTTCCTCTTCCCTGCTACTACTTGTTCAAAAATGGCAGTGTTTGCCAATGTCCCTTTGTGCTGCTTGTGGGACATGGTAGAAGGACTGTCTGTCTTCAGGATTGTTTTGGCATCCTTGGGCCTCCTTTTGGAGGGGTGATCTGCAGCCCTTACATGGTAGCATGGACAGGTGAAATGCTGTGAATTCAGCACTGAACAATACTGTGACATAAGTCTTTTTGCTACTAAAATAGCAAAGACAACAGAAGACAAGAAGTAAGGGTTGATGGGGAAAATAAAGATATATGAATGTTCCTCCCCTATTGCTAGCAGATAGGAGCTTGCATTCTGCTGCTTTGGGAATGGACGTGGAATTTCATTTGTTACTAACCATCACACTGTCATACATCTGACCCTAGCCTGGAAATATCATATACAGTGTATTCTCAAGATAAATAAACTGAGCAGAGTGTTTCTTATTACTTCACCTCTGTGGCTGTATTCTGAATTAAAAACTAAACAGTGAGTAAAAACTGGCCTGTAAACTGGCCCACCTGTACTAATCACAGCAATGTATAAGATAAGTCTTTATATTCAGTCTGTGCACTTCATTTCCCTTTGTGATATAGTACTGGCTCTCCTCTTAGAACAGCAAGCTTCTTTCTCCTGCTGCTCTCAGTTATTGTAACCAGAACACAAACAGATGTTCCTAGTAAGACTATTGAATTTGAGCTCAACACTACATTTATCACAGTGCAAACTTCTTTCTTAGAGTAAGCTTTTGCTCTTTGACCATCTCTACACAGATCACACGGTGGGCCTGCAACTTAACAGAAGTTAGGTCAGATTAGATGCAACTGCCTTCTACTTCTGGGGAGGATTTTCTTTGATTTCCCTTCTACACAATGACAACCAAAAACATAATTGCTCTTCCACCAACCAGTAACTAAGGATTTGATAGTATCACCGATCACTGAATATTGCTCTTCCTTATGCAGGGATATATTGTCCAAAAGATGTCAACTTGGTACAATCTCTCTGAAAATGAAATAAATCGCAGTGCATTCCCCTTTGCAAACTAACTTATTTTAAGCCCTGTTCTGAGTTGCAGCCATGACTAATATTTCCAGGTGTATTAAATTGCCAGTAGAACACAGTTTATCATAAGAAAAAAAAAGTTGTATAATAAAATTGTTTCTATCTAAAGTCATTGATGAAAACGACCACTTCAAGTCCAGAAGAAACCTCAGTGGGATCTATTGCTGCTGTGGTACGGTTCTGTCTTCCTGCGACAGAATCATAGAATCACAAAGTTGGAAACAACCTACAAGATCATCCAGTCCAACCGTCCTCCCATCACCATTGCTGCCACAAGCACTAAACCATATGTTGTAGCTCCTCATCCAGGTGCCTCTTGAACACTGCTAGGGATGATGACTCCACCGCCTCCCTGGGCAGGCCATGCCAACTTATGTCTCTTGAACTGAGCTGAAACAGACTGGAGTTTCAGTGGGGCAAGAGCTTTTCTGGATCCAAAATGGGCCAAGTGAGGGGCTGTTGAGTAGCTTTTTGTGTGTATTTTATGTACAATTGATTTTGCTGCAATGATATAGATATGCTGTGGGAGTCCAAGCAGAACAACTATGGACAGAGTCAAAAATTATGTATAGAAGCTCAGCCGCTTTTTAAGAAAGTGGGAGATGAAGGCAGTACTGATTGCTAGAAAATAGGAGGAAAAAAGAAAAGGTAGGATTAAAACTTATCATAGAGTTATTTTGTAATAGAAGATTAAGTCACTTTTGTCAGAGGATAGGGGAGAAACAGAAGGATATTTCCTTAAACCAAAGAACTATAATCCTCCACAGACTCATTTTTATTCTTTCCTACAGTACTGTTGTTTCATTTAAACAGCAGAAAAGGTATGGCAGTGAATGGCAGTATAAAAACAATGCTTTGGTTTTGCTCACCATCATTTTCTAATAAAATTCCCCAAAGTGAATTTAGATACGTGGTTACTGCTACATAGCAGTAGTTTAATATATTGTTCTCGGTATGTAAATATCTTCATTTGAATTTTAAAAATAAAGTATTTGTGAAATTTGATTATGAACCTTGTAGAAATACTGCAAGAAATTACATATGAGGGATATCTAATTATCCATAATGCCCAACATGAGTGACTGGGAGCTGATTGTTGGCCAGTAAATAGCACCAACGTTAAAGTGAAACTTGGTTAGAAATACAATACATGAGAAAAAAATCTGAAAAATATCTGTTTAGAGTTTGCCCTAAACCAAAGTACAGATTTTTTTTCCTCAGTGTTTGACTGTTTATTCATCAATACATTTGGTGTGTTTCTCTGCTCAGTTCTAATTACTGCAGCACGAGATGCGATGTGTGTGTAGTATAATATTGTAGTGGCAGGAAAATATATTTTTTCAAAGCAGGCCAGAATGGGGCAGAGGCAGTGTTTATGTAAAACAAGCAGGGTCAAAGGAGTGTACTATAATTCAAGATTAACATATATATTTACAAATGAAGAATTAAGTTACTCGAAATATTCCTAACAAGCTGTTCATATCTTAAAACTACATCTGCCACCAGAGTGGTATTGAAAAGAACAGCTTGTTTTTCATTTAACATGTTTGCAGAAGAATCAGTCCACAAAGGAAAAAGAAAACACCCTTATTTCTGAAGGATAAATGCTTTTGCTTTTTCCCTAACCAGCCATCCTGAACACAGAGCATTTGTGTTACCTAGAAAAGAATAATTTTCAGCTCTTTGTTCATGCAATGGGGATATCTTTGAGTTGGGACAGGACATTATGTTGTGTCGATACTGAGCACATTCTGCTATTTTTCAGTAGAGCTAAGAGAAATAAAGTCTAAGTACTTGCAGCAATCGGTTGATGGACAAAAGGATGCTTCTGGGATTCCTTTTTATATCAGATCTACCATCTGCTATTGTCAGAAACATCATTTACTCCTGCTGAATTATAAATATGCTGTAAGAGTGTCAAAGGAAAAAAGTGATTGTTGATTACTTCAGACTCAAGTAGTTATCATGTGAGTTCACAAAACCTGCTGCTTGGTAGGAGTTGTGCATATTTAGTCTAGCCTACTTGTTTTCCATACCGTTTGGCTTCCTACGTTGGATGTATGCTTTGTCTGACTTTCATATGCTTTTACTACTTCCCTTATTGTAAACTGTCACCTTAATGTGCTTGCACACTGTCTTTCCTCACAGCAGTGCTCAGCAGAGGCATAATCTGAACATATGTATTCTGAGGATATTGAGTCACTGGGAGGGCAAAATTTAAGGTTTCTTATTTTAGTGCCCTTAGCATAGTCACTAGTTCTTGACTGCTATGCCCTCAAGTACTTGGCTTGTACCTTTGTATCAGAATAACACAAATGTCTGTATGTATACATCTGCATATACCCTTTTCACCTAGATACTAAATTCTCAGATTGCCTTAAAGCATTAGGCAGTACTGTTTTTGTTTCTTATCTATGAGTAGTTATAAGTTCCCTTCACAAGAACCATAGCCTGACACATCTTTAACAGTTGAACTGTGGTTTTCCTTCAAATTCAGCTTCTAGTGCATTATTGCAAAGCGTTACTGGGTCTTACTCTGTTTTGTTGAGCAGGACTGCAGTGAGGAATACTGCAGTTATCTTCTAAATACGGGTTTTGAAATGCGAGAGATTGAGATTTGGTGCTCTGAGATAAACCCTCAGTCTCCTAACAAATGCACTTAAAGTAGCTGAATGCTTAATCAACAGTTTAGAGTCCGTTCCAGAAGTCAGGCTTGCTTACAAATTTGACGTCATGGAAGAAGTGGCCATTTTGTTTTTGTGTGAGATCTGACTTACCAAGCAGAAAGAGAACTGCTTTTTCACTTTGGAGAAACTCTGCTTACTGTAGTCTGAAGAAAACAGTACCAGGCAACTTGGAAGTGGTTGTCTGTAGAAGTGTCATCTGTTTGAAAGCTGGTACTAGAATAACACAAAATTTTAGTGTTTGTCTCCTTTATGAGGGAGTAACAATGGCAGAACTACTATTAACGTGTGAAAAGGTGCAGCTTCTGCTGTGGTTCTCATTTAATTGCAAAAACAGCACTTCTGCAGTAGTCTTTGAGTGTAGAACTCATGTTCAAAATTCTGAGCAACTGGGCTATTAAGTTTCTTCGAATATACATTTAGATTTTACTGAAGAGAAGTGTATGGAGATGTCTTCATTATGTTGCATCTTCTTATGTAATGCTGAAGTAAACTGTGCTGTTGAAGAGTTTGGCTGGGTCTCAAAGGAAGCGCAGAAGTTCTGTGATATGCACTTTTTAAGTCTTAGATGAAAGCAAATGTTTAACTGACTCTGTCAGAATGATTCCTTAGTTAAAAGCTATATCTGCTAGTAATTGTGATGTACTTCGGGATGTTCTTTCAAGTTTTTCTCACTTCTTCATAAGATGACTGCAATTCTAGATTTAATATATCAGCAAAATTTACAGTGACCACATTCATCTTCCAGTACTTTTTCCAGTGCTCTTGTCAAGACTCTACATAATACAGGCTAAGGGATACTTCTCCACACTGCATTTCTGATCTGTGGCAAGAGTATCTACGGGGTTATCTTTTCCCCTCTATAAATCTTGGTATCTGGCATCTGTCCTGCTGGTCCCCTTTTCTACAAGCTCCTGTGGCAGGAAACACAAGGGATGATAACGGTTGCACTCCTCTTCCTCTGCCTCGTGGCAGTTGCTTTTCCAGTACGGTGTCTTTATGCCCTCCATTGCCATGTTGTCTTACACAGTTTTAGTCAGGTGGTTTGTTGTTTATATACTGATTTTTTTTTTCTGATAAAATTTCAGCACACTCCAGAAGAGGTAGTAGCATCTCTGTGAGTGTCTTTTACAGGAATAATCACACTGCACACAATGATTGGGCTCTAAAGGCTGCAACAACCAGCACCTCAAAATATGCAAGTCTGTCTAAGACTATAGAAAGATATGCCTGACAAATGCTAAGAGGAAGTGAGAATCCAGTTTTACGTTTGTGTGGCTTTTGGTTGTAACTGCTACAACCTCTGTGATCAGCACCATACAGACACCGTGATCTCTTGGGATAAGAGAAAGATGAGGAGCAAATTCTTATGTCAAAATAGCAACGTAAGGCACTTAGGTCTCTGTACAAGGCTGAGAGTTAACAAGCTGTGATGGTTTGCTGATTAACTTGATCGAAGTATCTAGGTCATGAATAGGCTTGGCAGCAAAGCAAATTGACTTAAAATATTTTTGTTTCAAGTTCAGGATTCTGTCTGTTGTGTTGTTTGCTTATGGAGGATCAGAAACCCTGCCTTGATGAGGTTTGCTACTTCCTAGTATTTTAATATTTTCTCTTGTCCTGTTAATTTCTACTTCAGTAAACACAATTGTATCATCTTTAGAGGAGTCTCGATATAGTAGTAATGCCATCTTTGTAATATGAAGTTATGTAATGGCCCATTACACCTTTTTGAGGTAGTGTCATGTTCTAGTGGCAATAGTTAAGGAAGATTTACTCATTTACTAAAAATGAGATCTCTAATGAAGAAGCTGAATGCCTGGGTGACAGACCTACATTTCATTTCTGTTGCAAACTAAAAATGTCACTACTTCTGTTTTCTAACATGGTTTTTACTTGAATTCCTGTTTTTCAAAGAACTTGGAATTGTTGGGGGAGGCGGTACTAGAGTATTTCTAAATAGGATATGCTGTACTGTTTGAAGCAGTTGGTACTAGTTTTGTTTCTGTTTTCTTCAGTACTTGCCTTGCTGAGAAATCAGTTCTATAGGAACTGCTGCACAAATTGTTCTCCAAAGTTTGTGCACCTAAAATTTCACAGGGGACTCAAACAAGCTGAAAAATCTCTGGAAACCTTGTTGTAGAACAATTGCTCCATTAGTAGCACTTGTGGAAATACTCTATAAATTTTGCCAAGCTTCCCGTCTGTTTTTAAGTTTCTTCCATTTTTATTTCTTCTTCATGTGTGAACAAAGGAACAATGGTGCTTTGTTTTATATTTGCTGTTCTGTACAGAACAATGAGAATTCACATAGGCAGTCCTCAGCTTCCACGCTTTCCATGGACACTGCCCTGCCAGGCAGTTCTACTTACCCCAAAACTCATGTTTAAATTGGATGATCAGTAATGGCTATAGCACTGTCATTGTGATTGAACAGCTGCTATGAGTAACACTGGCTTGGGGTGTCATTAGTGAAGGGTTACCTGACTTTTTGTTTCTCTGGCTGTTGAAGTGATGACTGAGCATCCAGAAGCATTCATGTAATGCCCTGAGCAGCAGCCACAGTGGGAGCAGTGTTACACAGCAGCAGTGTGCTGCTTAGCTGCTAGCTGATTTGCCTGTTCAAATTAATGAAAATACTTCTTTCTTTTTTTTTTTTTTTGGCAGGGAAGGGTGAGTTTTTTTCTGCACTGGCATGTTAACTCACATAGTAATAGGGTTTCTGATTGGTGCTTGGTGCTATAAGCCAGATTGATAATCCATTAACCTGTTGCTGAATTAACTGGTGTTGAAACAGCTCATTTTTTCCAGTGTGAGGTGTCTTGTCTGATGACTGTTAGACTTGTGGTTAAGTAAGTGTTTCTTGCACCTCTCTTACTGTCTTGAATAACCTGGATGCTGGGACTTAGATGGTAGATTTTTATCACACAGTGATTATTGTAATTGATACGGATAAGGCACTGTTCATTCTTGAAGACAAGATTGCCTCACATGTGTAAATTTTGGAAATGGTGATCTTAAAAGCCCTTCAACTGAAGTGTTGCAACCAGACAGTACATGAAGTATTGACTGTTTGAAATACTGTTAATCGTGCTGTTAAACTTTTAATATGCTGAACATTACTGATTTCTTCTTTCTAGCCTAGCTATTAAGCTACAGTTTTGCTTTCCTTGCAGACTTGTGAGCTTCTTGGTGATAGACTGTCTTTCAGTAGTTGAAATGAGGCGACCGAACACAGGCATACAGTGCTCTCATATGGGCTGCACTTGCTATTTGTGATGCTGGAAGACTGCTAGTTTTTGACAGTATAGAACACAACGAATATATTGTTTTTCTTATTTTTTGGTTATTAAATATTATATTGTTGCCTACATCTTTCTCCTTTGATGCAGGCCTGATTTATACGTATGTGCTTCACAAATTTTATAGATATGTCATTGACTTGGTAGATGAGGAGAGCATTACTTTGAGAAGCGAGAGAAAAAGAAAAAGGAAAAAAGCTTGTAGGTACTGCACATGGCTAAATGCACTGCCTTTAACTTTGTTCCAGTATCTTGTGTTTCTTTTTGACAGGAGACAAAGTTCAAACTTAGCAAACTCCCTCTAATTACTCCTGTTTTCTAGTGTTTACATAACAGTAAATGCTTTCAGCAACAGTTCAGCCTTTCACAAGCTGACTCTTTCAGTCTTTTCACTTCTTCAACATCTTGTTCTCTCATCCATGTCTTTTAATTCTTACTTGGCTGCTGTCCTGCACTTTTTTATAAGTCCCAGCTGCATTTCCAGTAGCTGTATTTCTTGGTCTTCTTTATGATCTTTGTACCTGCATACTTGCTGGCAGTTGTTTCCTAAGTAATGTTTGTCAGATGTTGGACAGTAAATTACTGATATCTGAATTAGAATCAGTGAAGCTGAATTGGTCAAGAGATAACCCTGGATCTTACCATGTTTGAGTTGGGTTTCTTGCTCTGCCTCATGCATAGCACTAGGCTTGTCCTTCAGCCTACACATCCAAGAGGGCAGTTCTGCCAACTCAGCTGTGTCAATCACCAAGGAAATACACAGCTCTACTTGCAGATCTACATATTTCTACTGCTAGTCTTGAATGCCAGGCCTGCTTTTAGCACCTGTACAACATAAAAACTGTCATTCTGAACATGTTGTGGAGGTACTTCACTAGTTTACTTTTCTATCTCAGTAATGTGTTGATATAAACAAAGTTACAGTGTCCATGGCTGTCTGCTCACCTGGAAAGAAGGACCATAGCATATCCCACTGTACAGCTATGGACTAATACTTACTTGTAAGTCACATCAGACTGCATGCAAAGATGATCATGCTATTCCGCTGGTCCCTTAGCTGCCATTCCACGTCTGGTTCATGATGACAGTTATAAACAGCACAGCTGGTGGTGCACTGGAACTTGAGAGAAGATGAACAAAAATGCTATTTTCCTTACAGGCAGGTTTGATTCAGCTTGAGAGGCTTCATCAAAATCATTTTTGTATAGTATGCTTTGCAGAGACTACAGCTGTTTTTATATACATTCGTACACTAATTACTGCTGTGAGAGTAAAAATATTGGGCAAAGACTTAAAGCAACTGTGTTCTTAAGACTAGAAGATCTCTTGAAAGATACAGGTGTGAGAGTTATATGAAGCATCCATTGTTGGTTATACTCCTGTAACTTGTTCATAGCTTGCCAAGGGAGCATACCTTCTGCTGCAGATCAGAATTCCACTGCTATTTCCCTCAAGAGGGTTTCCTGAGTGGCCATTAAGTTATGCCAGGAAAAAAAAATCATAAAATTAAAAAACATGAAATAAAACATACTTGTTGTCTTGGTTTTGACGCAGCGCATTAGTGTATTGTCATACTGCAGCTGTACTGAACATAGGAGACGAGGAAAAAACGCAAAAGCATATAGTAAGACAGTACAATATATGAGTCTAAACTATAGTCTTGGAGTCTGCAAACAGTGTTTTTCTTAATCAAACATTGTATTTTTGTACTGATGTTTCAGTGACACTTCCACACAAACAAACATTGTACTATATAAAATTTTTATTTCTGTGCCAGTTTCTGTTTATAAAACCAGTGTCTATGCAGGATGGTCAGATACTAAGTTTAGATAAATCCATGTGTTGAGTCAGTCTCCCCCGTTTTCAGATAAAAGCTTTACTTGATCTGTAGGGCTGGAAACAGACTCTTTGTTTTTACATGTGGGACTTACTTTGCAGTTTAAGTCTGTGCTACCTGAAATTTCATTAAAATGATTTGAGTTTATCATTATTATGAAATGATGTTTTCAGGGCCCACTGGGCAACTGGTGGATTTGTGTTTCTGCTGCTTGCTGCAGAAATAGCTTTTAAAACAGGGCTAGACTCTGGAGCTTTTTGAAACTTGAGAGTCTGAGCTGTTCTTTTCACTGTCCAGCGTCTTTAGTAGAAGATCAATCTCCAACTTAATATTTGTACTTCATTTGGGCAGGTAACCTTAGAGTATTGTTTCTTGCGTCAAGAAGATTAAGTTGGGGTTTCCTGTGGTGGAATGCATCTGATGACACTTCTCCCTGTCTCTTCTGTGCCTGCTCCTTGCTCTGGTAGCCTCCTGCTGAGCCATGAGCTGGATAATAAGACAAAGCATCTGTGTGATCATCAGCCTGGATTGTGCTGTTATTGGCCCTTCTTGCTCTGCTATCTTATAGAGCAGTTGTCAAGTTCAGTGCTGATATGCAGAGCTATATCAATGTCACTGCAAACAGAAGAGTCAGCAAAAACAAAGCATGTTCCGACTGCAAAGGTCGGGGGCTTCCATGAAATGCAGCTGTGCACACTGCTGTTGCATGTAGCACTGTAGAGTTGTAGACTGCTTGCTGGAGAGTCTCTAAGGATTTTTCCACCTCAGAAGTGCTGAGTAAACAGGATCTGCCTGCTGCTGGATGTCCAGTAGCCTGTGTTGGCCCTGAGGCCATGTCACTGCTCCAGGTTCCAGCACAGGTTTCCCAAGCAGCAGGCTGCCTTATGGACTCTAATCGCTGATTAACCCACATAAGGGTCTTGTGAAATAAACCAGATTATACTAACAAATAGTATCTGCACTGCCATCTTGTGAACCAGATTTTTATAACACCTATAAGATTGTTTTTGTAAATATGATGGTGTTTCTATGGCAGCAGAAATAAGGTGTGGAAAAATGTTGCTCAAATGATTTATTGCTATTTTAGTGTGCCATACCACGTGAGCAAGTTGTCACTGCTTCTTGTTTCTACTCGCTTTAATCGAATGATCTTCATCAGGAGGACTTTGATCTGGGAGACAAATATTGCAGCAACCTTAATGCAAGTCTGCACAGTGAGATCTGTACCATTTTAATACATATGCACAACAAACGCATATACAGGTTTTCCATAGTTTTCAGTGTAGCTCTTGCAGAAAGACAGTGTCCTCTTAGGTTAAATCATATATGACTTAATCATAAAAATAATTTGTGATGCTGCTAGGTCTTACAGTAGTTGAAGATCTGGAAACACACAACTTTAATCTCATTAAGACTTGTGGAGGGGGTGAAAAATAAAAATCTGAGTGCTATTATTTCTTTAAAATCTATTGGTATAGTATTTGATAATCACTTTGCATGTTGAGATGAAGTTCTGAGGTCATGTATGAGTCACAACATCCCCTGTAATGTTGCATCATGTTATACCTAGTATGTACTGTAAGTATAGTGACTGTATTGGCATGCCTCATGACTTCCTTCTTTATGCTGCTCCAGTAACTCACCACTACAAAATGTTAAATTTACTTTCAGTATATTTCTGTAGCTGATAAGAGACTCAATGCAAACTGGAGTAAGTTATTGGAGTAAGAATCTACAGTTTTAAACCATGTTACCAACATGTCTGACTCCAATGGTAAGTTGTCAGCACAGAACCGTAGCTCCAATTTGAGCCAAAGCTTCCAGCTGTAACCGAGATTTGGGACTGTGTGCACCACAGTGAGAGAAAAGATCTGGGAAAAAAAGCAGTTCTCATAGCTGTCTGTTCTGTCACTACTCTGCACAATCTCTAAGTGAAGCCTACAAGCCAGTGCAGTTATTTGGTAAAAATCATACTTGTTATGATGCTATTAGAATTGTATGTATTGTCTTTCATGGGATCACTGGGAGTTTTACATGCTTTTGTTCTGGAAACAGCATGTAGCTGTGAAACGATCTTTTTCTAAGATGTCTGGTTTAGCTACTTTGTTCAGCCACTCAATGCACCTAGTTCTGTTCTGTCACTTTCACCATCCTTCTAAAAACAATGCTTAGTGGACTGTTAGTACAAACAAACAACAACAACAAAAAAGGCTTTCTGCCTTAAAAAACAGAAGTGAAAAATTAAGAGCAGAGATTTCTTAACAAATGTTTAAATTCAGAAGCAAGGCTCAAAATGCAACACTTGAAATGTTCCAGTTCTCATGGTTCAGGCTACTGTATATTTCTAAATATCTTAAAATAAAATTCTTTATTTAGGATAAATGTCTGAAATGGGTGCAAGTATAAATTCTGCTGCTGTATCCAACATGTGCCAAATGTGATGGGCTTTAGGCAGGTTGTACGATGTATTCTCTTCCCTGCTGAACATTAGGTTAAGCATTTCAAGTCCCTCAGCCAGTAGTGTGTGTTTTGCTGACCACACAGACTGTCGCTGACAACTTCATAACCCGAGGAGTACACAGTGCAGCACTTGTGATTCCAGTTCCTTTGACCCTTGTCTTGAATGAGATTCAATATTTTTTTGCTTTTAAAGCAAGACTGATCTCGTTATACTGCTGCTGTTTTCTGTGCTTGAATCTGGAGACAGAAGTCTCCTGATGAGTAGTATGCTGTTTACTGCTCATAGGTCTGGCACAGAAGAAATCATTGTTATCTTGCCAGAAATTCACTGCTGAACCTCTGTGCCTCAGACTGCCAAGAGGAAAAAACAGAACTGAGCAGAGAAAATGGAAACTGTACCTCCTGTGCCTTTAATACTCACTCCTGGCTGGCTCTGCAATGCTGAATTTATGGTTCTGGAGGCCTATTTCCATTGATCAGGTCTTTCTTTCTTTTAACTTTTTTAAGGCAAATCAGCGCTGACAACTGCTGGAGTGAAAAGAAATTAAAAGGTGGTTGGCTTTGCTCACTGGTGTAGCTATTTATGCCCATATAAGATCCAAAGTATCTCTTCCCAGGAAAACATCTGTTTGCATGTCTGTAATCAAAATAAGGACAAAACAAGCATGGTTAACACTGCAGTAATTTTTAAACGATAGCTAATTGTTGGTGATGCTGTGCCAGGACTTCAGCAACACTGCACACTTCAGTTTGTTCCCTGACATTCCCTTTTATTCCTCCTCTTCCACAAAGTGGAGTTTTGGTGTAGCTGTAACTAGTGACCAAGCCAACCATCACATTCACTATGACAGTATCTTTTTGTGGCATGCATTTGCCACTTATGGTAAAGTTGTTAAAAACACAGTACTGGTTTGGGTATTTCATTACAGAAAAGGACATATTTGATAGCTATACTGCTCTCACTCCACATGCTTCATACTAGAGAAAAGTATACTGTCTACTGCTGAGTTGCAGGCACTTCCTCTGGTATAGCCATGATATTAACTTTTTTGTGGGGAGCAACTCCTGTGACAGACTTTAAATCTAATGCTGATGCTGCAGTACTGTGTGCTCAGGAAAACAGTGGGAGTGCCAAAGGCAATGCTGGCTCTTTTTCAGTCTGAAGAAAAAATAAATTACTCCAAAGGTACCTATAAATCCTTATTTTCAGGTAGATATTATCTGTTTCATTCGAAAACAGAAGTTGAAGGGATTTCTGTTTTTTCACTAAAGCCTGCTCCTGCTGTTGGCACCACATCATATTATAACTTTCATAAACTTCCCAAACTGCATCTTGAAAAGCAGAACTTCACAACCTTACAAGTAATGCTTTGTTCTGCTGAGAACCACAAATCCCTTTTAACAGAATTTGTTCAACAAGAACAAAACTGTTGTAGTAGCAACAACTGGAAATAAGTGTTGCAGATGTTTCAAGTCACACAAGCAACAGTTGAGCAGCAAACAACTTTGTGTTGTTTGTATATTTGTAGAGCTTCCCCATAGATCCTGTGGTGAATAAATTCTATCACTTCCAAACACATAAGACAAGATTTGTCTTATGTGTAACATTAGCGTAGCTGTCTTCTCTACTATAGCAATTAATTCCCAAAAGCTGTAAGCTACTTGTCCTATTGCTGACCTGTGAGAGCATTTTTCTGGAATGGGTATAGAGATTTATGGCTATAGGTGGATGTAAGTTTATATATATATACATATATATATATAATTTTTTTTTCTTCATGAATACACTGCTTACATTTCTCTACTTTCTACTTTTTCCCACTGTGTTACTAAATTTCTGAAAAGACTACTCTTCTATTTATCTGTACTTGGTGGATTGACAACTGTATTTTCCATTATGTGATTATCTTCTGTTTTCACTGGTTCCTCACATAGTTTTATGCTTGTTTCTTTGTGTTACATTCACTCACTGAATTGCTGAGAGCAGCCATACTGTCCAGAACAGGGTGGTTCTGGACTTGGACTTGTCACCATGCAGGAAACAAATACGACATAGATTCTTTTTTCAGATTTCCCATTATTTAAATTAAGTGAAGGAACAGCTTCTACTTTGCATCAGCGCTTCATTTAAAGCCTGGGGAATAAATTTTATACGAACTTTCTCCAGTCCAGACTAAATGGCATCCTTTCCTCTGCCTCATCAATAGCAATGGAGTGTGTTTTGAAAAGAAAACTGGAGTTCAGAGATGTGAAGGACCTGATGAAATGTGCAGAGTGCTGTTGTGGGGTGTAGAGTTTCCATCACTGGAGATGACTCAGTGAACAACAGGTTCAGCTCTAGCTTGTGGTGACTACCTCCCTTTTATTTCTCAGCACACTCTTCCTGCTGTCTGGCCACGCATCCAGAAGATTTAGGAAATAGTGTTTTAGGAAATAATGTAGAAATAATTGGCTGGTTCAGGTAAAAAACAAATTTTTTACAAAGTGGAGCGAACACTCTGTGATTTTTAATTCCTTCCCCAGTGTTGGTTAAGACAAATGTTATGAGGTTACGAGGAACAAATTATTTTCAGGTGGGTGGTGAGACACTGGAACAAGTTTCCCAGAGAAATGATGAATGCCCCCTCCCAGAAGCACCCAAGGCCAGGCTGGATTGGTCAAGAGGGAGGTGTTCCTGACTGCAGCAGGGAAGTTGGAGCTGGATGATCTTTAAGGTCCCTTCCAAACCAAACCACTCTATGTTTGCCTTGCACGCATTTATGCATTCTATAAAACATCATTAATAAAGATGACCTTTGGAATCATTTGCATAGAGCCGTAACACATGAGCGTGCAATGCAGAACAGATCAGAAATGTGTCTCAGTGATACAATCCTTCTTACCAAAGCAGCTTTTACACTGCAAACTATGGTTTCCCCAGTGACATCCAGCTTTGTGTGATATTGCCAAGATTAATGGCTGGTGGTTTCCTGAAGAGCTATTTGGGTAGTCTGTGCTTCACTGAAACAACTTTCATATGTCTTGTAACAAATCCAAAACTGTAATGGAATAGGTCATTTGTCTTGGGTTTTAACATGAAATAAAATGATGTAGTGAAGAAAAACTGGCTCGTTTTCAGCCTGGATTCCAGCTTTCTAGTTTCTGAACTCACCCTTCTGGATGTAGTGCTATATTTGTAATGCTGTCTCTCACAGCATACCACAAGTCTGCCGTAGTGACAGTAAGGTGAACTAATATCTTCAGTTATATTCTTTTCCACTTATAATGATACTAATATCCTTTTAACAAAAGGAGAGATTTTTTTCTTTAGAAAAAAAAGGGAGGAAACAAAACAAGATTTACAACTCTTGTACTGTAAGCTACTAGAAATGAGAATAAGATTACAGGACCAAAACACTTAGGCCACCAATGCAAGGAACTTCTGGTGCAGTGATTATGATGGTAATACTTTTCAGGATACTTTGGTAACAGCATTTCTTGACTACACAGTATAAATGTACAGGATAATATAGTTTTGTTTGTTAAAGTTCTTCTGAACTCGTTATATATTGACTGTTTTCTGTCAAGTTTCATACCTAAACCTAAAAAAAAAAGTAAATTTTTCACCCTGGAAGATGTTGAACAAGAAGCCCTTTCCACTGATGGGTAGTGGAAATGTTTCTTTCAGCCAGGACCTGGCTGGACAGAGCTCAAATGGGCTGTTTCTTTGTAAAGCTGATATCTCTCCATCAGCAATGGCACCACATGTTATGTATGGAGGTCAAGGGCTGCTGCCTGGTGCAGAAGGTTGATAAGCTGCTGAATCCACCATGAACTCAGCACACCTAGGCAGCAAAACAGTCCCTTGTCATTCCACATAACCTTTTAGTCTTCCTTAAATTAGGAGCATCAGTAATACACAGCACTCTGAGCTTTCTTCTGGTTTCAGAAAAAATCACTGTCTACTTAGAAGCCTAGGACAGCTCAAAAAATCCTTCAACAGCACTATGAAAATTAGATATCCTAGTGGGGACATATTCAAAGCTTGTTGTTTGGTTATTGATGGGTCCCTGACATACAGTGCAAAAAAGACTTTAATTGTTTTGGTCTGCTTGGTTAATGAACATGAAGATTTTCTCTTTCTGCCTGTATTCATTTTCTCATTATTGATTATGATTGTTGAGTAGTGACTTGAGAAGTATGATGGCTGTGGGGAAAAATATCAGACCAAATGCATTAAAACAGCAGATAACAGTATTTCATAGAAATTTCTTTAACAATATCTTTGTACAGGTGGATGGAGATCTGCTTGGAGGAAGAGCTTCCCCCTACTACTGAGCTGGAAGAAGGCTTAAGGAATGGTGTTTATCTTGCCAAGCTTGCAAAATTCTTTGCCCCCAATCTGGTGTCAGACAAAAAGATCTATGATGTGAAGCAGGAACGTTACAAGGTAATAACTTTCTATCCTCTTGATGACAAGACCCTCAAAAAATTGTCCATAGACTAGCTCTTGAAGATACATGAGTATGATTAGTTCATTTTCTGTGTCTCTTCTGTAAGCCTATCAAGATAAGACAGAAGATGTACAGCACTTAAGAAGCCAGTATGAAAAGTTAGAAATGTTTTATATAAGGAAATACAGTATTCATGACACTTAATGTTTCTAAAGCCAAACAAATTACACTTCTGGCTCCAGAAATCAGGAGGTGTATTCATGCAATTATTCCACACAAGTTAAAAAGTTAAATAAATGAATAAATAAATAAATAAACTTGGTAACTATTTCTGATTCTAGTCATCCTGTATAGAAGGACATTCCCTTCACTAGGTCTGTGTCTATTTTTGTTAACAAATTTACCACTACAGCATAGTAATTAAGCTTGTTTTTTTACATTCGTGAACTGTTCATTAACTGTAAGACCACCAGTTAACAGAAACACGCACATGCATCAGTCCCCTCTATTGAATGCTTTATTTCAGCCTGTAGAGGGCTCAGGAAAAACTTAGACATTTAAGTTTTAGAGGTGTGATCACCATTTGTTGTTTGGGATTTTATAAACTAAGTTACTCTGCTTTCATATGGTTGATAGAATCACAGTTATGTTTAAATGCTTCTCTTGAGATCCATAGAACTGGATTCAAATCTAACTTTTCTTACATAAAAGCATGAGGTGAATATTTGGAAAAACTTATTCTCAGACTGGTGATGCATAGGAACAGGCTGTCTAGGGAGGTGATGGAGTCACCATTACTGGAGCTGGTCAAGAAAAGGGTGAATGTGACACTTGAACGTGATTGGTGTGGGTATGGTGCTGGTGGGCTGATGGTTGGACTAGATGATCTTAATGGTCTTTTCCAGTCTTAATGATTCTATGAGTTGGATGGAGTGAGTCTGCTGATGTGTTAGACTGCTTTGTTAAAAGGATTACAACTATGATGCTTGGGGTCTCCAGGTCAAATGAGGGAAGGCTTTGCTTCAGGTTACAAAATTGGGAAGTGATAAGTAATCAAGAGTCAGAGAACTTGATTTGCATTACTTTTATAATCTCTTCCTTCTATGTTTCCAACAGAGATCAGGACTTCATTTTCGGCACACTGATAACACTGTGCAGTGGCTAAGAGCGATGGAGTCCATTGGTCTGCCTAAGGTAAGCATCTAAATTTTAGGAAGGGAGCAGGATCAAGGCTGTGTCTTGATAATATTTCCTTTAAACTGCCTAAATCTAAACTGTTGTGTATGGTAAGCCTCCTGAAGGACTAGTTCAGATGCATATCTGAAGAGGAAGTAATGTTTATTGGTGCATGCTTGGTGCTGTGGATGATGAGTGCCATGGGTGGGAATACTCAGGGTGTCTCTCTCAGGAGACAAAGGGGAATAGTAGTGTGCTTTAGATATACTTTATTCCAAGTACAGTCCTGGTGGGTGCCTGAATGTAGTACAGTTAAAACTGGAAAACTTTTTTTTCCTTTTGGTTGCTACCTCTGATGTTTCTTGCTGCTTCTTCCTCCTAACATATGTTGTAGTTTCTCTGCCTCTGCCCTGTTTCCAGAATGACCTTGTACGTCCCGGTGTGGCTGTAACTACTCTTCTTCCTCCAGCTGCTTTCTTGGGTCACCTTTCACACTTACCTCCCTTCTCATGAGTCTGCATCTCATCTCCCTCTCTCCTGCTATTTCTGGGCACCAGTGAGTCTTCCTTTGGATGAAAATGTTTTTAGAAAGGGTTGTGCAGAAGCACCCACTTCTCTCTCCCTGCTTATTTGATACCTGCAGGCCTGAGGAGCAGCCCCAGGGTGCTTGGTGTGGGCCACCCCACATGGTGAGGGGCACAGTAAGGATGTTCAGATGGCTGCCTGAGTGTGGCCAGCTCCCTGTGGGGGAGCTTGTAAACAGAAAGGGGTTCCCATGACTGCCCTCAGAGGCATGATGAAGATTCAGGGGGAAATGCCTCTTCTTGGTGAAGTGTTTTATCTTTGTTTGCAAGCCTGAGTCCCCTCTTTAGCTGGTTTATTCCTCCTCCTTCAAAATGCTTTGTTTCTGTTGCAGAGGAGCACTGTGACCAGAAGGTTTTCCATGTCTCCCTCCCAAAACCACTGTGTACCAGTGATGAGGAGTGCACTATTCTCCTGGCAAGCTCAGTCTTGCTCTGTTGCCCATGGGACTGCCCAGTCCTGAGCTGCTGCATGCTACCAGCTCGCACAGCTAGCTACGGCTTCCATTTTGTTTTCACAGAGGAGCCATGGCTTGTGACTGGGGCCAAGGCTGGTAACAAATCAGTGTAGAACCACAACTGGAACTCACAGTGTGACCTTGTCTAAATTGTTCTACACTCCCTCATCTGAATATATTTTTTCTGTCAGAGATGCTGGGGGTGCTGATGCTTAGATATTTTTGAACAATTAAGTCTTGAAAAGTGAACCAGCACTCCCTAGTAAATAACTGTGTTCTAAGCTTTGGGCATCTGAAAGAGGAGAAACCCTATGTCCTGACCTTTTGCCAAAGAGTCTTTTCTAACTCTCTTGCTGAAATCCTGTCTTCTTATCTTTGTTGCTTTCCATTTTAATATTGAACTTGCAAGCGCTATTAGTCTCTTTCTTATGAAAACTGTTGATAAAGCAAAAATAGTATGACAAGAGATTTTATTCATAGGTGTATAGAGATAACAGTTGAATTTCTTATGATACCAAGTTAGTGATCTGCAGGGAGCCCATTTATCTTTCTTTTATTCTACCTGCATATTCTTTGGTTGTTTTATTTTGGGTTTGGTTTTTTTTTTTCAGATTTTTTATCCAGAGACTACAGATGTCTACGATAGGAAAAACATACCTAGGATGATATATTGCATTCATGCTTTAAGGTAATGGCTTATGGAAGTAAAAGCTGAAGTGTCTAATTTAAGTGTTTAAGTCATAACAGCATTAGTGTACTGAGTATGTCACAATGTCTGAATTTACAAGTTCATGGACTTGATGCTAGTGATGAAGCTCGGGTAAATAATTTCCAAAATAAAAATGAAGTACTACTGAATTTAGTGCAAATATCCCTCTCAATATGCATAACCTTCACAAAATGGTTTCTATTTCAATATCTTCTTTGAGATTATACATGCCAACAAATTAAAAAAAAACCTTAGCAAATTATTAATGTAACTGTGGGACAGAGGTGTGCTGACCACAGTGAAAATGAACTGGCATCCCTCTAGCTCCAAAGTAGGGCAAATAATAACTGTACTATGAAGTCATTATTACGAAATTTAATGGTTTCCGAACTTCTTGAAATTCTGAGCAATTCAATTTTGAATTTGAAGTCTGGAGGGCTTTAGTTTCATCACTGAAGTGGAGCTTAAGTCTTTTTTGTCCTGATGAAAGGAATTTCTTGTGATGTTTTGCGCTGAAAGCACTGAACATCTGCCTCATGCCACCCCTGCTGTGAGAGGTGGAGGTGTGGGCAGGCAGCTCCTCCCTCCCATGGCTCTCTCAGCTCATTTCCTGCAGATGGAGACCTTTTTCATTACTTTAACTACACCTACACAAGCCTAGTATGTAACTTATATCTGAACCCTCACTTGTGTTCCTTATGACACTCAAAGACACATCAGCTGCCCCACAGGTATAAGTCAGAAATCACTCAGCACATGCTGTTATTAAAATTTTTTACAGTCTAATCCTTAAAATTATGTGCATTCTCCTGCACTCTCATGTGTACTTTCTGTCAATAAATACAGTAAACCACCAAAGTTCATCCTATTCTCACAAGTGCTAGCTGTTCAGACTCAGTAACACTGCCGTATGATTTCTGTTAGCTCTGACAAGCATTGCCACTTGAAATTGCTATGACTGTTGTAATGTTAACTGTCCCAGGACTGTGTGAGGCAGCTCTTGCCTCAGCACTCACAGGTCTGGCCCTTCTGCCAGCAAATATCTTGTGCAAGCCTGAGGTGATTTTCTACAGCAGAAATGTGAACTTGTAAGGCTTACTGCCAAGTTGGAAGGGTGTGCTGCATTCGCTCTGCTGGTGTTGCAGCCAGTCAAGATGTTTTGCAGGAGATGGGAGAACGCCATGAGCTTTTCCACTAGTTGTGTGCTTGTAGAGCAAAGGCTCCATCAACCATGGGTTTGAATGGTACCTGAAAAATAAAGCAGCCCCTTGGCATCTCATAAGATCTCCCTGAATTTTGCAATTACAATAACTTCTTGATTCTTAAATTGAATTCTGCAATTGGATTGGCCATTGGTAGGAATTTCTGTTCTCTAGCTTGACCTGTCTCAGGGTTTATGCTAGTATCAGGGCCAGCCCATGTTGTCTGAGTTCCCTTCTGAGTCTGTCTTGTTTAAATTACTTTTCTTGCATATCAGCACGAAGCTATAATTCCTTGCTTCTGAGCTATTATTTTAGAAATAGATTTCTCTAACATACATGACATATCACACTGGAGGGAAACAGACCAGCAATGCTTTGCTTATGATTTTTTGCCATGATAGGATGAAGGAAACAAAGAAACAACTGCAGAGCCTTGTATACTTACAGACCTGTTCCTACAATATATGTTGTAATCATCTCTCAACTCAAACTCCCATATCAGTATTGAATTGCAAACAGTCTGTACTGAAAACAGCCTGGGAGATGGCAGTACTGAGGACAGGGCACTGCTTGGCCAGCAGCTTTTGCTGTTGAGCTGGTGTCTGGAGCACTGAGCTGCAGGAATCTAGCTGATTCCCTTCCCACTGACCTGATGTTGCCTGCCCCCAGCTCCACTTGCCTCAGTCCTGCTCTGCTCCCTAGATCTGTCAGAGTTTCCCCTGCGGGGAGTCACTGACCCCAGAAATTTTTAGGCCACATGGCACCTAGAAGCAGAAATGGCAAACAATAATTTTTCCTTCCCATCTGTTACATATAAATGGGATCACTATATGAAGAATCACCACAGGACTGAGATATTAAATTCCAATACGCCTTTGAGCACATGTTCAAATTTCAATGGCTTGTAACCTAGAAAAGTTAAGCACTTTGTCTGGAAGGCAAGCTGCTGGCCTACTTTCTATTCTTGCTTAGCTATTATCAAGTTATTACCCCAACACAAGAAGCCTGAGTTTCCCAATGAAGCTACCGGCATTTAACAGAGCTAGGTTATTTTGTCTCAGTCTCATCATTGAAAATACCAAAACCACGTCCAGCTAAGATTTCTTCCTAAGTTAATTTCCTGAAAAGATTGGTGTGCATAAATGCTTAAAATCACCTCTTTAATTAGTGTGAAAAAGATGTTACTCTATGTAATTGAACTAAATGTTAACATTTCATATGTAAGTCTACAGTTATTTGGGTTTTGCTGGTCTTTGAGCAGATGGAGGGCCTGGAGACAGGAAATGACTCTAAGCAAAACTGTTTAAATATTTTTGAGATATGTTCTGCTTCAAGCCTGAAATGAAGACCATTGCCCTTAGAGCATGTGGAACAACTTGCACAGTCAGAAGCAGTCCTGATCTGCCCAGGAAGGAGTGACTTAGCAAGCAATTTCTCGATTCCTGCTAAGTATCATTACCCTCTTACTTTTTCACATTTATACTTAAGTACTTAAATCAGTCTGAAAAATACAGAAGTACTGGTCTCATTTCTTGCACCATTTTTTTCTTAAGAACGCTGATTTGGATTTGGTTCTGGACTAAATGAGTTTAAGACCTGCCTCATTTATACATGCTAATGATGATTCTTGTTCTTAAGTAGTGATGATTGAGATTTTGACTCTTCTGTCTCTCCTACTCCCTAAAACACATGATTTTCAAATTATCTTTACAAGAGAGTCATTTCTAAATTCAGGGCAAACTTGTTCTGAGGCTGGACAGTTTCCTAGGAAGAGGTGGAATAAAAAGCTTATGCTTATAAAAGCATAAGTTATTTTCAGATTTGTTTGTTACAGCATGCTAAATGTGAGATAAGCTTAAAAAATATTGAGCTCTGGTTAATCAGAACTAGAGCTCTACATAGGTTTGATACAAGAGGAACATCACCTGGGAAGTGATCCTTCCTTCTTGTTTCCTCCTCTCCTCCCAGTGCCTCATATGCAACCTTCTTAACTCCAAGCCCCCAGCTTTAATTTTATATGGGTTCCCTGTGAATCACACTGTATCTACAAAAGCGTACACAAGCTGTTTCAAGTGAACTTATACCTAAATGTAGATTAGAAATGTCTTTGTGTTCCCTGCAGAACTCCCTGCAAGCAATTTTTCAGCACCACCTGGTGGTTAATAATCTTATCCAAGCAAAGTAGTGTAGTGGCCCAGCACCCTCCTGGGAAGAGCAGAACAGACAAAACATGAGCTTCTCCTATTCATACGACTCATTTTTTCTCCAAATCTCCCTAATGTGATTACTCCCAAAATGCTGGCACTGCCCTGTGATTTCCATGATTGCTGGTGCATCTGTATGATGACTTCAAACAAGGTTCCAATCCTGCATTCAGCCTGTCAGCAGAATCTCTTTAGAAGCCTACAAAAAGAGATTGGTAGCTTAGGATAAATAAAGGACCTGACTCATTTCTGTAGTCATGTACCTTTTTTTATCCTGATATAAGTATCTTGTATTTAAGACTATTTTGAACGGTGAGAATGGCAGTGGCAATGATTTGGAGGACTGTAGCACTCAAAAGTCTGTCTGTGTGAGATGTGCTGGTGTATCTATCCAGGTTGTGACAGTACAGAGGAACAGTAGCAAGGAAGGTGTAATGCTGATCCTTTGTGCTCTGAAACAGTTGTGGCAAGTACAAATACTGGATTTGAAATCTCATCCTGCAATTTCCTACTAGACAAAATTGAATTAAAAATGGAAACAAAGGGGAAATGTCCCCTTCTGCAAACAAATGCCAAACCACTATGCATATCTGCAGTGTATGAAGATGTGGATGAATGAATTTGAATATGAGATCCTAAATGATGCTGTCAAAGGAACACATTACTTCAGCCTTCTTTAAAATCTTCCTGTTGATAGTCGGTCCCTGTTCACAAAGCCTAATTTTGTTCACTGAGTTTCAGTGATAAAAGAAATCCCAGTCGTTGTTAAATAAATTCCCACTTAGTGTTTGGAAGATACTGGGGAAAATACGTAATTTACTCATCTGTTTTTCAGATAACACCACATCTAAGCATTAGAAGTGCAGTTGTTGGGTGTTTGTTTTTTTTTTTTGCTTTGTTTTTTTCTTGTCATACTGTATTGAATGAAAAATACTAGTTCCTGGAGAGCACTTTCATGCTGAGCATACCTCAATCTGCCAAAGCAAACTGGTTAATGACAAATATATTTGAGAGGGGCTAAATGTAGAGGAACTCTACACTTAGTAAGAAGGCTGTCAGTGAATTGTGTGCCTTCAGCTACTGATTATAAGAATGTAAATCAGAACAACTAAGATCCAAAATAATGAGCTATGGTGAAGTGCATTCATATCTTGATTTTTGATGATATTAACTCTTGATCTTCTTTAGAAGCCCTTAGAGGAAGGCAATTACTTCTTTACACTTCCCTGTGACCTAAGACAAAATGTCAGTATGTCTTACAGATGTCTCTTCGAAACTTCAAGTAAAAATCTGTTATACATAAAATACAGCAAAAAGACATTTGTTCTATATCCCTCCATGGAAGATACTTGTTAAAGGACAACCTTCACAGTGGCAGTTATTCTAGGAAAAACACTCTTGAATAGAAATTTTACACATCAATTTCTTCTAATGCTTATTTTTTTCTTTGTAGTTTATATCTGTTCAAACTAGGATTAGCACCACAAATTCAGGACCTGCTGGGAAAAGTAGACTTCACAGGTAACAAACTGCTTATCTAATCATATACTACATAAGTCCTTCATGCAGTAAATCTGCTAACATTGTACATATTTTCCATTACGCTCTTTCTCCTCCCTTAGGGTTGTACAGAGCAGTTCCTAATTAAATATGTGGGAGGTTGCTATTTTTAATAAATGTGTGTTTTTGAAGGACAGAAGGGAGTGAATTTGTATAGAATACTTGTCATATCTTAAATTTCTTCAAAACAAAGGGACAAAAGCAGCTAAGAATCCCTGATCACGTTTGTTTTCAATAAAATAAAATTGCACCTGTGTTTGTAGGTATAATGATTCACAATGGAGTTGTTCAGATTTCATTCTAAAGATTTCTTTTCTTTTGTACCTGAACAGAGGAAGAAATTAGCAACATGCGAAAGGAGCTAGAGAAGTATGGCATACAGATGCCATCTTTTAGTAAAATTGGTGGGATTCTGGCCAGTGAATTATCAGTGGATGAAGCTGCATGTAAGTAGACTCTTATTTTTGTTCTGTTTTCTACTGAATAAACTGAAAGAATGCCAACAAAATATTGTTTTAATTCATCTATATTGCTATCTTTTGATAATTAGAAATGCAATCAAGTTTTCATTGATTATCGCATTGTGTAACAGTTACCTGATATTTTGCTATTCTACCATCTGCATTTCAGAGTAGATAATATTTTTATGAATGTCTAATGAACTATAGTAAATGCTATCAGAAAGACTTCTTTCCATATTTTGCATGTATTTATTGTTTTGGTAGCCAGTGCTTCTCTATAATGAAGATGTGAGCTCTGTGGGTGACTCTACACCAGAAAAGGTACAATGGGTTACTCAAGGCAGCGTATTTAGTAAAAGCAAAAAGTATCAATAGAGAAAAGGAACACAATGAGTGGAGGAAAAACAAAGCAACAGCAGAACACCCTGCATTATAATTAAGTACCTGTGCAACTTTGCAACTTTTGCTTTGTACAAAGCAAAATAATTCAAACAAATCTGTGATTGTGTGCTGAAGTTTCCAGATATGGACTTAAAGCATGCTTCCTTGTGTTGATTCACCTTGTAATGTATTTTGCAGCTTGCTGCAGATGAATGTTGTGTACACTTGTGCAAAGACAGATCTTAAAATACCCTCTTTAGAAATAAGGTTTGTTTTTCTGTTTTTTTTTTTTTTTTTTTTGCAAATTTTCAGAGATTTAGTGATGACAGAACACTTTTTTCCAGTGAACTTCCTTCCTTTCCTGGTGATGAAAGGACTGCAACTTCCTTCTCTGAAAGTCTTTTATAGTGTATACATATAGTTTCCTTTAACTTGGGAATAGTTTCCAGTCCTTTATAGAAAATCAGAGTTTCCTGATGCTAGTTCTGTCTCTTTACGTAAGGAGTGTGCTGCCAATTATGTGCCCTGCCCCAGAACAGGAAATGTCTGTTATGGGAACCCTCACAGATTAGGGAGGACTGATGTGGAGATCCTGCTGGAGGAGGGTTATCACCCTGCTTCTGAAATAGAGTAAGCAAAAGGAGAAATAGGAAGTGAAACAACTGCTGATGACTTTTGCTTGCTGTCAGCAGAAGAGTAAACCTAAGTGTTCTTAAAATGGACTCCTTTTTTCTGCAGATAACCCTATTTTGTACCTCCAGACTGCTTTTGCAAGTCCAGTCATTTTTCTCATTGTTTCTCTTGGTTGGTGGGTTTACACCATCCACCAGCACAAGTTCACAGCTTTCCTAATCTAGACACTATCTGTTGTCCACTTGTTGCTCGCTCCACTTATGTCAGTGGGACCTCTTATACTATGCTGTGAGAGACTGCATCCTTTGTGTGTACTTTTATATCCAGATGCAGGGCTTATGCATCTTCATTTTGTACCTGTCGGCATAACTTGAATGTCAAGAATGGATGTCAAAGAAACCAATGTGAATCTCTACATCTCCGCTGTGCCACCTATTCATCATTCTCTTCTGTACTGACCTGAGCTGGAGAAAATAGTTTTAGAGCAACTTTTTAACACTTTGATAAGAATTCTCCATTTGAAACTTGCTGTCATGCAGCTTAGGAGTAGGAACCTCTTATGTCTGTGGCACTGTCTTCCGCAGTTGCTTATGGAGATGCTTGGTTAGGAAAGGAGAAGGTTCATCCTGGACAGTCTTAAACTTGGCATGTAGGGTTGTGCCCTGACTGGGGACTCTTAACTATGTTTTCCTAGGTCACAAATTTTGCTGTTTGAATTTTCTTATTCCTGCACAAAAACTTGCAGTAATAATTATTTTAAGCAACACTTCTGAGCAGTCATATAATCATTTAGGTGATAGAACATACTTTTAAGATCATAAAGTCCAGCCATCCACTTAACAAGTCCACTGCTAAACCATGTCCCTAAGTATCATATCTACTCATCTCTTAAGTGTCATTTTATAGACACAAAGAAGCTTAAACTAAGGGAAGCGACAAAAATGCTTTCAATTGCTGCATGTCATTGCCTTCTATATGACATTGAACTTGAATAACAAAACTCAAATCATTCTTTTTCTGTCAGCAAAATAGTAACCCCTAGTTGGGGGAAGAAAACTCAAAACAGAGCAGTCAGAGCATTACTAAAGCTACCTGTGAGCAAATAGAGTACATTTGTCCCTGCTGCCTATGGGAAGCATTAGCAGTGGAATGTTGGAAGGGAAATATGCTAATTGTCTTACACATAATCAACCATCATTTCAGATAAATTAGAACATAGTATAAATACTAAATGAATATGAGAAGTGTATGATGCAAGTTTCCAACCTGGTCCATGATGATGTGGGTGTCAGTCCTGGAACTGAGCTGAAGGAACAGAGCTTGCACGCAGCAGCTGACTAAATGAGCTGGAGTTGGACAAAGCTGGACAAGCTGCAGTTAATCTCATGATCACACATATATACTGTTATTCTTGAATGCTTTTACTGCTACTTCTATACTTACTGGAGTTATTTAATTGTCTTGCTATAAAAGCTTAGAGAATTTCTGTTAATTAGTGGTTTCCTAACATAAATGAAGGAATTTTATTTCTACTGTCAACAACATGTTACCTGCTTCTTTCTTTTTAAAAGAAGACTGAGATCAAGGAATTATTTGAATGTTTTAATTGCTTCCTAAAATCTTCGTTTATACTTCTAATTCTAGTGCATGCTGCAGTGATAGCAATTAACGAAGCTATTGAGAAGGGAATAGCTGAGCAAACCATTGCAACCCTGAGGAACCCAAACGCAATGCTGCTAAATGTAGATGAGGAACTTGCACAGGACTATCAGAATGAGCTCTTTGAAGCTAAAAGGAGAAAACAATCAAGTGCAAGACTTAAGGTAGTAGTATTTTATTAGTTCTCACAGTATATGTATTCCTTCTTGTCGCTTTTTATGTTGTGGGCAATTCCATTCCCTTACATTACATTATTACATTACAATATGTAGTTACATTACATCCTTCAGAAAGTAATCTAAATTGATTTTAAAAACTTAATTTTAAAAATTAAAAAAAGAAAAGGACTAGGATAAGTAATGGTGATCTAACAAGCAGGCAGGCAGTTTTAGACAAATAAGGGTAGTATGAATTTTTACATAGTTCAGCTTTTTGACCTAAGTATAAAACACTGAAAATCCAAAAATAAAAAATATCTTTTTCCTCTGTCACTTAGGAAAAAAACAGATTTTCTGTTTAAAATACGGAGAAGTGATGCCTTTTTTGGACATAAAATATAAGCTTTTCCACAGATCTTTAACATGAATGTATATTTTTTTGTTTTCACTTGAGAGCTAGTGTTCTCAATTGCTGCAAAATGTTGTGCTATATTTATATGGGCACTTTCCAGAAAACACTTTAAATATTAAACAGCCACATATCACAGCATGCAAATACATGTGGTCACCAAATTCCTTCATAAGTGCATTCAGCGAATATTTCAGCTGATGCAGTTTTAATGACTCCTGTTGCTGTTCTCATGCAAAAAATTTGTTGATTACTAACAATTTTGTTTTCTTAGAATGGTACAATCTCTGAAGAGGAGAGAGATGTCTACGAAGAGCTGCTGACACAAGCTGAGATTCAAGGCAATATCAATAAAATCAACAGTAAGCCATTCAGGATCCTTACAGAAGTGTGCATGGTCTTCCAGAGTCCAGCTGAACATAACTTGAACCCACAAGAACAAATATTTCTGTGGAAGCCTATAAAAAACATACAATAGATACTTTCTGTCTGTAATAGGTTTTTCTTGCTGCTTCTTCTCTACTAATCTTTTGGGGGCTAATGTCTGTTTGTTTGTGAGTATTGCTACAAGGATGCCTCAATTCAGAATCTAATCATTTTTGCCTGCTTTGTTTCTTCATGTTTGAGTTTCTTCCCTGTGCAGATTACTGTAAATTTTGACCCCCTCTTCTATATAGACCTGAAATATGTTCATAACCCGTTAGTTAGCTGTGGTTAAATTGCTCCTTTGTGAGCTCATGCAGAGCCAGAAACTTTTATTTTATTATTATTATTATTTTTTGTAGGATTCATCTTCAGATATATAATCCCCTGCTGGAGAATGCCACTTTAGCTGTCTTACTAAAAATGAGATGCTGACAGCCATTAAATTTTTTAGGTTTTGTTTTTTTTTTTTTTTTCAAAAGGTGTATTTGC
>VXAB01009151.1:33747-99627 GCA_013399175.1 Odontophorus gujanensis
AATTTAAGATATGGTAGGAATGCTCCAATATTGATTGTTTTAAAGATGAATTTTAACTTGATTACAGCGCAAGATAAAATTGAACCGCTAACAAGTGAAAGCACTGATGGAAGTGAATTTCAGGGAGAAAATCACAGGGAAAAAGTAACGTGATGTGTGCTGTAGTACTTTTATTGCCTGTTCAACAAATCATATTCAAATCCTAGTGTCTCATTGAGGGTTTTTATCCCTTATCTCCCAACACGCTTACAAGTATAATCGTCTTTTTTTTTTTTTTTTNAGTCCAAGTGAATGAGGCTATTGACCAGCAAGATGAAGTGGTGCTGATGGCAGGTTTGAATCGTCCTGCTCTGAGCCTACTTGAAGTTCTGCCACAAAATTCCTGTTGGTACCTATTGAAATTGTGTGATTCTAAAGAGCAGAAAATGCAGGTAATTGAGTAGAATGGCTACTATGCATCAGTTTTATTTTTATTTATTTATNTTCCAAATATGCTCGACAAAAGTGAAATACAGAAAGAAGTTAGTGTTGCCAATGCGGAAGCTGAGGCTCACAAGCTTAGTGAGTAACTGTTTCAATACTCATTTTTTAGCTTTACCATTTAACTATTTTAAGACGATTAACTCAATCCACAATTCTTTGCATGTAGTCTCAGTTTCTTAATCTGAAACGATGTGCATTTTATTTTGTAACTGTTCTGAGTCACAGTTGCCAAGTCACCAATCTGTGCTACATCACATACATTCCTTTTATCTGAGGTAGCTTACAACTTTCTTTGAATAACTTAAGCTACCGGTAAAAGTTATTGGCTGAATACAAACTGGATACAATGCATGGCTTGATGGCTTGAATAGCATTAATCCTCACTTGGGTATGATGCCCATCATTGTAGTATTAAAATAGATCAAATAGAAGAATATTTTGCAATCACATTGAAGAAAATCATTCTCATTTTTGGATGAACATATCTGAATCTGATCTCTTCTTTGACGGAGAATGTCACAATTCAAAAGCTACAAGATATATTATAGTTTTTAAAAATATAGTTAAGGGGATCTAAATTTGCAGTGCATGTATTGCTTCTTTAACTGAAAACTTCTCTGCTAGGAGGTTCAGCTTTGTTAAACTGCTGTCATTTCGTGCTACGTCTGAGCATGGCTTAGTGGCTGTTTTCTGTATTTCCAATGCTTTGAATCCAGGCTGATTGCTTTTGTAATGCAACTTAAAGGTAGTACAGTAAGGTCAAACTAGGGCAGACGTGTGGCTTGACTTACTAGCTCAAACGTTAGCCCACCTTTGGTTGGCTAGGCATGGTGAACAGTGCTTCCCTCTTTAAAGGGGTGCTCCTTTGCAAGGGAAGTTAGAAGGACATTTTACTGTATGCTTTGCAATCTGCATGTTTATTTCCTGACTGGAAATCAACAACTTAGTTACTGACTACAGATCAGTTGTGACTGATCTGACTTAGTTCAGTTGTGGACTCTTGAGTCTTTTCTTCTTTCTTCGTTTGTCTAAAGAAGCATGAGTGCATGTAGTAGCTTTGAGAGCCTTTGCTGTCTCTAACCATGGTTGCAGCCAAAAGGGAACCTTTGAGAATAACAGGGTCCTGACCGACCATGCTTCAGAGCAATTGAAATGAGAGTCAAAGAGCTTGTGTAGGTTGGCCTGCATACTTAAAGAGGTTTTCAATGTCTTAATCCTTTTTAAGACGTAAGTGTTGCTGCATACATGAAATGTGAATGGTATCTCCTGCATAAGCACTCTTGCATGTACTTAAGCAGTCAGCAGTGACTAAAAACATTCCCTGGGTAAGAGGGTAAAAAAATAGATAAGCTGGAGGAAATGGGGATTATTTTCCTGATGGAAATGGCATTTACATATTTGCCATTCTTTGCCGTATGCACTCTAGCCTTAAAGGTTGTTTCCTTTTGAACAAGGCTGAAGTGGTACCTTGTGCAATATCTCCCAGGGTGTGTTCTGGCCTGAGTTTCCTCAGAATTGGCTCTTCCTGGTGTGCAATTACAGCCACTGACTAAGAGGAGGGTGTTGCCTGGTTGCTGTGGCTGTCCAGGTTGGAAGTGTTTTTCTTCTGGTGTTCAAATGTCCTGAAGTGCATTCAGCAAAGTAGAAGCTGTTCAGTGATTGAGAAGGATCTCTGATGGTTTGTTTGATACAAAATAGGAGCTCTACATGGTTTCTAGACAGTAATACTTGAAAAGAATGATCTCCCAGACTTCAATGGACAAGGGATGGCACAAATTCCTACAAGCTATTGCACGCGCTTTTTTTCTCTCAGTTTAGCCCCTGAAAATCCCACCCACAACAGTATTAAGCAGATTTCTACCAGGCCTCCTGAAACAGAGACAAAACTGTCACTGTTGCAGGACATGATTGTTCTAGCCGCCTGAGTTAGCTCCTGCTAAAAGGAGCAAGTGAGGGAGGAAATGCAACATAAGGAAACAAGTGTTTGTGTTGAGGTGGGACTGGAGTAATTAAGTTTACATACTTTGCAGACCAGAGAGACATTCGGTCCTTCTGCCTGCTACAACAGGTCAGATTCCTTTTTATCATAGAGGATCCCAAATATCTAAAAGTCCAGAAGACTTGATAGTACTTCATTCAATTATTGCTGAAAATTTTTGAATAGACATATTTTGCAACATGTGGCAGTTTGTCTTAATCTGATAATTTTCTCCAATGACAACAAATGATTTTCTTTGGATTAACTGTCATCTACATGGCATAAAAAGCAAATGGCATATGGAAATTAATAGGTTTTTCTTTCCCTGATGTTCTCTAGAACTTATAGCAGTTGACAATATCAATACTGCAATTCGTAACTGTGATCCTAGTAAAACACTGGTTGCACTGATGAAACCGGAGGCGCAGCTGCCTGTTGTTCACTCATTTGCTGCTGTTTTCTATCAGACTGAGCTGTTCAACCTCCAACAACAGAACGCTGTGGTAAGAGCTGAAACCGTTACGACGTGCTCTGATGTTACATAGCCAAGCTGTGGAACAGCTTAAACATAGCATGTTGTCGCATAAAACCAAACTTAATTCTCTCTCCATGGTGTTATGTCTCGCATGACTGTTTTCAATTGAATTGGGAATATTGATTCACAAAAGTCATTTCTTGACACACTTTGCTCTGGCTGAGCTGTTGTGTTGCAACAAATGGACTTTTTAATTGTTGCATGCTTATTGAGGACTAACCTTTTAAATATTACTTAGAAAAGTAATCCTGTTCTATGGGAGTATGAGAAGAAGAGTTGGGTCTGTGGGGCAAAGGGCCCAAAGGATGTAGCAAACAGAGTAAGCCTCTCTCAGAGGTGTGATAATGTGACATGTCTGTGACCAGGATACATGTCTTAGCATTTCAGTCCTAAATCAAGTCACCTCCTTGATGGTATCTGGGCTGTGTAACTCAGATTCATTACACTGCATATTTAGCTTCCTCACTTGAGGTACATTATTATCCTACAGAATTACCTGGCACACGATGAACTGTCTGTTGCAGTAGAAATGTTGTCAGCTGTTGTGTTGCTAAACCAGGCCTTGGAAAACAAGGACATCCAAATGATAAGGAGTCACCTCAGAAACCCATGCATTGGCTTCAATAATCTGGAAGAAGAAAACTTACAACGGTAAAAGTTCATTTTGTCTTGTCTAGAGGAGACTTGGCAACTTCTGCAGAAGGAAAAGTAGGCATTTCACTAGGTGGGCTGTCCTATGCTGTGGCTATGAGGTTGAAAAGTCTGCAAGATAATTACCACTGCAATATGTTAATAGGGCAAAACATAACAAATACCAAAGTGATTGAGTGTCCCCAAGTGTAAGCTGTCACACAACCTCAAATTTTTGAGAGCAAGAGCTCTCAAAGGTGGAGGGAAGTATTCTCAGAAAGCAAACATTAAGTCCTGACAAGAATTTTTGTGGAGACTAGCATACAAACCATCTGTAGCTGGAAACTGTTAATCAGTAACCTCTTCACAGTACTGATGGAGGATCTTTGGAATGTGAAAATGTGCTTAATGTCTTAAGGTTAAGGAGACCCTTCAGAGCCAGGCTAACCCTATTTTTTTAACTCAAGATTTGTGAGGATCTTAAAATGTAGTGCTATTCTGCTTGCTAAAAAGCTGAGTATGTTTCTGTGGCATGCATGCATGTCAAAGCTAAGTTTTATCCTTCACTTAGCTACCAGCTGCTTGCACTGCCACATGTCTGACTTGTCACAGCCGTCAGCTGTTGCTGTGCTCCTTTGCTTACCTGCAAAAAAGAACCCAAAACATTATCAAGCAACTCTAGAGCCTGCACAAGACCTGAAGCTCCCACCTGTGAGGATGTGGGCATGTTCTCACCACCTGGCTGTGGGTGGTGGAAATCTGAGCATTCTTGGAGGGTGTCACCAGACTTAAGGGACAGCAGTGACCTGGTCACTGAAGGTCTTCACCAGGAGACATGCATTTGAGAACAGTCCTTACCTTGATGCTGGGAGGGAAAGTCAGGGTAAGAATTACCGGTTAGTTTTGGGGTTGAGAGAAGGAAGGATTTCTGATGACTTGGAGAAGTGGCAGAATGTTGTGAGGTGGAGCAAAATTAGTGTTCCACTTGGGTTCTGCTAATGTCAGGGAGTGTTTGTGGGAGAGAGAAACAACACCACCGTGAAAATACAGATATGGGCCCAAAGTGTCCAAAGACAGTGTGACAATTTGATTGGTGACACTGTGGCCTGTTATAGTTATCAGTCAGTACAAATGGGACACCAGGAATTAATTGGATTAAGGAATAAAATATAGCTACAATGCTATTATGCAAATTTAGGCTGCAAGAAGATTTAATGGCGCAACGCCGAAAGGGGTAGAGTTGAGCTAGAAAAATTCCTGTGAGGGAAATGCTCAGTGGCTTTCTACTGGAAGGCATGCATTTGTTAGGAAATGCCTTTCCTAGAAGATAAAACGTAAGAGGAAATATGACATAGACCTGTAAAATTGTACATGTTGTGGGGAAAATTACTAATAAGAATTTCTAGGTTCTCATAACTTCAGTTATTTTCTTACGATAATTGAAACAAGAAAAAAAAGGTTCTTATGACATGAAGTTTAATACTTACCTGAGGAACTACCTTCTTATAAATCATTTAGTAAGTGGGACTCATTACCAAGCACCTTGTAAGATTTCAAGATAGAGTGAATAAATCACTGGACCATAGACCTGTTCACAACTATTAAACATGGACATGCATCTTCCTGCTTGGAAGACCTTAAATGTAGTCTGCTGAATGTTGAGAGGACAAATTGGAACAGGAAATAATAATTATCTCTTTTTCTAGCAGCCATTCATTTAAGGCCACAGGTGAAAATAGAAGACATGTATTTTGTCTGACTCACTGTGGCAGCTGAGTATTTGAATCAGGAATATTAAAACGTTTAACTTGCATGTGCAAGAGTTTACACATACAGGTGCTGTGAAGGCTCCCAGTACAAGCTGGTCTGTGATCCTTCTAAAAAGCATAGACTCAGGCTACAAAGCTTGTGCTTGGAGGACACTGATTTGTGTGTAGGGGAGCATTATTCACATCTTAGTACAGAAAGAAGCTGGCAACAGTTTCTCCCAGATTCATCTGCAGTGCCATGCAGTGAACGGTCTGCCCAGTTCTGCCACTTTCCCAAGCACCGTGCTGGGGAAATGGAAGCATGCACTGCCTGTGATATAGCTGCCACTGAGAGCTCTTCTGCTCCTGATGGCTTCCTATCAGAGAGGATATAAAATAGTCCAGGACAGATGGTGAAAAAAGCCATCATGTTTTGCTCCTCTTTTCCGTCAGGAAGAGTTAACGAAAAACAAGTATTTCCAAAATCACTTATGAGCAGAAGCATTTGAAAATTTTTGCTAAGACCTGCAATGCTCAGCATTTACCATATACCAGCCTCTGTAGGAGAAATTGGGTAAGCCAATGGACTGCATGGTATATTTTTCCTTCTGAGGTTACTGAAAAATTTCAAGTTTTCCAGGAGTCAAATACCATTGATAATATAAAATTGTAGTGGACTGTGGCAGTGTCCCTGAACGTACTGATATCTCCTGCTTAAGATAGTATCTGGGGGAGAGGCAGCCACTTCCTGAGATGACATAATCAGCACTCTGTTTAGAAGAATGCTTTGGATTAGCATGTAGGGTCAGTTTTTCACACTCCAAAATAAATGTGTATGACCAAGAAGGTAGCATGAATATTTGTATAATATCTGGCAGGAGATGAGTTGGTCTGATAATCATTCATTGGAGAAGTCACTAAATGATGGATGATACACCTGACTAATTCTTAATGGCAATTTATCCTATGTAAGAAATACACTTATGCATTTTATATCTTCTTATAGTTATGCTGATACACTATTGTCTATTAAGTCAGAGGCTTCATCTCAAGGCCAAGATTATTTAAGCTGGAATGATATCCAGAACTGCATTGACATGGTTAATATGCAAATTCAAGAAGAAAATGAAAGTAAGTAATTCTTCCTCTACGTTGGCAGCAGAGATGGCAGTCTGGTCCCCAGCACACATACTTCTGTACTAAATGGCCTTGTACAGACTGGTCAATAGAGAAAGCTGTTAAATAATTTTGAATGCCTGTTGATCTTTAAATTCACTTTAAGTATTCCTGGTTATTTTATGACTGGCTCAAATGCATCCTAGGATGCCAACTATCTGCGGCATTACAAATGCTGTGGTTCAGAACACTTGTCAGTATAGTTCAGTATTTGAAGTGGATGGTATCACTTCAGGGATTTTGCAGAAATTGTAAGCCAAGAGTGTATTGTATCACAGAGTCAGAAAATCGGCAGCACCCTATGTGAAACCATGTTTATTAAGTGATTTCCAAGCCTTTGTTTTTCACCAGAGTTTCTAGAAACTGCAGAAGTACAGCAATCTGTCCTGCCCTCCTTTCACACAATTTGATTTTCTATTTGAAAGAGAAGTTTAATGTGTACACTCTAATATAAATTTCTTTGGAGAATATATATATTTTTTCATTTAAGTGTGACTCTGTGGCCCTAAACTGTTAATGTTAAATGTGATACTTGGTCATTTGGGCTTCAGAAGTGCTAAGAGACTAAAGTCTGCACTGGATGTAGAACCATAATTGTTTTTCATAAAATTTGAGGCTATTAGCTACCTTCTCGTTAATGCTATCAGCACAGTGCACCTTGCTTTGTTTTGCAGTGGTAAGAGGAGAGTCTTATGTTATGGAAATATGAAAACTGTCTGTTCTTTCTGAATGGGGTGCTGCAGGCCTCTTTTGATACCTGCCTAGTAGGGTAGGATATAAGCATTCTTTTCAGTGGACAAAATTACTTTTTTGTAACTCTGCTTCACTGGAGTCATGAGTAGGTGGAAAAGGCCCTGAGAAAGATGATTCTACATTAGCAGTCAGTCTCTACTGGTGAGACAGCCCTGCACTTTCAGTAGCACAGGCTTCTGCCTAGAAATCATTAATGGCAGAGAGAGGGCAGGAAGAAGGCTGGCATTGCTTTCTGTAAGCAAGCTTACGTGCCTGCCTGTTCCTGCTTTAGCCCTCATGAGAGCATGGATCTCAGGCCCACCAGCTGTGGGTGATATGGCAGAATCAGTGAGAGATAATCAGCTGTCAGTGGAGGGTGTCATCTCTCACATGTCATTAGGAGCCCTTAGCCAGTGCCCTTGTGGGGTAGTGTGACTTTAGAGAGAAATTTCCTCAAGCAGTGCATCTCCACAATGTTTTGGAGAAGGAATATATTGCCACTTTAAATGAGAATGGTCTTGACAACTGAAGAAAATGAGTTGTAAGTTTTAATAAATATATCTTGTGATGTGGCTGTAGTCCTCAATGTCCTCAGGTCTGAATGAAATCAGGCTGATTTCATAAGATCAGCACTGTCAGTTTAATTAGGGGAGGTGAAGTTTTTGGAAATGAGGTTGAGGTTCAGTACAATGTTGTAACTTCTAGGTCAGTATGTACATAACCTCTGAAATTAGGGTTTCAAGATGTCTAATTCCCAACCACTTGACAAGTCTTGAGTCTTTCAGTTCAGCCAGCCAATGTGTTGATGAACATAGAGATACGGTATCCAGTAGTTTTTTAAGATTCACAGAGCTCTTTGTTCTTTGCTAGTAGAGTAAATTCTGCTTTTTTTTTTTTTTTATAAGGATAGAATTGTTTTCTGTAGAGAGATAGGTTCAGTAGAATGAATAAGGGCGGCAGAAAGGAAATCTGTAGAAGTTAGTATCTTCACAGAAATATCTGAGGAAAATAATTTTAAATCAGTTGCTGTTGCTGTCGCTGCTTCTTGTTACTTGATTTTTCTTTACTATGTTACTGCTTTGTTTGTATCTGTTATGTGATAAGCTGTAACTTTCTTTGACAGTTACGCCTGTAATAAAATTTCCTTTTCATAGGAATTATTGCAATTGACCACATTAATGAAGCAATTGACCAAGGAAATGCTGAAAAAACTCTAGAAGCTCTACTGATGCCCACAGCCAAGCTGCAAGATGTGAGACCAGAAAATGCAAAGCATTATCAGGATGTTCTGCACCACACCAAAACACAGAAATGCAAGGTTAGAGCTGTTGCCTCTTGTCAGAACTGAAATGCCAATTCTTTTTATTTGCACATTCTCATCCTGTTCCTGTAATGTTTGGATTAGTTATATGAATGGAATCATTAATAAGCCAGAGATAAGAAACAAGTACTGGGTAATTTTCCTCTGCAATTTACTCTGACTGACACATGAGATTAATTATCAATTAATTAACAGTAAGATGCATTCTGTATCTGTTATGTATTTGTATAATGATCTAGTTACTAGAGGTAACTGGGCAGGTAGTCATAATATAGATGAGAACTGAGGTTTTTGCTAGAAAGTCCTCAGCCATGCTTAGGAGAGTACTTCCTTGGGGAGCTATTTTGATGAGGAGCCTTAGTTGCTTAAATCTGAGGGTCTGTAGTAGTGATGTTTCTATCCTGCCCTTGTCATGCAACAACATGTTCGCCATCTTGTACATGCTTTCAGTTTCAACCGATCTCAGCAGGATACTGGTATTGGCTTCCTCAAAAGCAGTGCCCTGGTTAGCATCACAGCTCAGGGAAGCATAAACACAGATCAGCCTCACAACTTGCAGGATTTGACTGAATGGAAGATTAGCTAAAGCTCACAGCCCAGCACTTAATATTCCCAGTGTTTCAAAAAGATGCTGAAAATTCACGTGATATATTCCTAATATCAGCTGGAAAAAGTCTCTGCACACTGGCTTGTAGAAATGCCTCCCAGCTATTTTGCCACTTCACCTGCAGTATCTGCTATGAAAACGTGTGTTTCCGTCATCCACTGGCAGAGCTTTTGAACTGGGTGTTGCAAATCTCAGTCTGTCACACATAACCTCAGGTTTCACTGATTACTGGATTCTTGCTGTGTGCTGGCTGTTCTTTTTGTGGTTCTTCGGCAAATACTCAAAACATCTGTTTTTATACTTAATGATTTATTAACAAAAAAAAACAAAAAACAAAAAACAAGCTGACAACCCTATTTATAGAGAGAGCAAGATGCTGCACTGTATATGCTCCCAAAATAAATATTTAGATGCATTAATTTGAGTTATTACTCTAATTACCGACTAAGAATATGAATTTCACCTTCCTTAAGATGTGATTTAGATTGAACGTCCCCTAGAATAATCAAACAGAATTGAAAAAATAAACTCTAGTCTTTATCAGCCCTGTACTTTTTTGACCCTGTTTATAATGCTGACTGGTCTTTAGCTGTATTTAACATGTTTTAAGAGTGAGCTGAGGCATAAGAAAGTACTTGATTTACGACAGTTAGATAGGTTTGACTGTGAACTTCCTGTATTCTTCAATGTCTGGAAAACACATGAACTGAAACTGCTGGCTTATTCTGACCATGCTAGTGATATGTCCCCCAGGCTGAAGTGGCCTCGGCTACGTAGAATCTAGTTCCTACAGCAGCTAGATGGGACCTAATTGCTCATCTCTTGAAAACGCCAATACAGAATTTGTTTATTCCTGTAACTTTATCTAATAGCTTCTAACATTTCTCACAGCCATTTCAAGTGTGTTCAAGTCTCATTAAAGAGAAACCCTGTGTTTAGAAAGTGCCTTCTGGATACCTGAAATGTTGAGCAGCTGTGCCATATTTTAATATGCTTCCTGTGATGTGTAGTTTGGTGTGATAGACACATGGGCTTTACAATTAAGATGGCATTTTTGGTGTTTGTAGTGAGTGGTTAACATCTGGATTATTTAAAAGTTATAGTTAAATTATGCTCTTGTGCATGTTGAAGGAATAACATGATTTAAAACAAATTAAATTAGGAATTGGGAGAAATTGAACAGGTAGATCTTCACTGGACTGCAAATTTCTTGGAGGCACTTCACTGTATTTACCATTGCAAATGACTTTATTTTTAAGTTTCTCACAATACTGTTCAAATACTTTTTCTCATCTGTCTTACACAGTTAGTTACTGATGTGTACACAGACCATTGAGCTTATTTTGTGGGATCTTATATTCTGCATTTGTAGCTCTTCAGCTTCTGTAAATGTGAAGATAACTATTTGCTTTAGCAACATGGACAATTAATCACAGCTTGCTTCAGTTTTTGTAACACTAATTGTTTCCTGTGAGGGCGTGGAAATATAGAGAATACTACAAAATACCTTCCCAGTTTTGCTTACCAAGCAAGAATAAAGCATGCCTGGATTCACACTGATAAGGGTTAGCTCCCAGCAGTCCTCATGGGTTGTAGGAACACAGGTGCTGACACAGTGGAAGAACAAGTCTCCAGAGCAAAGCTGGTTAAGCAGCCTCAGTGGAGATGCTTCCTTGGAAGCGTGTCAAGTTCTGCATTTAAGGCTGTATATTTATCTGCTCTTCCAACCTAATGGGACTGCAGCTCTTTATTTCTAATATCCAGGGCAGAATTTGCTCTTGGCTGTGTGACATAATGCTTCCTCAGTGTTCTATAGCCCGTGAACACATAGTGTTTTTAATTGTTCCTGTTCCTACTGCATCAAGACCTCATATTCACATCAATCCTACAGTGATTGTGGGCACAAAGATCATATAAAGTGTTTCCAAGTCAGGAATGGACCTTAAAAGTGCTGTTCAGATATGGATCCCTCTTTTGTTCAGAATCTGTGGTGACTGATATTATAGTGTCTTCTCTGTGGTCATGAATTTGATCTTCTCAGAAGGAAATGAAAGTTCTCAGCTCCTTCCCTGAATCTATGTAGATTCACCAGACATTATAGCACACAGAATAAAATTATTGAGTTGGAGAAGTATATCTGAGGACATCTCTTGTGTGGAATTTGAAAGAAGTAAATTGCACTGAGATCATGGTTTAGCAGCCTGAGAATTTTTTTAGCTTTAGCTGTCGAATTTGAGGTTTATTGCTACCTGGGTTAGTACTATACAAAATAATAATTCCAATAATATAAATATAGAATGAAATTCATGTTTCCCTGGATATTTTAACCATTGTTAGGTATATATTGGATTGACTTCGTATTTTGGACATTAGAAAATAAAGGAAAGGATCAAGACAACTATTTAAGCTGCTGAGGCATAAAGCTATCAGATAAAAAGCATATAAATGATCTGTGTTGTAGTAGTAATAGTTGACATGATGGATAATAAGAATGATATTGCTTGGCACAAAGCAAATAGCAAAGATGGTAAGGATCAAAAGACTGACTTTCACATACCAGAACCACTCATGAGTCTTGAGTGTTCGTATAATTGAAACATAGCAAAAAATGATGATTGCAAGGGGCATTAAGAATCCAAAGATAGCTAAAGAAACATAGTAGTAGAACTGGAAGGAAGATACAGTTTCGCAGGCACTGTGCACGTCGTGGCAGGTGTAAATGCCTAGTTGTTTCACATAATAGCTTTGCTGCATTATGCAGAGTGGGAGCATGTACAAGAAGACAATGGTCCACACAGTGGCACAGACAGCAATGGCATAGGTGCGTTTTGGCAGGCTCTTGTAGGTGAAAGGGTGAACAATGGCCACATAGCGACTGACACTGATGCATGTGAGCAGCAGAATGGAGCAGTACATGTTTCCATAAAATACCACAGTTGTAGTTCGACACAAAATTTCTCCAAAAATCCAGTTGTTCTTGTTGATGTGGTACGCTATTTTGAATGGCAGCATGATGCAGAAGAGAAGATCCGAAACAGCCAGGTTTGTGTAGAGGATGGCCGTGCACACAGACCGGATTCTGAAGAGCAGCATCCACAAAATGATGGCATTAGATGGTACACCCAATAAAACAGCACTAAGGTAGACAGTGGGTATTAGCTTGGTGCTCAGAGAACTAGTCAGGTACTCCAACGTGGCGTTGTTCACTTCTGTTAAAGTGGAGTCATTATACTTCTTTGAAGAACTTTCGTTTTCCTTGAAATGGATCGTCTTTGTCTCCCCTTCTATAACATGAGGTGGGATGTAATCATAGTCTCTTGGTGAAATTCCACGGAAAGTCTTGATAAGAGACACGGTTTTAATTGCAGAACCATTCAGCGAAGACTCTAAAGCTCAAAAATTTTAAACTGTTAAAATAGGTGAGCCACTGGATTAGGAATGTAATTCAGCTTCAAGTAAGGAGAAAGGTAAGCCTTTCCATGTGAAGAGCAACCTGTGTTCAGGAAGTTTGGTGGTGCTCCCATTGCTTGGCTGTTCACATCAACTGTACTCATGAACAGCCTTTGCTTACTTGTAATTTTGAACCAACCTTGAACATTTAGCATAAACATGATGCAAATTGGCTTTTCCTGTGTATTAGGTGCTTCCAGTCATCTTTATCAAAATTCTCCAACAACATTTTAAAGCTTATCTTGTAGGGGTTTTTTTTGCAAGGTGGTTGTAGTTTTGGTAATTTGTTATATAAGAAGCAGCTTTGGTCTAGACTTGATAAGAATTTCCAAGCAGGCAGCAGTGCTATCCTTGTCAATTAGTGAACAAAATACATGACTGAAAAAAATGGAAAGAGCACTGTCTTGCCTTGGAAATTTCAAATTAAAAAATAATTCTAAAAATAAATTTGGTCTCAAATTAATTCCAAATTAAGATTATGGTTCTGTATCAGATTCCAACTAAACCAAACTAAGACCTTTCAGCATCTCATACATGAGGAAAGATGGTCCCAAAGACTGAATGCAAACTTAGACTGATGTTAGAACAAACTCATTGGAAGGTGAAGAGAATTTCTCATGCAGCAGGAATTTTGATTGTTTGTTTGTTTGTTTGTTGACTCAGTAAATATCACTTACTTGTGAGCAAAACCAGCAATGCTGGTTACTCGTATTGATGCCTGCTCCTCAGCGCTCAGCAGAGAGCTCTGTAAAGGCATCAGCATTTCTTGCTGAAGTATGAACGTGTTCTGCACAAGGTCTCTAAGTATTTTGCAAAATAACTGTTGCAGAAAAAAGAGCTGCATAAAGAATTTTTTTCCTTTAAAAATAAATAAATAAATACAAAAGTCTGGGCTGTGTTTAATGCCAAAAGACTTCATGCAAGGTATAGAGTGTGGATCTCGAATCTGGAATTCGAAAGTGAATTGAAATTTGGATGAAAACCTGTGGGTGCTTCTAGATTGAAACAAAATACGGAAAATAGTTTTATTTGGGCTCAGTGTTGTGAAGCTGGCAGGTTTATCGTAGAATATTTAGAAATCATAATTAGTACACCTCTCTACCTTTTAGTAATTTCTTGTATGATTAATAATGGTAAATAAAAGAATTATCTGCTATATAAAAGACGGGTGCATATCCATTTTATGCAAAATGTAGTTTTTTAGAGCTTAGTTTGAAAGCAGCTATCATTTGAATGAAGAAAATACAACTAGGCTTATTCTTTAATAATTTCAGTGATTTTTTGTCAAAGTTCTCTGAAAGTTTCCTTCTAACAGCACAGTCTGAATCTGCAATTCCGTTGAACATTTCAAAGCAGAAGGAACATGACTGTACAGGTTAGAGTGTCAGCTCACTACAGAAACACGAGATGTGTTTTCAGAAAGGAAAGAATGATCTCTTAGGTAAAACCTCTTATTGAAAGTGTCTGGGAAAAGAGAAAGGTAGTCCAAGGTATCCCTGAAATGGAATAAAAATCTGCCTGAAGTGAAACTTGCTGCAGTATATCAAAATTCAGTGATGTGCGCACAGCCCATTTAATCCAGTAAAGCACCAATGCTATCAGCTATAACAAACTTAATCAACTAAAATAGAGTTTATACAGAAAGGAGGACTGACCTGTTGTAAGAGTTGATGTTAGAGAGAGTAGTCCAGTGAAAAGCAGAATATTCATTGTAGTTTGCTAAATGCAGCTACCAAAAAAAGTCAGCACGGTTCTAGTTCATCTCAGAGGTGTTTGGGGTGGATTTTCTTCCCTCTGTAAAGCACTAAGGCACAATTGATCTGTCCTCCAGAAGCATCCTGTAGGCATGAGATTTATGGCAAGGAGTTAGTTTGTTCTTTGTCTATTACAGCAAGAGGGTGTGACATATCCAAATATGCACACATGACTCAGTTTCAGCCTCTGCCCAACACAGAGATTAAACTGCTTTACAGCAGCAGTTTAACTCCTAATTTACCACAGCCCTGAAGATGATGGCAGCGGGAAGGGGAGTAGTGAGAAGGGGAGGTTCAGCTGGAATTTCTGTGTAAAGGTATTTGGGGAAAAAAAGTACCTCCTGGAAAACTGTTGACTAAACGCTCAGAGGTCTCCCCCACAAACCCATAATTCTGTACTGCTGAAATCTGTACGCTTCTTGGAGAGAGGCCAGATGTGGGGAAGAGTGTGGTGATCTTGGTTTAGAAAAGGCAGAGGTGAAAGTAAACCACAAGGATACACATATGCCTTAAGACAGTGTTGCTCTGCTTCAGCTCCTCTGCATCCACCTAACAGCCAGCTGTGAGCACATCACAGCCCAGCTGCCAGCTCCATTCAGTCCACTTACACCCTTTTGCAGCTTCTCAAAATTTTACCTCATTTGGTGTTTTGTTGATCCCTTCCTGTTCCTCTGCCTGTGTGGGTGTTCTTGTTGTTTTTTTAAATTGGCTTCCATACTCCCCTCCCACCACTCCCACCTAAGCCAAGAAACTTGCTTCCAGCAGACAAAATTATTTTGAGTTCTGGTCTAGCTTCCAAGCTAGTGGCAAGGCTTAGCATAAACAGGGCTTGGCTCCAGAACAAAATTTGTATCTGCTTTTGTATTTAATGTCCTGAAACTGAACACCAGATAAGAAATTCTTCTGAGTTTCACAGTTCTTTGCTATAAATTCAGCTGTGGTTTGGGAGCTGAATAAATGAACTCTCAAGAATTAACTCCAGCTTTCTACTACACTTGTATCATGGATCCACTGTAATGCAATTGCCTGATGTTGCTATATTTTATTTAGATATTCTAGTATGTGTTTACATACATGTAACACATGTGTCTTTGTGGCATTTTTTTACCCTATTTTCTTTGCAATTTCTATGGATATTTATCAGATTTTTGGTCCAGAGTTGGTCCCTATGACAGTGATATCAATTGTGAAGATGGTTCTTTGCCCACCTAGGAGCTATTTGACTTTGAGGCTCTTTCTGGCTTTTATTTTGTAATGTATTTGTGTACGTATATATATATTCCTGTGTCTTGCTTGAACCAGTATGTTGCTCTTTCTATCATCATCAGTCTCTTACAGATCTTGCACACAACAGAACCTGCAGCCACTGTGTCCCATCCATGCATCCCTTGTCCTGGCAGTTTTTTGTTGTAAACTTGTACCCATAGCTGTTTAAGCTGTTAATGCCTGCGTTCTTCCAGACATCAATCCTCTCCATTGTAGCCATAGGCTGTAACTAGCAGAAGTAAGAGGATTATCTTAGGAAGCACACTCTCTTTTAGTTTGGGTACAGAGTCATCATTCAGGGTCAGCTTGCAGCAAGCGAGACCTGCTTCGCTGCTCAGCTCCTGAAACCTCTGCCACCCAAGCTAAGTCATCACTGCTAAACCTGAGCTGGCCTTTCATGCCAGCTTTTGCCAGCATTTGCTTATGTAGCCTTTACTCATGCACTCTTCTCCAACAAGAGATTTAAGAAGAAAGCCAAATTCCTACACGCTGCTAGTGCTGCTATCACAGGGCAGGATATTTGCATTTATTCAGTGCTTTGATTTCTTTGCCTATGTGTTACGGAAATTGAGACATTTCCAGCTCTACTTAAAATTCCTATTCATCTAGCAGGATGGAGTCTTCTATGTGTGAAAGCTTTGAGAATTTTTGTTTGAGAAACTGTTTAATCTACTCAGCAAATGGAATATGAGCTTGTTTTACTGTTCATTTTGAGTGGTGCTATTACTTTCAGCACTTGAGGGCTTTGTGACGAGAGTTTGTGTTAGCACTATCAGTATGTTCAAATACTTCTCATAATTCATTTTTGTAAGGCTTGTCTCTATCCCTTTTCCAGGAAACTCAAGATGAATCAGCGGTTCTGTGGCTGGATGAAATACAAAAGGGAATCAGTGATGCCAATGACAATATAAAAGAAGCTGCAATCTGTAAGCATTAAGCTTCATCTGTATTGTTCTTGGTCTTGGTCTTGAAAAACTGAAGTTGATTACCTTTTCTTTTTTTTCCACTTCAGGGAAGCACGGCAACCTTTTAAATACACTAAAAGAAACATATTCTTTGTCATGCTGAAGTTAGGGTGATTTATGTCTGCAGGCTTATTGTTAGCTTTGTTTGTGCTTACACAGTTTAATAGGTCCAACATTTCCAGTGTCAGTGTACTTTGACATAATTGTTAAAATAGAAGGAAATGAGGATACGAAGATGGGTTCAAAAGTTTATTTTGCTTCTATAAGACCAAAACCTTGATGTACATTGTAAATCTTGTAGAATTTCCTCTAACAACTTATTTCAATATAATGCCTTCTATTAAGTGCTAACAAATAAAGGTTACAAACATATACTTTAAAATATTTCAGCAGTACTTAAAAACATATACTTAAAAGTACTTAAATACATATACTTTAAAATACTTCAAAAATATTTTAAAGAAATAAAGAGAGCACTCAGGCTTTTTGAAGCAGTGCACATTCTTCCAGCCTCTGAAAAGGAGGAAATGTGTAGGGAAAAATGCTGAGCTGCATTTTGTCAGGGCATTGTGTACAAGATGAACTCAAAGCCTCCTGTAAAGGTTTAAGTGTAATATAAATAATTTTGGTAAAATACCTGTAGCATATAATTAATTTGGGCTGGCATAGACCTGACAAGGTTTCAAGCTTGTGATTCAGGGCCGGTCGCCTTCTGCTTATACTGGCTCCAGTGGGAGACGGGATGAGTTTATATAAGCTTCTTTTGAACACCAAGAAGTTAAGTACAACTGCTGCATTCAGCTTTTATTAATGCAGTGCTGTCATCTGTTTACTTACAGGCAGGCAATGCCAGTATTAGAGCTTTGAAAGTTGTGGGTGGAATAAAACAAACATGGCCAGCTATTTCAGCATTAAATCTATCTACTACAGAAACAGCCAATCTTATGTTATTATTTTTAATCTGCAGTCCTAATTCAACCACTCATATGTACTGAAGACACTTGAATCATTTCCATCAGTTACACATCTGGGTTGTGTTTGCTGGGACAGGGCCTGATGCACATGTGTATTCAGTAGAGCTTATAGCCATTTTTTACACAAAAGGAGGTTCCTTTCATTGCTACCCAGAGGTGTGAGAAAGCCTGAGGAAACATCTGAACATAGGGAAGGGAAGGAAATGCATAGCTTCTAAACAGATGTGAGCTAAAGAGTGACTTGAAAACACCCCTATTTTTGTCTACTGATGTAAGAACTTTACAGATGGATCACATAAAGTGGTGTGGGATTATTTGTATGCCAGTACCATGTGATACTGCAAGTGATAACCACAGTTCCATTACTAGTTGTTGCAATGAAGTTTTCCTTTGCATAATCCATGCCAGTGTTTTCACAGAAAATACATAACTTCTCATAATCAAGTATGATCAGTTGAACTGTTTTAACAAGTCCCTATTGGGGACAGGTATTAGCATCTTCTGCTCTGGGCTGAAATGAAGCAGTGCCAGAATAGTGCATTCTTCAGCAGTGCTGTAGGATTTTGGAACTAAAAAATGAGATTTCCCCACGGCACAGAACCTGATACTTGCTGTAACAAATACATCCTGTTTCGGGAAGTTAGTGTGTTATGTTCACATAGGCTAAACTTAGAAAGCTCAACTCAACTGTAACTTGGAAATGAACTTTTATTTTTAACTACCTCTGAGAAGTTGTTTTTGAAAGGCAAACAACTCCTACCCCTCCCCCTAAAAACTTGTGTACAAATGTAAAGGCAGTGTAAGTCTTGTTTTTGTTTCACTCTAGACTAAAGTTTTTTTGAGATTTCTGCAGTAATGACAATAGCAATCACATAAAAGAAGGTACTAACAATGATACTGGAGGAGTTTGAACCCTCCCCAAGGCATTGTAGTTCCTTAAAAAAGCATTTAATACAATAGGACTAAAACTTTACAAACCTTTGCCTTTACAAACTGTCCTACCAGTAGAAGATTCTGTTTAGGAAGACCGGTTCAATAAACACTTCCAAATTCCTTGCGGTGTTTGCCGTGCAGTTTGCATCATCTTATTTTGTGTCTCAAGTCATTTCAACCCATGTAGTCCTTGTCCAAGGGGAGTCAAAATGAGATTGGACGAATATTATCTGTGTAGCGTGACAGCTTTCAGGAAGAGATATCAGCGCAGACCTTCAGCTCTGGGGAAGGGGATGTCTGTTGAAGTAGTGCCTGTACTGGAAAAGCTGTGTTACAGAAAAGAGTTGATCTTTGGCCCCATTGAGAGCTCAGGCTTATCTCAGTGGACAGCTGCATCTTTGTGTATTTTTACTGCTTGGAGGAAGGATGGGTGCAGAAGAGCCCTTCATTGTGCTGACTTGCTGGAGGAGTAGGTTGCTGCACTGCCTGATTAGGATGGCTAAGGCTCACATAACCCGTAATGTTACGGAAACAAAAATATTCAGTTACTGGTTATCAATGGATAACCAATGGAGACAATGGAGACAATGGATGGGAACATATATGATTAGGGTTAAGCCACTTCAGCCAGCAGCATGTGATATTGTTTGTAATGTTCTCTGCTTCGTCACTGCTGAGGCTGTATGTCTGGGCACCATCATACCACAGCTGGGCATGATTTACTACATCCTTCTGGGGAACACGTGCTTGGCACAGGGTTGTTCTTTTGAAGAACAAAAATGTAGCAGGACTCAATCTGGCGGAGGTCCAGATGGTAGTGGTGTGATGTTGTATGTTCCCTTTGTTTCTCAGCTGGCTGCCGTCTTCTGTGGAGGTGGATCTGTCTCTGTCCAGGCAAAGCTGAGTATAATCATTCCACTTCAGTCTAACCAGCCAGCAAGGCATAATGTCTTTTGCTGAAATGTTGTACTGCTAGCTCAGTCCCACACAATGCCTTCTGCATATATGCCAGGTCTTACTTACAACACTTTTGTCAGCTCTAGGTGGAAAAGCATGCATAGGTCAAGCAAGGAGTGGGAAGTTTTTTTGAAGAGTGAACATTTTTTGACTTAGTGCAGGAACACAGGAAGTAAAGTGCTTGGTGCTCTGTGCTGCAGTGTGAAGGGCAGAGTGGGCTGCATTGACTTAACTAGTATATAATATAGGGCATTTCAGCTGTATATTATTACTTGTTCCTCTGTGTATGCACCTTGAGCTTAGGTGTAAAGGAACACCATTTAAGGTTAGAGAAGTAGTTTCAAAGCAGCACCATGTACAACTGTAGTGTGTAGGGCCATCTGAAGCATTGTGTGCTGCTACACGTTATCAGGTGCAGAGGTTTCACCTCCTCTGGTGATGGCAGGGTTTGGACAAAGAAAAGGATGCTTGGGAAACACTGAATTGGTGCATGGATAACTTGCTGTACCTGAAAGCTTGAACATGTCTCAAAGCATTGTGCCCTGAGAGCTAGAGATGCATCACTGACAAACTCAGCACAAGCTTGCTAAACCAGCATGGGACCGGCTTCCAGTCTGAGGGGATAAGGAACAGTTGCTTCAGGATTCTGAGTAGTATGCTACTGCAGTATTGAAAAACTTTGCTCAAGACAATTGGACAGTGAATCATTATAACACAATGATCCTCTGCATCTCTATCAAATTCCTGAGTGATCTGGTGTTTGGTGGGCCCACCTGCTGAGCAAGCTGGGTGAGGAGCCCCTCTCAAACCTTGTCCTGGTGTCAATTGCTGTCCTGCTCAATGGAGAGTAGCTCTGCCCTCACTGTTCTCAGTCACACTATGGCAGCACTCCTACTTGTTGGAAAGCTATTCTCTCAAATACTCGTCCTTATGAGCATGATAGAAGCATTAAACTGCTATATGTGGCATGCTGGCTGTGTGCATCAGCATAGAAATCCATTATCAGAGTTGCTAGGGGGTAGAATTGTGGGTACGTAAAGTATAAAACAATTTTCTGTCTTTATTTTTCCCTAGTGGCTGTTGGGATATCAGTGATTAACAAGAGCCTGGAGAAAGGTGATTCACAACCAATCCTGACGACACTGCAGTCCAAGTTTGGTTTACGAGTTGTTTCAGAATGTGCTGAAACTTATTTCAAGAACCTTTCAGAAGCCAAGAAGCTGAAAACTAAAGATGGTAAAAACCTTCCTGGACAAGTTTGATATTTCCCTGTCACTGAGGCAACCGGGAAATTGGCATAATAGAGTGACCTAAAATCACTGTAAATTAAGGGGGAGTTGCTAATTTTTGAAATGCATTGAGAAACACTGTACTTGCCCAAGTGCTTTTATCATGATGATGAACTGTAACATGCAACATCTTGAGCACAGTGCATGCTGGGGAAATAAGTCTAGTTACTACTGGAGTCTAGCTAAAATCAAATTAAACTTCGAGAGAATTCAGAGAATATTCCCAGTGACTGCCAGTAGTCCATCCCATCAGAAAATCACAATACTCCCTGATTTTGTCAGCAGACAGTGGAAAGTGTTAGACTGCGCTCTTCAGCCTTAGAGGTTTCTGTAAAGGGCTGGGCTCTGCTGGAGTGTCCGTGGCCCATTTATGGACTGTGCGAACATAAATAGCAATGAAACAGGTATCTGCAACGGAGTTTGCAGATGGTGCTTTACACAGTTGACCTTATTAGCTTTACTTTAGGGTCTTTTGTCCATGAGGAAATGAGGTTTTTCCTGCTTTTCAGGATACAGCCTTGTTTATCAAAGGGAATGATATGGACACAGGAAATCTCTGATGGGAGCTGACAATAAGGTCCATTGTCTGGCCAGAAGATGACAAAAATGTTTTCTTAAAAGCAATCTGCTCCTTGTCTGAATGGTGATGGGACACATGGAATATGAATACTGATTCAGTATTAAACTCAGAAACATAGCGTACCAAATTGGTGAAGCTGAGTGGGTTTGTATAAACCTCACAGATGTTTTGTTCTAGAAGAATAATGCTGTTCCATGTAAAGAGATATTTTGAAACATCCTTATTACAAACTGTAGTGACTTTGCATGTAAAATGTCTCTGTAGCTAAACATAGAGATGAGTAGTGGGTAGGAAAAGTTGAAAGTTATCAGTGTAATGGGACATATAACAGCATGTATTGCTTTCAGATTCTAATGAAAGTCCATGGATTAAACTCATAATGAAAAATATGTATAGTTACTACTACAATGTGGAAACTGAGGAAGGTACCTGTGCTGTCCCTGAAGGAGTTGTACCAAAAAATTCCTGGTTAACAGCTGAAGAAATCCAGGTAGGTGGCTAAAATATTTACTTTGATTGCAAACTAAAGAAGCATACTTGGGGGACAGACATCAAGACATGGTAACATCAAGGGAAGAGGCTGTGCTGGGTGAGACTTAAGATCATTCTTGTTCGGTATCCACTTCATCCGATAGCAGCGTCGTCTGTCAAGGATGACTGTAATTGCACAGTCTCCGGTGGCTTTCTTATAGCAGTGCTTTAGAGGCTTCCAAATGGGAGGCTACAGTGTTATTTTTAATGTCCCCCAATAGACAATGACACAGGAAATTCTGATGTGTACTTTTTACACATTCATATTTTTTTTGTCTTCATATTGTCCCATGACAAATTAATGATGCGTTTGGGTAGAAGTGTAAACACTGTTTTATGTTTATTCTATACAAACAGCTGAAGTCATAATATAGGTCCTTCAGAAATTCTGACTGCAATAATATTCAAGAGTGTTTCTGTATGCAGACCTCCCTGGTACAGTAAGCAGCTCTAGATGACTGACTTCCACAAAAGTCTTAGAAGTATTAGGAAGGCAGAACTGTGAATCCTAAGGTATAAATAAAACCCTTCTCTTCCCAAAAATATAGCATATAAAGGTTGAAAGAAGTAGATACCTCTCATGAAATAGTAGCAAAGTACATAGGTTGTTCTGAAAGTAATGCATTCTATTGATTTGTATGGAAACTACAACAGATACAAAGAGCACAGTAATACTATCTGATAGTGAAAATTTTCATTTAAAGAAGAATTAATTTCAACACAGTCACCACCATTAGCTAACCATTTTTGCCAGCAGTGAACAAGAACCTGCATGCCATGCTTGCTTAAAAAAAAAAAAAATCTGCCACAGCAGAGGTGACCCACTGTTTCACAGCTGCTGTGACATCATCTTTGCTAGGAAAATGTTGCCCATGAAGTCCATCTTCCTTCTGTTTGGGACAATGAAAGTGAGAAGATGCCAAATCTGGACCATATAGTGGATGTGTAGCACTGTCCAGCCAAGCTCGGCAGCATGTTCCACCATTTTCAAACAGCATTTTGAACCTTTTCTTCAATAGGAAATTCATATGTTGCCACTCCATGAACTGCTGTTTTGACTCCGGCTCCTAGTGGTGACACCACAGCTTAAAATTATATGGCCCAGGAAGCTGCCACCTTCAGCCTTCAGTAGGGCCTAACAAGCATGGATACAGTGTTCTTCCTATTCCTGTGTGAACATTCATGGGACCCACCTCTCACAAACTTGAGATATTCCAATCACCATTTCCAACATGTTGAAGCCAATATTCATTTCACAGATCCTTGGCCATAAGCCACTGATTTAAATGGATGAGCTGACTATGATACTCCTCATTTTATAGTGTGACAGCTGCACATGGTCATCCAGAATGTGGCTTCAGATCACTTTTGCCACTGCTGAAACATGCTACACACTGCCTCACTGTGCTCTGCTGTTTTGTCTCCATCAACATTCAGCAAGTGCTGATAAACATCAGTGGGTGCCATTTTTCCTGCATGAAGAAATCCTTTGACACACCTTTGCTTCATATACACTTCCATGTCAGACACCAGTTAGTTGGACTGTCCCTCTGCAGCCATCTGTCACACAGCAACAAAATACAATGGGATACTGGGGGTATCAATTTCTACTACCATACCAGCAACATCTGCCCCTCACACAGCGGGGCAATATCATAAAAAAGGAGGAATTACTTTCTGAGTAGCCCTTACAACCATTCACATTGATTAAAATAGAGGGGTAAGTTGGAGGGAATTGTATGTGATGAACATAAACCATTCAGAGGGAGAGAATACAGACTAGATTCCAGAATGGTTTTGGCTTGACAGGGTTTTCTTGCCTATCTCCTTTTAAATTACCTTTTTCTGTGATCTCTTAACAGAACATTGTTGGGCAGGTTACAGCAGACTACAATCGGGAGCAGTTGTGGCTTGCTAATGAAACTCTGATTGTTCAGCTGCAAGCCCAAGCAAGGGGATTCTTAGTCAGAAGGAATTTTCAGGATAGAAAAGCATACCTCCAAAACCAGGAACCATCTGCCATCAAAATACAGGTATTGTACTAGAACAAGAAGGTTGTCTGGTTTGGGTCACTTTGTGCATGTGACAGGTTAAGTGGCTGATCACTGCTGACAATATTCTTAACTCAATCTATTTTCATTAGCAGCAATACAATCTGCTTCTGCTCATTTGTTCCTGTCCTAGCTGGAGTATTCACACTTTTAATTAGCAGAACTTCAGTTTTCAAAGAGTAGATTATGCTCACCTGCAGTCTAAACTACTTCAGTGGAAGAACATAAAATATGCAGCCCTGGCCTTATTCTGAGGTGTACAAATCTTGTGTGGTATACCTAGCTAACAGGGAAACAGGACAAAATCTGAAGATTCATAGAGTATCGATACAAAAATTCCTTGGCAAAGCATGACTTGAGAAATGCATTCCTTTCTACACTATCCAAACTTGGAAGTAGTTTGCCTGTGCTCTATGAAGTCATACCTGGGTAGGGAGGGGCAGCTGACCCAGTATTCTCAGGCTCTTGCAGTATTACTTGGACTTCTTGAGTCTACTGAATGCTAAAAGAAGCACAAAGGAAAATTTTCTGTGTGTCAAGACTATTAACACTGACAAATGCATGCACACTGGTTATATAAACAGTAAAATGACCACCTCTCGTTAGAAACAATTTATTCAACTCCTAAAAAACAATCAGTCAGACACCCCTCCCAAAGTTACACAGAAGTGTATTACTGATTGTTTTGGTATCTTCAATAAGTTAATGACTTATGATATTTAATACTAGTAGCTATTCTCTGGATTGCTTTAACATTTCTGCATGGTGCCTGGGCTCAGTAAAGGAATGCACTGCTGCTTGATGAATTTAGGGTCTGTGAAAAAATTATGGAGAAGTTTAGGTAAGTGAAATTATTCTGTGATGGTCTTCTGTGGCATTAGAAGAGAAATGGCTTATGAAACTTCAACAAGTAGAAGACAAGAATGAAATCAAGGGTTGGGTATAGACAGAGGACAAAGTATGGTAAAAGTTGAGCGCAGCTATATTACCTGTCTTGCTGAGGTCATTATCACAGTTGCTTTTTAACCACCAACGTGAGCCAAATGAAGGAACTGGGAGATATTCATCTCTATTGCAAGGTGATGATCCTGACTGACTTACAGAAACTCAGGAAAGAGGCCTGAAAAAGAAAATTGTGTCAGGGGACCATAAGAATACAAGCAAGCTGACTCCTAGGCTAATTAACTTGTTAGTATAATGACAGTTTCTCTGTATGTGGTGCTTTTCTGTTAGTGATTTTGGTGTGTATGTACAGAGACTTGAATAAATATTTCTCTTATAAGTAACAATGGTCTCCTGCTTGTAGGCTTTCTGGAAAGGGTTCAAACAAAGGAAAAGCTACGTTGACAGACTAAAGGTGCTTCAAAGCAATGTTGCTGCTATTGTCAAGGTAAGATTCCACTGAGCTTCTAGATCTGAGTATGCTTCATCCCTTTATTTGGTCCTCTAGTGCCTGGGAATTTGAGGCTAGCAGCAGAAAGTGAATGAATTTGTGCTCCAGAAGTTGATATGATGTTGAAAGTCATTGACAGCTTTAGTAAATAGAAAGTTTATTGAAAGCTGAGTGTTTAAATTCTCTCAGGCTTTGCTGAGCGTGACTGGCTCGTAATAGATTTCCTTACATTCCCCTTTCTATCATGCTGAGTTATAAAATAATGAAACAGGCATGTTCTTAGAGCCTTGAATTCAGCCTGCTATTTTAAATAAAGACCTTTAATTCGGTCACTGAATTCTATGAGCCTAATGCTGCAATCGCTGAGAACAGTACCTATAGCAGAGGACTGCCAGAAACAAGTCTAAAATGCATGCACTCAGTTATGCACAAATAGCTTCTGCAATGTCTTTTAAGTTGTAATTTAATTTTCAGATTCAATCATGGGTCAAAATGTGGCTAGCAAGGAGAGCTTACAGAAAGAGGCTGCAGTACTTCAAGGATCATGTAAGTCCTTTTTCTTCATTTTGAACATGGAGTAGTAAAATAGGGTAATATGACAGCATGTGTGTTTCTGAGAATCTCAGTAGTGAGACTGCAGGCTCTCCAGTAAGGTTCTGCATAGAAATTTGTCCTAACTTACTTTTCTTGATCTTCGTCTCTTCCAGAATGAAGAAATCGTGAAGATACAAGCATTTCTCAGAGCAAACAAAGCCAGGGAGGATTACAGGACACTAAGTAAGCGGTAACACTTAATTACTGGATATTTGGGAAGGAGTACATTACTATCGATCAGTTTTTAAAAAACTTTCATCCAGGATTTCTTAGTATAGGTGAAAAACAACTGGGTTACTACTCCTTACACCTGCTTTTGAAAGAGAATGGGAAACTATTTTACATATTTTTACTTACATAGTATGAGAAATATTCAATTCTTGCTCTAAATGGCATAACCTTCTTTTCTGCAGTTCAGATTTCCTCCACAATGATCAGTTTCCTGAGTTCTATGTTGTTTATTATTGATAACTAACAAGCCTATTTATTTCAAATACAGTTGGTGCTGAGAATCCACCCTTGCCTGTCCTGCGCAAATTTGCCTACCTTTTGGACCAAAGTGACTTAGATTTTCAAGAAGAACTAGAAGTAACAAGATTAAGGGAAGAAGTAGTTACAAAAATTCGATCCAATCAGCAGCTGGAGAAGGACTTGAATTTAATGGATATAAAGATTGGACTTCTTGTGAAAAACAGAATCACTCTTCAGGTCAGCAGACTGTGTTCAGGTTCCTTTGGCATCCCAGTAGTATGTACTGACCACTTCTGTGTGTTCAAGGAGCTTGGGATTAAAGAGTTAGAAGACACATGACAATGGAAGTCATCTCAGCAGGGGGACCTAGGGCAGGCTGCACATGTTACTGTCCAGATGTCTTCTGAGTATCTCTAAGGAGACTGACTCCACGAACTCTGGGCAACCTCTACCAATACTTGATCACTAACAATTAGTTAAAATTAGAAAATGAAGGCTTCCTTTGCTTGTCTTGAGTAATCTTGTCAAAACAGCTTGTGTAACAAGTTGCTCTGTTGTCCCAAGTGGTTAATCTGTTTGCTACTGAATGTCACTATTAGTTGTAATTGCTTGGCAGATTTTAAGCATCTTTTCTGTGGTAGAGTGGAATAGTCCCAAGATTGTACTTGCGATATTGTTCATTAAAGGATGAATGAGTCTATTAAGTGAGGTCGTGTTTCCCAGACAGTCACTGTTGCATAGCTATATGGTAACAAGGTGAAGATGTTCAAAAGATTTGTTAATGAATACAGTAGTAAATAGTGAAGTTCACAATAAATTACCTCGTAGAAATATTTGAAGTCACTGGAAAAAATATTTATCTTTTTGCTTTCATGGTGAATATAATATCTAAACCTCTGGTCTCACTATCTACAGGATGTGGTATTACATAGTAAGAAGCTTAACAAAAAGAGCAAAGATCAGCTAGAAGAGATGGTTATGGTTGACAAACAAGGTATAAAAGGCTTGAGTAAGGAGAGAAGAAAAAAGTTGGAGGCTTATCAACATTTATTCTACCTTTTACAGGTAAGTCTTAAGGTAGAAATTAACATGACAGCAAATTGCTAAAGATGAATGTTGATTGCATTATTCTAGAGTTTAGAAAAGTAAACAATACGAAAAGATTTCCAATGGACCATAGTATATAGACCACTGCAAAATGCTGTCTCCAACTTCTAGTATTTCCTGTAACTGAGAAAATCCTTGCTCTCCATGAACTGCAAGAATTAATGCTGTTTGATTTGTGAATAACTAGGTCATACTGAAACCAAAGAAATATTTTCTTCCATTTATCTTTTAATCCATATGCATTACTGCTACTTTCACCCTTTGTGTACGGTAAAAGGGAACCTGTCTTCTCAACAGCTGATAGTATATATAATACATCTGTTCTAGTGTTCTTTATGTTAATCTCATCTCACCTAAGATTTTCTAGATTACCTCTTCCCAGGACAGATAGACTCTGTGGGGGTGGTTTGTCTTGGAAAACAGTGTCCAAATAATTTGTTTGTTTTTGTAGACTAATCCCACATATCTGGCAAAGCTGATTTTCCAGATGCCTCAAAACAAATCAACCAAATTTATGGATACAGTCATCTTCACCCTGTACAACTATGCCTCCAATCAACGAGAAGAATATTTGCTTCTCAAACTTTTCAAAACTGCTTTAGAAGAGGAGATAAAGTAAGTGCTTTTACTACAAAATTTCAATTATCTTACAAACAGTTCAATATATTCATCATATCTAAAGAATAATAATAATAATTCGGTTAATTTTTTCAGTTGCTGTAAAACCACGTATATGTGTAACTGGAGAAATCTGTTTTCAGAGCAATTACTTGTTTCTTAACATAAGCGATTTCTAGTTAAAAAAAAAAAAAATCTATGATGGAGAATATTTTTTATAGAGTTATTTTAGTAAGTAAATGCTATGGCTTCTTGCTTTTGTGCTAAGGAGTTCAAGGATAAGGAAAGTAAACATACGTCCTGAAAACACAGAGTTGGTGGGGAGAAAATGATGGGGAGAAAATGAAACCTTTTATGCATTTCACAGGTCCCTCAGCTCAGAACAGATATTTTACTGGTCACTTATGGTCTGTTCTAGACACATACTGCAACTTATATTAGCATTCAGAGAAGAACTGTTAGATTGTTCTGTAAGGCAAAATTTAATGAAGTAGACAGCATAAATGTTTCAACATGCAAACAAGATACTTTCTGAATTGTGGGATTGAAAGAAAATGCTTAAAAACATAGATAACTGCTAAGAACTGTTCTGTTGTTGATACAGCTCTAAAGTAGACCAGATACAGGATATTGTCACTGGAAACCCTACTGTCATTAAGATGGTTGTCAGCTTCAACCGAGGTGCTCGTGGACAGAACACTCTGCGCCAGCTCCTGGCACCAGTGGTGAAGGAGATCATGGAGGATAAATCCCTCATAATCAACACTAGTCCTGTGGATGTGTACAAGTCATGGGTAAACCAGCTAGAAATGCAGACTGGTGAGGCCAGGTGAGAAGTGAAGATGGATGTATCATACCATCTCTTGAATACTCGTGGGCCTCAGTTCAGTTCCCCCTTTCCTTCCCTGTCAAACAGTGCTTATATCAATACCTCTTTCCTGCATCTTTTGGAAGCACAATGAGAAGTTTTATTGGGGAGATACACTAGAAATAGCATACTTTAAACTGTTCTGAACAACAAAATAATCACTTTTTTGGTCATGAACATCAGAAGTCATGCATCTGTGTGTAGTAAACCATGCCATAGAAAGATTTACCGGGGTGTTACGGTAATTAATAGTAATGTGCTGTCCTTCTGAGGAACTATAGATTGGGACTTATAAAATCCCTTTCTTAAATTGAGAACTCTCTCATGTAACAAAGGGAAGGCAGATGACATCACATGCACTCCCACACAAATAAAATTCTTCCTCCTAAAAAAGCAAAGGCACCTGAAATGTTTGTTACTTTGCAAACTTGCAAACAAACATGTCTCTCGTGTATCTTTTTTTACTGTTCACTGATAGTCCCTGTAAAGTAAAAATTTTCTTTCTCATATATATTTAGCATGGTTTTATGTCTGTTTGTTTCACAGTAAATTGCCATATGATGTTACCACAGAACAAGCATTAACGCACACAGAAGTTGTCAATAAACTGGAATCATCAATTCAGAGTTTGCGAGCTGTAACTGACAAAGTTCTCACATCTATATTCTCATCTCTCAATATGATGCCGTAAGTGCTGAGTGAGGTCTCTCTCAGCTTCTGTTCATGTGAGCAGTGAAGCTTCATGCAGACTTCACCAATGGTGATACTTTCCAATTATGTGGCTTGATGTGTGCCTCCCAAATGACTTTCCCTGTAAAGGGAGAGGTTTCCCCACTTCAGCTCTGCTTTAGTCTTGTGAATGTCTTCACATACTCTAAACTTCTTATATTTTCCATTGTTGTCTCATTTAGTGTTTTAAGTGGCTGAAGAAAGAACCATTAACTTGGGTTACTAATATGGTTTGTTTGTTTCATGAAATTCTCTCCATTGTTTTCCTTTTCATCTGCTCCATTCCACGTGTAGTTATGGAATGCGATATATAGCCAAAGTTCTGAAGAGTTCGCTCCATGAGAAATTCCCAGATGCAACAGAAGACGAACTACTAAAGGTAGATTTCCAAGGGCAAACTTCCAAACGTGTGTTCTTTTAATGCCAGAGGGGATTTTTATTGACATCATTGCTCTAATGAACTGAGAGCACCAGTCTTTGTTGAAGGAATCTGGTATTACTTAGGTTGCAAAGGGGTGGTAGAAGAGAAGGGAACTCTCTTGTTACAACCTACCTTTCTTAATCTGGGTCCTCAGCAACTCCAAGTGACAATGCTCAACCTGTTTTGGAAAGTCAACTCAATTATACTGCTTAGCAGGTTGGAATTTATGTGAATCATCTTTTTTGTTTTGTATCCCACCAACAATCCTTTCATGAAAAATCCTATGGTCTTCATTTTTTATTTTTTTTTCCCTGTGAACTTAGCATACTAAAAGTCATAAACAGGAAAAAAAGCTTGTAATTTAAAGGCAGAGGAAGAGCTCTCAAAACAAATTACAGCTAGATCCTTTCATTAAATTACACTCATTTAAGATGGTTGTAAAAGTGGAAATGAGACTTAGGCTGAAAAGTGTGAGTGAAGAACACAGTGCTAGCTTAGTGACCACCCCTAGGCTGTTGCTGTCACTGTGCATCTCTAGAGGATCTTAGGAAACTTGCTTTGTGAGCCAACAGCCAATGGAGAGACTGCAAACTTTCAAATTACAACTACTTGCATTTCAATAAATAGCATTTTCAATTTTGGTTTTATTAGTGTTTAATTAAATTATTCTGAAATTGCAAGATATTCGTTTCAATGGGACTTTCCTGTTATCCTTCCAAGAGGAAATGTCTTTACAAATAAATAAATAAAATTCTTAGTATGCACTTTGAATACTTGAAATTCCTTATTTAAAAAAAAAAAAAATTAAGGTTCTGTATTCTAGCAGTGCTTTGGAAACGCTTGCAGGCAGCATTTCTGAAGTAATTTCAACCATCACTTCATCAGGGCAGGTTAAAGTATTGCTCAGCTTAGGAAATAAGTAGAAAATTAACATAAAGCACCCATCCATAAATGCTGCGTAAGATGGAGGTTCTGCAGGTGACTACACATAACCTGAGGCTAACTGCAGGAAGAAAAATTCTGCCTGTTTCTGCAGCCAGAAGCGATTTGAAATAGCAATCTGCATGATATAAACACTGTAAGATTGCTACAGAGTGCAGTTTTGGAAAACCTGTTCTCTGGTCTCTTAGAAGTATTAGAAACAAGGGGTCCCTTGCAGATTAGTGTAGCTAAGTTTGTAGCACTCCAGAGAATAAACCAATGGAGATGGACCTACCAAACTGTGTATGAAAGAACAGTTGTACACATCAATTTCTGTACAACTCAGTGTGTTACATAGTCTTGCATAAAGCCAGCAGTACCAAAGGGAAAACTGATTGTACAAGACCATTGCTGATGATCTGAGATCCTGTAAAGGGCAAAATTTTCAAACACAAAGAAGATCAATAAGTGCTGTTCAACTGAAAATGTTATTATAAAGTTTGGAATATGATTTTTTTTCTAAATCCAATGACTGTAAGAACTGAACTTAAAGATGGACAACTGATCTTTGAGGAGCTGTTAGGACAAAAGATTGATTCAATTCCTGTGTTAATACGGCCTTTAGTACTTTCATGAACTTGACATTTTGTGTTGACTGAGTGTTATTTGGATGCTTGTTGAAGTATTGGAATAATCTGTGGTGAAATGAGCACTAAATTTTTCTCATCCATAATAGTTAAATAGACATCTAAGACCCATTTTAAACTGAGTATTTTACTCATTCGCTTACTCCAATGTCTAAAAATAAGAACTATAAATAGTCTTGGTTTCTGGCACTAGTTGGAATATAAATACTTTGAAGCATGTCTGATAGGTTTCTAACAATCAAAACCAGATGATTGTCTTTAAGATAAATATTCTAATTGAAATCAAGCAGTTCTATTTCTAATCATTCTGGGATCTTTATGTCACTGCTTAATATTTTGGGAAGAACTTGCACAAGAAAGTGATTGGTTTGGTGTACAAGTATGCATGCTTGTTTTTTAATTATTCTGAAGTGGCATAGTGCCCATTACTGTGACTGCATCATATAAAACACCACAGACTCTTTTCAGTCAGCCAAGTAAGTAACATGTACATCCCAGGAGTCTTTCCTCATCATTTTCCTCCACCAGTTCATACGGTCCAAAATGACTTGTAAAATTTTGTAAAATGCAATTGCTGTATGTAAAGCAAAGTTCTTCTAATCTTCTTAGATTGTTGGAAACCTCCTGTACTATCGTTACATGAACCCTGCCATCGTTGCTCCTGATGGTTTTGATATAATTGATATGACAGCTGGGGGCCAGATACACCCTGACCAGAGGAGGAATCTGGGCTGTGTGGCAAAAGTCCTTCAGCACGCTGCCTCTAACAAACTCTTTGAAGGAGAGAGTGAACATCTGTCATCTATGAACACTTACCTCTCACAGACATACCAGAAGTTCAGGTACGGAGAGCTCTCACAAATAGCTATTACAGTGCTACAAAAAGAAGACTCTTCTAGGATGAGTAAGGCAGACTAATTAACTCATGTGAATTCTTAAATAAAAATAAATTGTTCTGTCCTGCTCAAAGGTAAAACTGAGAGAATTAATCACTGCAGAGGAAGTTGAAGTAGTAGCATGTTGTATTTCTATTTGAGCATTACACGGACTGCTGATCAGCTCTGCTGATTCAGTTGCAGTAAGACTGCTGAAAATACAGACAAGTGAGAGCAGCTTGGAATGATTTGTAGTCTGGCAGAACCAGTGTGTTCCTCAGGTAGAGCTGGAATTTTTTTCTGATGAAAAGACTTAAGATGAAAGAGTTCTTTCGTTGTTATTCTCTTTGTTTTTGGTTTGTTTTTTTTTTTTGTAAGAAATTTTATTCTTTAATCTTCAAACTGTCATAGGAAACTGTGTTCTGTTACACTCTGGGACATAAATTTGTTGGGATAATGATCCATGTTTTTGGGTGGCTGTGTTTATTATCTTGCAGTATTCTTATGCCTTGTGGTAAGCCCATTTTTGTACATCAGTCTTTATCATCCATCTTTAATGAAAGCAAATGTACTGTTACATATAATGGATTTCCTTGAGAGATTAGCCATGAACACAAGAGTATTCATGCAGTTTAGTCATTCTATTTATTGAAAGTGTTATTTAAAAGCATGTCATAAATATGAAGAATAGAGCAGAAAATACAACAACAATAACAAAAGTTAATGAAGGAGAGAATGTATGCTAGTTGTCCCTTTGATTACTACAAGAGGAAGAATTTCTCTTCCAATGAACCCAACTTCTTAGAAAACTGAGTCTCCCAGGCTCTTCACTTTAAACAGAGCTTTTTTTCACTTTAAACACGGTCGTCACTCTCAGCTGCTCCAGTTCAAGTTTCTCTCACTTTGGAAAACATACCATTCATTGATTATCCGTGCACAACTCTGAAGCTGTTGGTAGCTTGGAGACACAACCTTTCTCTTATAAGTAGGTCTTGCTCTCCATATGTATGAGAGCCAAGTTGTATAGCTTCAAGTGTCCTTTGCATTTTTCCGCTCAGGATTATTTCATTTGTCCATAACAACATATTTTCTGAGCCTTAAAGCAGCTTGATTTGAGTAACAATGATTTAAACTTTGTAGACCAAGTGGTGATTTCATGTAACTTTTTTCAAATATTTTCTTTTCAGCATGCTTCATACTGTAATGTACACTTACAAGACCAGAAGTTATTTCTGTGGAAACCTAAGACATAACTCTTAAAGCACTAAATTCAGACCTCTTTAAACATTTTTTAAATGTCAATTTATCGCTCCTTAGTGAGTGAGGATAAAAATCTAACATTGAAAATAACATTTCAACAGCCATAGAGGATATCATCATTACTGTTTGAAGAAATGTGTCAGGGACAGCGTATTTCTACATCAACACAAAGCATTGATTGCAAATTATAAGAGAATTATAATACATGTTGAAGACTTGATTGTGGTATTTATACCACTTAATTAAAGAAGGGAAACAATTATTTATTGTTCTCATTTATTTGTCTCATGTTTTTTTCTTAGGAATTTTTTTCAGGCAGCATGTGATGTTCCTGAACCAGAGGAGAAATTCAATATTGATGAATACTCTGATATGGTGACCCTCAGCAAACCTGTCATATATATCTCTATTGAAGAAATTATCAATACCCATTCAGTAAGTGAATACACTTATCTGGAGACCTGAACTGTATAGATTGTGAAATAATTGTGACAGTGTGTCTCTGAGGAAAGCGTAGAGTCTGTTTTTCTTTCTTTTGAAATAATCTGTTTGGTCCCTGAAACAGCATGGAATTAAGTATTAGAATTTCCCTTTTACCTAGAAGACCGCTTCCACTCATTATCTTGAATGATTATGAGAATATAGCATTGTATGATGTGGGGAACATTTTTTTTTCATCTAGTGTGGCATTGCTAATATATTTATAAATATACTTTCTCATCTTGGTTAAGAAAGTGAGCTTAATTTGAAAAAGTTACTATTCCTCTGGGAAAATAGGAAAACTCTGCGTCTTATGACTCATACGTCATTTGTTGTGTTGGAAACAGATGCAAATGACTGATTGAGAATGGACTGAAGCTGTGGCTTCCTGTCAGTTCTTCATGCTGGGTAAAGAACAGATTAACTACAGTCTGTAGTATGACTCATTAGGGTGTAAGTTAAATGTCTGCCACATGGTGCTCCTAAAGCTGGGAGTAATATTATTCATTTTCTAGCTTAAAAAAAAAAAAGAGTGGGGGAAGGGGGAGGCATGGCAGAGAACCACAGAGTACCACCCCATAACTTTGTTACAAAGACTACAGAAAAAATAGAATGCTTCCAGTACATCAGAGTGCAAGTTAGCTTTATTCAACTGAAAATTAATAGCCTGGATTGCTAAACATTTTTGGTGGATTGTTTTTGTGTTTGTTTGTTTTTTATTATTGTCATTATTTTGATTTTCAGGGTATTGGCTTATTCCTTTATGATAATCTTAGTCAAGTACTTCTTCTAGTGAGGTTGTTACCTCTCTAATATGTCGTTGGAGTCAAAAGTGACTATTACTACGTTATTCTATATTTATTCATAAAATACAAAATGTGAAATAATATAGTGGACACTAACAAGGAGGTTGATGCTAGAGAAAGCAAGCAATTAAGACTGAATACTGCATATTCTCATGTCTCTGGCAGAGATGACCATGCCACCTCTTTCACCAAACTTCCTATGTGCCTTCATCTTCCCCCACTATACCTTCCCTGTAAAAGTAAATTCAACTTTCTTTCCTCATACAGCTCAAAAATTCGTTTGAGTAACAGGAGATGCATAAACATCCCCTTTTTTGTTGTATATCATTCAGCTTAAAAAGCAAAATTCTCAAATCTGCTCTCTGTCATCTCTGGCGATGCTTGCTTAACATTTGTTTTGGTTACACAACTCCATAGGATGTAGCTGGAATGAGGGATCTGTCAGCTTTGTTTTGCACCTCCCCATATGTCTCTCACCTTTGCACCAAATAATCTGTTCTGTGAAGTGTTTTTCATTCTGTGCTTGAATAGCATTATGTTGAAGTCTTACCTAGTATAATCAGTGTTTCTCAGCAATTCTCACAATATAATCAATGTTATGTACACCATGCTGCTACTGCTGCTCTTCAGAGTGGAAAAATACATGAGACCTATAATTCTCACTTAACTGTCTTGCATGTAAGACTGAAATGCTGTGCTTGGGCTTTTTAGTTGTCAGGAAGCTTATGGTAACTAATTTCTCTCTAACTATAGCTTGCAGCACTTAAAAGACTTAGAAATCTGGAGTGGTGGAAGACATCTTCCTATGCACCATTGACCCTGTTTTCATGCCTCTGTATGGCTCAGTTCAAGATGCTTTACTTGAACCACTGCCCTTTATTATGTTATATTTTATTAGTTCTGAAGGCATATCTTGAATTTTTTTGTGCTCAGCTGAGATATTAAGCTCTGGAAAGGACTGCAAGAGGAATACAGTATGCTGCCTCACATCAGGAACAATTCTAAACTTATTGTCTAGAACTCAGCATTCTTCCCCCCTGCTTCCCACTCACCTTGGGTCCTCAGTAATCCCAATCACACTGGGTCTGATATTTTGGCATATAGTCTCCAGATTTGTATACGAGTATAAAGACGAGATATGTTTTTCAGCCTATAGTTTCTTTTATGTTTCTTTATAGCTACTATTAGAACACCAGGATGCCATTGCCACTGAGCCAAATGACCTGCTGAACGAATTGCTGGAAGGGCTGGGACCTGTTCCTGATGTGGAGTCTTTCCTTGGTATGCTGTTATTCATCTTCATGGTCAACATCACTCTGGGGTAGGATTAGATGGAGAATTGATTTAATTACTACAAGGGATGCAAACTCTCATCTCTCTCATGTTACCAGCTTCTTTGTTTTCTACAGAATTGTGCTCTGTAAACTTCCTGTGACACTATTTGTTATTGTTGAGCCTTCTAAAAATGGAACTCAGTACAGTGCTGTTCAGAGTCAGAGTATCCAGCTCGGACAGCATTCTTGATATATGCACAGCTTCTAATTTCAATACTGACCTTAAAGATGAATTATATTATATATATATGATGCTAGTGCTCCTAAAAATGGTCAATTTATGCTCAAATTGCAGAAAAAATCTTTTTTTTCATATCCTAACCTTAATATTTATTGTTAGCTGCAGGAGTACAGAATTTAAATAGCAGTTTTTAATTCTGAAACTAAATTATCCAGATAAAAATTAAGTTTCAGAAGAATACTACTGTATTATAAAGTAGTACGGAATAAATGTAGCGGACATTTAATTTACCATATTTTTATTAGTGAATACCTTCAAGTGAATAGTTATCATTTTGTTTTTCACTGTTACATGCTTGTTAGGACAAAGGATGTTAAATCGTTCGTATTTTTCTTTAAAGTAAATGTGAGTCTCTTGCAGAGCAACACATAGAAACAGAAGAATTGGCGTTGCTTCCAAAACATTCTATGCGGGCTTATTAGTAGGTGGCTTACAGTTTTGTTTGTTTAAAGTTCAAAAAAAAAAAAAAACACACAAAAAGACAGCTGCTATGGACAGTAGGAATGGGTGTGCTATTAAAACTTCTGACAACATAGTGATTTGTCTATGCTGTTGTTTTGTCTGATGCATTCACACCTGGGAAAGTTGGCAAACTGAAGTGCAAGATGTTTCCTTGCAGGGGAAGGGTCTGTTGATCCCAATGACCCTAACAGGGAAAGCACATTAAATCAGCTTGCCAAAACAGAGATTTCATTGTCTCTAACAAGCAAATACGAGTTGCGAGAAGGTGAAGATCAGGACCTCAAAAGCTTGATGATAAAGTAAGTTTTGCTCAAGTATATATTCTTAGAAATAATAATCTAAGTTCCTTCCTTGTCCAAATGTGTTTTCAGTTTTCAAAAGCCAATGTGTGTTCAGTCATACTCACACTTTTGAGCAAGTCAGAGAAACTGTCAATTCTTCCAGAATGTTTATCTTTCCATAAGCTTTACTGACACTTGTATTTTGGACCATGATTGGACCATTATCCAAACTAGCAAGTACTTCTCCAGCAAGTTCTAAAATAATTCTGCTTTAAAACATCACAGCCTTAGGAAGTTTGAGAGGAAAATCTACCTAGATATGTACGGGTGGTCAGTACTACTGTCCACTCCTCCCCCACAAATGAAAACTCGTTCCCTGACCTAGTGCCATCAGCTGCTGGAACAGGATATGACCGTCACTTCTGCATGAATAGTACATGATTTTGTGCAGGGAAAGGAAGTGACGTTTATTCTATTTGGTCAACAAATAAGAAATGGGTACTGGGATAACCCATTAAATCTAAATATTTTCATAAAAGCATTTGTCATCATTTATTGGCACCCCTTTTTCAAAATTATTTAAAATTACCTTGAATAAATATTAGCTTATTTAATATCCTGTGGTTAACTGAACAATGGGATATATTTCTTTTTCTATGCTTAGTCTTTTCTTTTTCTATAGAAATATCAACGTATTTATTTTTAAACAGCTTTGTTAAGGCATCTGTGACAAGACCAAAGATTTGTAGTTACCCCTGTGTAGAGGACTTCGAGGTGCAAATGAGCTTCCAGGAGTAGCAGTTTACCTTCCTGGCACAGGAGGAGTGAGGCTGGTGTCTGCCTGTGCTGTCAGTCATTCCCACCCTGCTGCTCCCTCTGTGAAAGCTCAAGTCAAACTCAAGTAGTTAGCATTTCTTTGGTAGTGTTGTATTTAATTGTATGCATTTATATCTCTTATCCCACCGTGCGGCATTTTTGGCAGAACTAACACAACAAAAAAGGCCACCTCTTTTTAAACTGGTTATTTAGCCATCAAAATTTGAGGTTTTATCACAGAAGGCTTAGTCATGCTTAGATATTTTACTCAAAAACCTAAGTTGCATCTTCAGGTTTCTGTTAACTCTTAAGGACAATGAGTTGTATCTCATGTGTAGTAGTGCCTTCTAAATAACAGAATTCTGTGGCAGAACTTTCTACGAAATAGTGTAGATAAGCTTCTACCAAAAAAGAATTGGTTTACATATCAGAGTGCAACAGCTTCCCTTCTTTTGGTGAGGAAGAACTACATGTGCAGTCACTGGAGAAACATCTGAAATGTGCGTCAATGAATTGTGACAACTGTACAACTCCTTCAGAAGTTCAGCAGTTTTAAGTGCACTTCCACTTTACTCAGTAAAAATGATCCTTAGTGTACCTGCCTAGTTTAGACTATGGAAATATGACATTTCTTTCCTTCTGTGTTGTCACAATCATAATTAAACTACTCGTGTAAGTTGCATTTTTGCTACGCTAAGTGGTTAAGTGTTTTCTAAAGTGAAAGAGAGAAAAGTATGTGTTTATTTATCTTCTTGTCTATGCAGAAGTCAGTTTTTCAGTTGGCAGTGGAAGCCCTGAAATACAAGAAACTAAGCGACACTTAAATTACCAAGTACAGAGGTCGTGCTTGCTAGCTTTACTGTTTAATAAATTAAATGCAGTGATGATCCGGTGACAACTGTTTTCTAACACCCATGTATCCTTTTTAAAAGGACCAAAAGACTTATCGTGGATATGATACGAACACAGCCAGGGGATACACTCTTAGAAATATTAGAAACAACAGCCACTGCACAACAGGTAAGTGCTGTGTTGTATCTAAATAGGGAAGGAAATTATTTTATTTAGGTATTTGAAAGACCTAACAGAGTTCTGACAGCTTTATAATTAAGCAATTATTAAAATAAAGAAATTGTTACCTATTTTTAAACTACTTAGCTCTAGAGCATTTAAAATACAAGATTTTGAGGTGTCTTTCAGTCTATGTGTGGTAACAGCTTTGGGGGAACATAAAAAAAAAAACAGAACATTAAATCTTGCTATCTAATACAATAACGATAGATTTTGTAATTCTTTAAATGTTTTGTAAACATGGCCTCTTTTTTTATGCTACAGTATTATCAAATAGCCTGAGGTGAATCTTTCTGCTAGTTCTTATTTTCTCTTGTGAACTTCAGAATCTTAAGTTCTCTGCTGCCTAGTATATTTGCTTAGGCAACAAAAGCAAACACAGGCCTGGGAACTGCTGCTATCCACTGAGAATTGAGTGGGAGGAGTTCACAATTGAAGGTGTCTTCTGGAGATGCTGACTCTGAGTGTGCAAATCTTAGCTTACCTCAGTGTGTGCACTGTGTTGTCACACTACTAAGCCACCGAGTCTTCTTGCAGATTTCAAATGTGCTTGAATTAATTGAAATTTGTGAATACAATGATTAGTTACTTCAGATATGGATAGTAAGGTGAGCAATTACAAACCACTTCGCAAGAATAGAGGAATAATGACTGCACCTCAATCCTTCATAATTCCCATTGAGAACTCATTGCATCTGGATAGTTAACTGTTGCATTGAATTGGAAAGTAACTGTTCTGGATTTGTTTTGGTTTTTTTGTTGTTTTTTTTTAACCCAGGAGTCTGAGCACCTGAAACTTGTAGAAAAACGTGCCATTTTAGATTCCAAAACTCCAGAGAAAATGAAGCGCAGTCAGTCTATTTTTGAAGATGGGCAGCTACCAATAGAACAAAAGAAAAGGAAAATTCAGAGAAATCTCCGGACTTTGGAGCAAGCGGGATTAGTCTCTTCAGCAACAAAGTACCAAGAAATTATAAATGAGATTGCTAAGGTAATTAGAATGTGCTCCTTGTATATGGATGGATTTTAGGCATATAGCTTCAATCCAGCCTAGAGAGATATTAAGATATAATAGGTCTGGATAACAATTGTTACAGCTGTACATTATCCAGTCCAGGTAGCTATACAATAGAGAACTATTTTTCATTTAGATCATCGGCAAACTAAGATTTGATTCTTACTTGGATGCTTTAGACTGTTAGTGTAGTGCCTTGGAAATGGAAGCAGAGTTCAAGATACCACAACTTACATTCACTTAGCTTCAGCTACCCCAGTCACCATGAACTGCAGATATAAACTTGTACACAGAATACACAAACCTGGTGTTTGGTGTGGGCCTTAGTGCCAACATCTACAAGGCTAGGTTTCCACCTGGAAGCTTCAGTGACTCCACAGTGTTTTGAGGCAGCTGTGTTTACAGGAGCTGCAGTAATCCTGCACTGCAGCACTGCAAGAAACACAGAGCTTGGAGCCATCCACCCAACCTGCCTTCCAACTGTTGTCTAATAGCTTGATTTCCCCAGAAGTGGAAAATGGTGCAATTTCCCATCACTCTCAAACCAGAGTAGCAATGTGATTATCTTCAGTTCAGTCACATAAACTATAGTGTTTAATATTAGTGATCTTTTTTTCCTAAATATCAAGTTTATAATTTTACTGCATAAGAAAGCTGAATTCTCTATTTTAGGATATTCGGAATCAAAGAAGGTACAGACATCACCGAAAAGCCGAACTGGTGAAACTCCAGCAGACTTTGAGTGCACTTAACTCCAAGACAGCATTTTATGAAGAACAAATTAATTATTACAACACCTATATAAAAACTTGTTTAGACAACTTAACAAGGAAGTGAGTAGATTCTCCTTGTCTCTCAATATTTCAACATGTTCAATTAGGAAGGAGGGTAGGTGTTACCTGTAGTAGAAAGTTTTCTTTCCAACAGATAGACATGAGCAGGAGTTTTCTCAGTGAAACCTCAGAGATCCAAAAATTAACTTTAATGGCCAATCTTATTTAATGCCCATTCCAGTATGCTTCCAAACCACTATTTTTAAGTGATGACTGTTTACTCTGTTAGATTGGGTTTGCATTTCACAGTGAAGCTTAAATAAGCATTAGCAAATATTCATTCAAAATCGTTATGAAAACTGCTGGAGTATTTGCTTCCTGTATAAAATTCCCATTAATTCTCTGAGTTGGTCTGAATATTAGTTTGGTTCATTAACAGCAACTAAAAAGGCCAATGTACAAATGAAAAATTAAGCTAGAAGAGTAGCTGAAGTGTAAAATACGAAGTTTTGTGCTGGTAGATTAATCACAAAACTTTTTTTGTTGTTGTTCTCTTCTAGAAATTCAAGGAGGTCAATTAAATTAGACGGAAAAGAGGAGGTGAAGGGCAGCAAAAAACTGAAGCAGGCATCATTAAAGTACACTGCTGCAAGACTGCATGAAAAGGGTGTTATCCTTGAAATTGAAGATCTTCAAACCAACCAGTAAGTGTGGCACAAAATAAGCATTTTCTAACCAATATCTCCTTAAGGAGTCTGGCTTTTGGTAAAACTATTTTCACCCTCCTGCACAGCATCTAAAATTTCAGATTTTAACATTTGGAGGAAACATGAAGTCTAATTCTCACAACTCTCTTTTTTCCCTTGCACCTTGCTGCATTACCTTAGTAAAATGCTGGAATTAAGTGGTTTTTGGCATTAGCTTAGATAAGATGCATACAGATCAGGCAGCATGTTCACAGCTAAATGACTGTTTTCTTAAGCAGTTGTAGCAATTATTTTTTACTTTCTGACCAAGCATTTCATATTATTGAGTAAATGCCACATAGGCTGTTTCCTGACCACAGCAAAATGAATAGCAGTGGTTTACCCTGCCTGTTCTCTGTGGTCTGAGCTATGACCATCTCTTCTTTTCAGAGCAGTGGGGTTTTGTTTTAAGGGTCTCTTTAAGTGTCTGTAAACAAGGGCTACCATGGCTATAGTTCCAGCTTACAGAGCTCACATTTGCAGGCCAGCAAATCAAAGCTGGATCATTTCATTTGCAGTGTGGATTCTCACACCTTGCTGCTTAACTAATGGCAAGGTGACAGATGATAATAGTGCTCCAGTGTCTGAGCTGAGGTCCAGTGGCTCTTGTTGTCAAATTATGATCTCTTGAGATTGCTGCTGCTGGGAGGAGATAAAGCTGTCCTTATACATAGATGTTTCCGGTGAAATTTTTTTTATTCTGCACATTTTTCCTCTTGACTGACTGAAGTATTTTAAAACTGCATAGTATACATACTCAATGACTCTTACGTTTTGACTTAAGGTTTAAGAATGTGATGTTTGATATCACACCTGGAGAAGAAGTGGGCGACTTTGAAATCAAAGCAAAATTTCTGGGGGTTGAGATGGAAAAAGTGCAGCTCCATTTCCAGGTAGAGTTTGAATTTTCTCACTTCTCTCTGTAGCTACAGTTGCATTTGCTCTAAGCAGGAACGATTTCAGACTTCTGGTATACCTATGAACTATTTGATCAACAGATGGGTCAAGAAGACAAGTCAAGTAAAGAATAATTATGTAACTTGTGTAGGATGCTGGGTTTGGAGTGGAACTAACATATACATTAAAGTGACTGTTGAATGCACCAAACCAAGTGCCATATTAGTTCAGTGGTAAGCAGCAAAAGCCAAGAGAAATAAAAAACACAGGAAACAAATCTTTCTGTTGGTTTGCTGTTACTGATGGCCCATAATTAGGGATCTGGAGAACGTGAAGTGTTTTGCATGCATACCTAGTTAGTCGCTTGTAATTGTTTAAACTATGAGGGACTGGGAGTTTAAGATGGTTATTACATGATGAAAATTACTCAGTCTGGTTACTGTGAGGTATGGATTCAAGCAAAGGATAATGATTTTATTTATGATTACAGGATTTGCTTCAAATGCAGTATGAAGGTGTGGCTGTAATGAAAATGTTTGACAAAGCTAAAGTGAATGTTAATTTGCTCATATTCCTGTTGAATAAGAAGTTCTATGGAAAATGAGTGTCTCCGGATATCATGGACTACATCCATCAGTGGGAAGTCTACTCAGTATTTTTCTTGCTTTTTGAAATTTGTCATTGGATGCTTTTTAACTTTAAAAGAAACTAAACCACCAAATGTTCAGAGGAATGTAAACAGTGCCTTTGCATCATTGATAGTGAAGCAGAAAAATAGGAAATAGTATAATTTAAACACTTCCAGATCTCATTGGTGTTGGTACCTTCCAATCAAAATGTTGTTTAGGACACTCAGCTCTTGTGGATATTAAGTAGACAGAAATTAAATTTAGTTGAATATATAAGCCTCTTCCTATTAAAAACGTTTTTAAATGACCTCAGATATATAATATAGTTTGTATTAGACATTTAAGTATTTACCAAAAGAAATCCTAATTTGTTTCTAGGGGATAGCTTGCACAAATATTTAGTTACATACTAAGCCTATTTTCTGGCAGTTGTCAATTGAAAGAAACCTTATTGTGCAATTCAAAAAATTTTATAGGTAATTATAAAGTTACAGTAATGTTTTACTGCGCAAAAATATTTTTTGATTCATTCCTACTAAATAAAATGCACTACTGCCTTGTGTAAAATGACATTTTCTACATTCACAACCTTTTGAGTGGCATGGGGGTATCTGAGCAGTACGCAGCTGTTCAGTTTGAAGTATTTGAATACATAAATTGTGCCTGTCTGTCTTTTTTTGTAAGAAAATAAATGCAATAAAATCAGTATTTAGATTTTTTAAATATTCTTTGGAGATTGTTCTATGTAAAATAAATGTTACTTAATTAAACTGGCTTGGTTCCTAGACTTCATTTAAAAGCAAAATTAAAGGAATAATCCAGACAGTAATGAAAGAACTTTCCAGTAGTTTTATAAAATAAAATTTAATTAAACTTTGTTGTCCTTACAGTACACTTCAGGAAGGCTCCTCAGCAGTGAAGCCATAATGCCTTTAGAAATCATGGTGATTCTTCTGATAAAATAACAATTACATCTACAGAGCAAGAACATGTATAGGAGATAATGTACTATATAAAGCAAAGGGAAATAGTTCCTATTCTTGCTTTCCTGGTGGCAAAACACTTTAAAAGATTAAAGAGCAGTGAGGCACTCTGGAATGGACTGTAAAAACAAATAAGCAAATACTAATTCTGAGGATGAAATAAAACTAAAGTTAGTGGCAGATAAATACTGACCTGTTTGCAATACACGCTGAAAAAAAGATCATGCTTACCAGAGGTAGTCCTTCAGGCATGGCCTTAACTGTGAACACTTCACTCCTTTACTTTAAAACAGCTAATATTCCTATGAAAAGCAAACAGTCCCTGGGTGTTTCCCTTTTTCTTTCCAGCTAATCATACTACATTTACCATTTATCAGCCATTTTTATTTTTGTTGTTGTTTTTTGTTTGTTTTTGCTTTTAGCATCAACACACAGATTGTCTTAAAATAATTGGTAGGGAAGCTGAAAGCAGCACTTAGTATAGGTCAGTTGGAAGGGACCTGCAAAAATCATCTACTCAGCCATCTACCCTGACCACTTCAGGGAGCTGGAGTGAAGTCCCCTTGGCCTTCTCTTCTCCAGCCTGTTCAAACTGAATATTCTCAGTCTCTTCTCACAGGATGTGCCCTCCAGCCCTGTTGCTAGTAGTGTTGCCTCCTCTGGATGCTTTCAAGTGCCTTTATATTGCTTTTGTGTTATGCATCTCAGAACTGCATGCGCTATTCAAGGGGAGACTGCTCCAACATTGACTACAGTGGGAGTGTTACCTCTTCTGACCACATGGTTGTTCTCTGTCAACGCACCTTAAGTGTGGTTTGCCCAGGCTGAGCCTACTGGCACCAGCACCCCCAGGTCTGTTCCTGATGGGCTGCTTCCCAGTCACTCCTCTCCTCTCTGTGCGTTTTTAACTTGTTTGTTTCTTTGTCCTGCTCCAGTGGCTCTGGATTCTTCTTCAAAGCCCGTTTAGCTCTAACATGAATAGAACTTTCATTGGTCACCTACTGAAGTAGACTTGCTTACAAAAAGTTATTGGGTTCCCAGGTTAATGTAGGCAATTTATGGTCTCTATGCTAGGTGTCACCTCTTCCAACTATTTCTTGATATTCCTGCTCTCCTAGTACACATCAAAGAATAGCTTCCATTTAATTTGTGATCTTCTTTAGAAGCTTTTCTTCTTAATTAGCTGGTTCAGTTTGTCACTGGACAAATAATAAACCTGCTGAACAAGACTAATCACAATGGTTCCTACCTAAATATAAGATTGACAGGAACTACCAGGTACCATGTAATTGGGCAGAGTAACTCCGTACCTGTCAAACTGGCGGTATTTACTAAAAAAGTACAAAAATGGGCTTCAGGGAGGTTAATCCAAGCTGTAAACCTTTGGGCCTCCAATGGTATGTAGTTGGATACTACCTGATGAAATCTGGTTCATACAGGAAATGATCTTGTGGAAATACTTGCCTTGCTGGAGATGAAAATGGAGGGAAAAGCCCGTACAGATGAACAGTGCCTTACTTGGCTATTTCCACCATTGGAGGAACTGCATCATTCCTTCCTTCCTGGCTTTTTTGTTTGTTTGTTTGGTTTTTTTGTTTGCTTTTTAAGTTTGTTTTCCCAGATAGTAACAGTGAAATTATAATATCCAATAGTCTTTGGCTCACAGCTATACAGCTCACATTTTTCTACCTCTACAATAGTATTTTTAGAGTTGACCAAGAAAGCTTTGCAGTTAACATAGTTCGATTTGTTAGAACTTACTCTGAAGCTCTAAAACAGACCACAAAATTGCAGAAAGAACATTTACCTTATTTGTCCAAGCACAGAGAAACACAATCACAAGTGACGGCTTTGTTATGCTTTACTGGACACCTATTTGCAAACCTTCTAGCAGTCTTTTAAAAGAAAGCAGAAGCAACAAAATAAGCTTCCCCCAATAGCAAATTTGAAGAGCAACAGTCACACATGACTTCAAACAGTTCCAAACTACATAGACAGCACAACCCTTTTTGCAGACCTGGAGGACTGGTTTTGCCTCTAAAATAAGCTTCTAATCTCTCCCTTTTGGAGCAGTAACTACNACTGTGAACACTTCACTCCTTTACTTTAAAACAGCTAATATTCCTATGAAAAGCAAACAGTCCCTGGGTGTTTCCCTTTTTCTTTCCAGCTAATCATACTACATTTACCATTTATCAGCCATTTTTATTTTTGTTGTTGTTTTTTGTTTGTTTTTGCTTTTAGCATCAACACACAGATTGTCTTAAAATAATTGGTAGGGAAGCTGAAAGCAGCACTTAGTATAGGTCAGTTGGAAGGGACCTGCAAAAATCATCTACTCAGCCATCTACCCTGACCACTTCAGGGAGCTGGAGTGAAGTCCCCTTGGCCTTCTCTTCTCCAGCCTGTTCAAACTGAATATTCTCAGTCTCTTCTCACAGGATGTGCCCTCCAGCCCTGTTGCTAGTAGTGTTGCCTCCTCTGGATGCTTTCAAGTGCCTTTATATTGCTTTTGTGTTATGCATCTCAGAACTGCATGCGCTATTCAAGGGGAGACTGCTCCAACATTGACTACAGTGGGAGTGTTACCTCTTCTGACCACATGGTTGTTCTCTGTCAACGCACCTTAAGTGTGGTTTGCCCAGGCTGAGCCTACTGGCACCAGCACCCCCAGGTCTGTTCCTGATGGGCTGCTTCCCAGTCACTCCTCTCCTCTCTGTGCGTTTTTAACTTGTTTGTTTCTTTGTCCTGCTCCAGTGGCTCTGGATTCTTCTTCAAAGCCCGTTTAGCTCTAACATGAATAGAACTTTCATTGGTCACCTACTGAAGTAGACTTGCTTACAAAAAGTTATTGGGTTCCCAGGTTAATGTAGGCAATTTATGGTCTCTATGCTAGGTGTCACCTCTTCCAACTATTTCTTGATATTCCTGCTCTCCTAGTACACATCAAAGAATAGCTTCCATTTAATTTGTGATCTTCTTTAGAAGCTTTTCTTCTTAATTAGCTGGTTCAGTTTGTCACTGGACAAATAATAAACCTGCTGAACAAGACTAATCACAATGGTTCCTACCTAAATATAAGATTGACAGGAACTACCAGGTACCATGTAATTGGGCAGAGTAACTCCGTACCTGTCAAACTGGCGGTATTTACTAAAAAAGTACAAAAATGGGCTTCAGGGAGGTTAATCCAAGCTGTAAACCTTTGGGCCTCCAATGGTATGTAGTTGGATACTACCTGATGAAATCTGGTTCATACAGGAAATGATCTTGTGGAAATACTTGCCTTGCTGGAGATGAAAATGGAGGGAAAAGCCCGTACAGATGAACAGTGCCTTACTTGGCTATTTCCACCATTGGAGGAACTGCATCATTCCTTCCTTCCTGGCTTTTTTGTTTGTTTGTTTGGTTTTTTTGTTTGCTTTTTAAGTTTGTTTTCCCAGATAGTAACAGTGAAATTATAATATCCAATAGTCTTTGGCTCACAGCTATACAGCTCACATTTTTCTACCTCTACAATAGTATTTTTAGAGTTGACCAAGAAAGCTTTGCAGTTAACATAGTTCGATTTGTTAGAACTTACTCTGAAGCTCTAAAACAGACCACAAAATTGCAGAAAGAACATTTACCTTATTTGTCCAAGCACAGAGAAACACAATCACAAGTGACGGCTTTGTTATGCTTTACTGGACACCTATTTGCAAACCTTCTAGCAGTCTTTTAAAAGAAAGCAGAAGCAACAAAATAAGCTTCCCCCAATAGCAAATTTGAAGAGCAACAGTCACACATGACTTCAAACAGTTCCAAACTACATAGACAGCACAACCCTTTTTGCAGACCTGGAGGACTGGTTTTGCCTCTAAAATAAGCTTCTAATCTCTCCCTTTTGGAGCAGTAACTACCAACCCCAGTCTTGCACCAGGGTAATGTGGTAATACCCGATCATTAGGAAGATGGCTTTCTTGGTAGACCTACTATGTTGTACAGGAATGAAGTATTGCAATGTAACATTCTCCTTGCAGACAATAAATAAAAAACCCATTAAACAAATAGCAAGCTGAGAAAGACGGAAGAAGCAGAATTTAAAAGTGGTACAAGTTTTAGGAACTGTGCACTCTTCACCCTTACAATTAGCTTACCCACACTAAGAGAGTAACAAGCTGAGTTGCATAACTACAGGATACAAAAGCTGACTTTAATTTGGTTCCTGTACACAAACAGAAAATCCAAAAAAATAGGACTTTTTATTCACTTACTGTATCTATAGTAATCCAGTTTACAACGATATGAACAACGTAGCTTTGAGTCTGTTCCTTATATCAGAATGGAAGGTTTTTGCTGTAAGTATGATGTCAGTTTCCCTTCACGTCTTACACAGATTTAGCAGACTAAATTCCCCAACCACTGGCCCAACAGTAGACACCTGGAACTTACATAAGACTCATAAATTCGAAGTAAAAGAAAAAAAAAAAGACTGATTTCTTTTCAAAAGTTCTCTAACTGATACCTGTTCCTAGCTTATGACTGAAAGTTAACTGCATAGCACATTGATCTAAAACCTGATCTTGATTCCAGATGCTAATATCTACACAACATTGCTCTATCCAAAGCATCTTCTGGACACTAAGGGTAGGCATGTATGGATACTTCTTGGGTATGTCTTCAGTTGTGCAGCAATAGATCAGACAAATGAGATGTCCAGAGGAAAAAAAATTACAGATGTTTTGTTAGCTTCATCATGTCTTCACCCTAAGCCTAATCCTTCTGCCTCCAGGACATTATCACATTTTTGAAGCAGACATCAGATTTTTTGTTTTGTTTCATCCTTCAGAACATCTCAAAACCACTTGGAAGGATATTTTTTGGAGAAGAAACGCATCTTCTCAGACTGAATCCACAATGTGGAAAAAATCCGATTAATAAATTTGACACAAGAGAAAAAAGAACATTTGGAATACAACAATCACTTTTTGATAAGATGTATCAAATACTCTGATTGTTGTACATGAAAATGTGGTTGCATGTTTCCACATAAAAGAATGGTTGAGGTTGCACGGTGATTCTGGATCTCATCTGGTCAAGCAGGGACACTCAGAGCAGAGCACCCAGGACTACATGTAGGTGGCTTTTGAAGACATTTACTCTGAATTTGGCTGGGGACACAGTTGATTCTCTTCATAGTGTCTGCTGCTCTGTTGATGCTGTTCTATCTAGCTTTTGGAGAAAGACAATGTTGATAACATACCAATGTTTTAGTTGTTGCTCAGAAGCACTGCAAAGAACCAAGGATGTTCCAGTTTTACAGCTTCTCTAAATGTCCTGCCAGTGAGGGGCTGAGGGCCCCAAGGAGCTGGGAGGGCACAGAACCAGAGTAGCTGAGAAGAGTTGGCAGGGGGACTTAGCTGCTGCTTGGGGACTGGCTGAGCATTGGTCAGTGGGCTGTGAGCAATTGTGGTGTGCATCGCTTGTTTTGTAAATATTTATTTAGTTATTTAGTTATAAAATTATCACTAGTATCATTTCTCTCTTCCATTTCTGTCTTAATAAATAGTTTTTACCTCAACCTACGAGTTCTACCCTTTTTTCCATTTTCTCCACCCTCCCACTGAGAGTGGGCAAGAGAGCAAACAGCTGTCTAGCTGTCTGCTGGGTTAAACCACAATAACCTCCAATAAGGAGACCCCACAGATTCTGGACAACCTATCCCAGTGCTGTGCTACCCACACAGCATAGCACAGAAGTGCTGGCTGGTACTCATATTTGTGCCCACTGCCTCTTGTCCCAGCACTGGGCAGTACTGAGGACAGACTTTTTACGGTAGCACTTCTGAAGCTTTGGTCTCTGCTATCAAAAACATTCTACGAGAATTGAAATACCTGCTTCTCTTCAAGTGCGTCACAGTAATTTGGCATATCGTGAATACTGGGGAAACCAGTGCTCACAACTTGATTATGTAGTCCCACTGCAGACCTTAATATGTCAGCTCTCTGATCTCCAGTTTGAACTCTTGGCAAGATGTTTCCTTTTGCATTTCTCAGTAAAATAGAATTCTTAAAATGCTGCCATATCTGCAAGGGATGGAAATAGTTTCATGGCGTGGTTTGACTATATATGGTGAATGAGAGTTAGTTCCATATTTGCTTATACATGTTCTTTCCAAGGCCATCTACATTTAGGTCATCAATGTCACTTCACTCTGCACGTTTACAAAGATTAAAACCACATTTGAGTCTTGTAAACACAAACTACATAACTGCCTCCATCAGAAAGCATGCAGAGCTCTGTATGTTCATAGGGTGTCTGAATTTCATTCAGTGAAGTGAATCCTGAACTTGTAGAAAAGCAAAATGCTTCAGAATTGTATGCAGTATAACAGCTGAAAAAATAGGTGTTTACATTAACAGCACAGTGAGTTTTCCCCACACAGACATTCCCACCAGCAAATACTATAACTCATTCTCTTCTCTCTCTTCTGAAGGCACATTGCAGCTTTAAGGAAACTGCAGCACAGAAGATGAATTCAGATCACAAAGAGATTCTGTTTATGCATGCACCAAAAAAAGAATGTTAGCTATGAAAGCTTCTGCTGTTACACCACCTTCATGTACGCTTACATAGCAGCAAGACCACAGGAGCGTCCAAGGACAGCTTCACCCCATCTTCCAATAAAAAAAATAATAATAAAAATAAAAGATTATCAAAATTGATAAGAAATGAGTTTGTAATTAAGGAAAAGGTATTTTCTGTGGGCTCCCAGTGTGTCCAAGGATGGCAGATTTGGTCATGGATGTGTCCACTGCTAACTAGCTACCTCTAACTCTTACCTGGTGGCAGAAGGGTTGGCCAGCAGTAGAGCTGTTACACTTCTTGCTTTACGCAAGAAGTAAAGTCAGCAAGCACGCAAAAGCAGCAAGTCAGCCCTAAGTGTGATAAGGTGGAGCACGGGTCAGAATTGATGGGAGCTCATGACAGAGCAAGTTGAGATGAGCACTGGAACTTACTGGGCACCAGTACTTGCTATCGGGAGTCGACTTCCCATGCTTGTTATTCTCAGTTAAGAATCAGTGTTGCTTCAGTAGCGACAGACGTCCTGTAACTGACCGAGTTCTAAGCAGAGGCTTCCTCCCGTTATTCCCGTACTGCTGTAAACACAGGCGCATCTAGCTGAGCACAGTGCTGCACACCCCAACAAATCACGGGACGCGTAATGCTTGCGACTGCAGCACACACCTCATGGATGAACCGCGCTACCGGCGGAGCAAAACAGCATTCTCGGCGAACCCAGCCTAAACGACACCGGCAAAGCTACCGATCAGCCCGCGTCTCCCACCGCACAGGTGCCTCGAGGCAGCTCCGCGCAGCCGCGCACAGAACAAGGCGGGCGCGAGAGCCACGCAGTTGTGTTGCCTCGCGCTTTCGGAGCGGCGAAACCCTTTGTCCTGCACGTCTCCCCGTTCCCCGCGGGAAACCGCCGGGACACCGGCTCCCACAGCAGGCCCCGCTCAGCCCTCCCACCGCGGCCCGTCCCGCCCCCGCCCGGCAGGAAGGCGCCCCCGCCTCTCCCAGCGCCGGCTGAGGGGCGGCTCGGTCCCGCCCGCCGCTCACTCGCTTTCTCCCGGCGCGGCCGGGACGGACGGAGGGCGGGGAGGCGGCGGCCATGGGGCTGCCCGCGGTGCTCTGCGTCCTGGCCGTCCTCAGCTGCCCGCTCTGGCCGCCTGCCGCCGCCCGAAGCGGTGAGTCGAGGGCTCGCCCCGCTGGGGGCGGGCGACGGGGGGAGTGGAGAGAGCTTGCTCTCTTCGGGGCCCTGCGGTGGGTGTGTGCGTGCTCATGCGGGGTTGTGGACTGAACGTGTGTTCCTGGGAGCTAGGTGAGACCTCGGACCTGTCTGCATCAGAACCTGTCTTGGCAGTGCAGTGCGCGGGGAACGAGCGCTGAAGATGTGTGTGCAGTCTAGCAGGGGTGCAGTGGTACAGAGCTAGGTTAAGCACTTATAGGTAGCAAAGATTTATTCTTTTCTTATTTCCTGCAAGGCTCTGTTTAACACTTCTTTCAGCTCAGCGCGCCTGCCGAGAGAGCTGGTCGGAGGGTCTGCTGCTAGGGGTAGGCCTTCTGAAACAAAGGCTGAAGGAGCTGGTGCTTGTGCTGGGAGGCAAGGACCAGAGGGAAAAAGCTATTGCTGCTGTACAACTGCTTGTCACAAGGATGTGAGGGAGTAAGGAGGCCACGGCTCTGTGGCTGGAAGTTGAACGGAAGTGTCCTTCTTGAAAGAAAAGGGGGGAATGTATGCGTGGGAGCTAGTGACAGACTACAGAAGTTAATGTTGGAAGAAGATTGTATTGCTGAATGCTCTTATCACAGTTTACAGAAACATCCAAACTAGTTTTCCTGCCTTTTGCAGTGTAGTCTTCATTAAAGGGTATCCTAAAGCACATCATTTATTTGCTGCTTCCTTAGGAAACAATGAAGAACATAGTTACTGGATGATATCACTCAGGCTAAGGAAAGAAAAACTCAAATGATTTGATGCACAGTAGAAGCAATAAAGCCCAGCACATGAGCATGTCTTCTCTCTCCTTTCACCCACTCCCTCAGCAATGTCATTTCCCTTCTGTCCCATACAGCAGCCCTGTTTTCGCCACAACTTACTTAGTTCTCATTTCGTCAGCACTGCTCTATTCCTAGGCTTGTCCTGCCCTTGCACCTACGGCTTTTCTCCTGCTGTCTCCTTATTCCCTCAGTATCCACAGTTCCCACCTCACTGTCCTTAGCTGGAGCTGCAGATGTGAGAAAGAAGGCAGCTTTGCAGCGGGTGCTGGGCACTTGCTCATGAGCTGTCCAGGTGCAGCCTGTGAAAGGCCAGGCAGCATGGTGGCTGAGGTTGGAACTGGTCCACATTTTCCTCTGTAAGGGTAGGTGGGTGAAAAGAGAGCTGTTACCATGGCTTGGTGCCAGCACCCATGGTGAAAGCTATTGAGAAAAGAAAGCAAAAAGGAACAGACATCTGTCTGAAAAACATGGTACTTCAGTAAGGTGTATTAAAACTGTTACTGCGTCATTTATGTAATACAATAATGAATACTGTATAAATGGAGAGGTGTGACAATATTTAAAAAAATGTGTATATTGTTACAAAAACTAGTCATTGTCATCTCTCCTACAAGATCACCTTCTTTATAAGCACACTTCGCGTGCACATCTCATTCTATCTTTACCTAACTTATGTTCCACTAAAAACTTTAGATTATAAATGCTCATCAGTGCAGGTTATACAAAAGGGTGATATGAGGAACAAACTTTTTGCTGTAAGCCAGTGGTACAGTACCACAATTGGTGAAGTCTGGAAATCAGTATTATAGGTGTTACATTGGCACATCTTTAACTGACTTAACCAGTGTTTAGTTTCCACCTCATAAAAGCAGTCACCTGGAGATGAATGTGAGTATTGCTTGTTTATAAACGAGTACATAGAAATACTTCATATTTTCTTCTGATGCTCAGGGGATGTGGAATGATGTTTAAGATTGGTTGAAGCTGGTGTATTTTTTTGCTCTCTATTTTTCCTTTCATAGTACAGTATGCTCAGTAGCTCCCTGCATATGAAGACAGGTATGACATGAAATTACAAGGTAGCTCTGTGTAAAACAAGGCATCATCTTTCAGGTTAAGCAGAATATGCGTATGATAACCAGGAATCTAACAGTAGTGTTCAGGGGAAGACAGAACATTGTAGTTTGTTGAAGCCAAACAGCCCTCTACTTACTGAGCTTTCTACATCATTTACCTATGCCCCTTTGGGGGATCAGCATAAGGACCATTTGCAGTCAAAGAAAACTTCGAGCTATTGAGTATTTTTACCTTTCAAAGTTCTTATGAGTAGCAAACACTATATGTAGTACAGTGTCCAGACGACACACTACAAGGGTAAAACTCCAATACTTTACCCCATCATTGTTAGTAAACCAGGGCTCTTTTGTAGAATATAAGTACGGATAGCTATTGAGTCAGTTAGAATGCCATTAATTATCAAAATAATAATCCCAGAGTTTTGACCTCTTTCCCGAGGATTGGGTCTTAGCCTAGCAAAAGCAGGATGATTGTTTGAATGCTTATAATCATTACGCTATCAAACCTTTACTTCTGTCTTCATAACAAATTATTTCTATGGTTAAAAATGACTTAAGCTGTAGTCAAATGTATTTTAGAGTATATAAAATTCCATCTTTTATGCAGCTGAGACTGGATACCTAGGTGATTCTGGCATAGCTGTAGCTATCTAATGGGTGTTTTAAAATCTTTTCTGTAAAACTACTGCTGCATTTGTTTTGTTATGCTGTCATGGCTTATAGGTAAAGCCTGTTTCCCGTTACAGATCTTCATACATTTTCTGTCAAGGTTCATTGAAATCCTTTGAAATAATATGTCATCGTCCATCCTCTGCCCAATCTGATCATTGGCTTTTTCAAATAAACACTGACACACAAGGAATCCAGAACCCTGGGGCAGTAACTTTCTCTCTTTCTGTTTTATCAAGCATGAAGTGTACTGTTGGTTTTTCTAATGATGTACAGACAGTGGGTTGTCCAAAATACCTTTGGAAAGGGAAATAACTGGTTTATGGCTACCAGGATCTTAAAAGTGAATTGAATTAAGAAAGTTTAAATTCCTGCTCTCTAGAGAGAAGCAGAGCAACAGCAAGGTTAAGGTCTCATCCTGTTTTCTCATGCTGCTGAGTTTCAAGTGTCATCTTAGTTCAAGGTAAAGATGTGGTCTGGGCATATTACACAGCATGGAGGAATTGGTAACCATATCAGGGTTGAGTTTCAACTCCAGACTGCTCAAATGAAGAATATATAGCTTTTGCCAAGCATTATTCCAGGTAATTTTAACATAATTCTGTTAAAATTATCTGGAGTGTTCTTGTCCTGAATCAGTCTAATAGGTTTCTACTTCTAGAAAAGTTTGATAATGGAGTAATACAAACTCAAAATACTTCAATCTGTAACTCATAAATAAGTTAGCTCCAGGAATTCAGCATGTGACTAAAATTATTAGCAATGTTTAAGTAACTATAAGGAATAGCTAAACAAAGGTCAGTGGCTGGTAAACAGAAACTCTCCCAGTAGTCATTTTCCCTCACAGCTTTTCCATACTGTTCTGATGAGTCACTGTCAAGAAATAAGTTGGGTTACTGGCAAGAGTTTTGTCCATAAGAGGCTTAACTGACAGTCACTATGGATCTGTGGGTCCACCTAGTTTGCTTGCTAGTGCTCAGAAAGTGAGGCAAAGCACCATGGCTTCATTGCAGCACTGTTAGCTATGGTGAGGCAGCAGAGGTGAAGCACTTCTGAGTTGGGATGCAGGGAAATGAGAGGTGCTTGTCAGCAGCACCTCAGATCTTATGTCCCTTAGACTTCAGTAGTACAGTTCTCATCTCCAGACATAGCTCTGTTCTTCTCACCAAGGCCATTTATGCCTGTGCTACCCTCTGAAACATGCTTACCTGATGTGAAACCGTGTCACATCTTCTTTGAGCTTCAGCAGTAGAGGAACCAAGAAGGAATTGTAGAGCTTTGGGGACTGGGATGTCATCATCATCCTTTTCTGAAGTTTTTCGTTTTAGAAACAACAGCAGAAGATACAGATATTTGTAGCATTTGAACTCATAAAACAGTTGTTACTGGAGAGAGCAGGGGTACTATTCGAGCTTTTCATCACCCCTACTGATGTCTCAAAGCATTATTATGGAGACTTGTCGCTTGGCAGGAGAAATCAGGGTGTTTTTTTTATTCTCATTTATGTGCAGTTCTGACTTTTCCAAATGAGGTGAACACCAATGGTGTCAGTTATGACAGATTTCTCTTGCCATAATCATTAAGCACAGAAAATTACATAACTATTCAGTTAGCTACAGGCTAACTGTAGAGTTAGAGATGTTAAAAGTAATTTACACTGTATCTGAGCTGCTAAACTAAGAGCTGACTAGTCAAGCCATCTAATCACTTGGTCTAAACATCTAAAGTAGTGAAAGACTGGGGATCTGTAGTTCTGCCTTTTATTAATGTTTTCTCTTGGAGTGAAGGCTAGATCCTTCTATAATTTTGCATATCGCCCTTCTGTGCAAACACTTTATACCGAATCTCTCATACTTCTCTGCCTTTTATGTTTTGGTATATTTATTAAATAGTTCCTACTTCAGTTTATACAGCAGTTTCTCAGATTTGAATTTTTCCCAGCAATTTTTTTTTTCTGTCCTTTAGAGGATGCAGTCAGGTAACACTGTACACAAAAACAATTATCTCTTAACATATCCCTTCTTTTGTGCTCTTCCTCCTAAGATGGCTGCTGTGATACAGCATGATAGATGCCACACAGCTGCTTTAAAAACTAAAAATCCCCAAATCCCTCTATCACTGCCATGATTTCATCCCACGTTTCACTAACATTCGAGCTGGACAAGGTTCCTCTCACATAGTCTGCTCACAAAGGTTAGTAGTTGGCTGCTTTCAGCTGCTCTGTTTGCCATCTGCTTCCTTAAGATTCTTTTGTTCTCATCTGCATTTAAATAGAAATGATTTGAATTACTGTAGAAAAGTAATTGCATCTAAAGAACAGCATCTTTAGACAGGTGAGTCATGCTTAAGTACTTCCAGCTCGCTGATTTAAGCTTACACGGCTTAATTTTTGTTTTGTTTGTTTTGTTTGTTTTGTTTGTTTTTACATATATATGCCTTTGCCACACGTTCAACTCTTTGTAATTCTCACTTTCCTAACTTGCCATGACTACATTCCAGAGGCAGGCTCCCTGTTCTGACTCATCTTCAGCAGCACTTGCTGAACCATGCTGCAGAAGACCTGGCTGTTGAGACAACCCTTGTGGCAGGTTTCAGTGCTGTAAGGGCGTGCTGGATGCATGCTGTCCTCAGTACACTCTGCAGATTACAATAAGTAGAGCTGCTGAAGTGTTCCAATGCAAGCTGTGGCTACCTGTTTTTAGCATAGGCAGAAGGCTGATTCATGCTAGCATTGACAGCTGTGTGAAGACTTCTGCCATCTATCTTTAACTTCATCTGGCCATTGGGATGTCTCCAGAAACTACAGAAATATCTCAGTAACTTGATGTTTTAATTACCCTTTAGCTTTTTGTTACTTTGTTGACACATACTTCTAACAGGAATTCTGTGTATGAATTCCATAAATATCCCTGTACCTTATTTCTCAGAAACTGTATGAAAGGTCAGACAAGGAAAATCAATGAGTGGCAACTTTATAGTTGTACTGACATTAAAGTAGCCCACATAGATGAGTTTGATTTCTTACACACAAGTTGCTGTCATAAAGAGCTTAGAAGCTGAGAGTTGGAAGTTATTGGAGGACATTTTACCCAAACATGTAGCAGGGCCTAAAACGAAATGAGATGGACTAACATCTGTGAGCAGATCGTGCTTTGAATAAGAAATGAACTGCATTATTTTGTGTTGCTAATATGATTTTAGATTTCCTTGTTGAAAGATATTATCACCTCCCCGTAGCACGTAAATATTTGCTTTCTTATGTTTCAGACTACAGATACAATAGCAGCAGTGCAAGGGGCAGAACTTTTCTGATACCTGACCGCGGTGAACCTATACCTGTGGAAGACATTGAAAACAGTGCTGAGAATGACTCGAAGGCTGTGTTAGGATCCACCAATCAGACGAGATCACCTCCCCATGAGCAACGAACAGTGTCGGTGGAAACAGCGAGATACCTCACTAGTCCATGGCTAACTCGTTTTGTTCCTTCAGTTTACACATTAGTGGTTGTGCTCAGCCTTCCTCTGAACGTTACAGCCATATTTGTGTTCCTGAAAAAAATGAAAATTGAAAAGCCAGCTGTAGTATACATGCTGAATTTGGCTCTTGCGGATGTACTGTTTGTAAGTGTGCTCCCTTTCAAGATTGCTTACCATTTCTCTGGAAACAACTGGGTATTTGGACCTCAGATGTGCCGCTTTGTCACTGCTGCTTTCTACTGTAACATGTACTGTTCAATAATGCTGATGATGAGCATAAGTTTTGATCGTTTCTTAGCAGTGGTGTACCCCATGCAGGCTCTTGGCTGGCGTACCTTAACACGTGCCTCAGTGATTTGTTTCATCATATGGCTGGTAGCAGTAACTGGGGTTGTGCCTTTTCTCATCAGAGAGCAAACTATGGAAATACCCCTGTTAAATATAACAACCTGCCATGATGTGCTAAGAGAATCTGAACTTCATGGCTATTACTTACACTTTTTCTCCATCTTCTCATCTGTTTTCTTTGTAGTGCCATTTATAATATCTACCATCTGTTACGTGTGTATCATTCGATGTCTGAGTTCTTCTAATATTGTTGCAAGACAAAATAAGAAGACACGTGCTTTGCTCTTGTGTGTGGCCGTTTTTTCAGTTTTTGTCATTTGTTTTGGGCCAACAAATGTCCTGCTATTAATTCATTATATCCATTTTTCATACGATAACAGTTTAGAATATCTTTACTTTGCCTATCTACTGTGTGTATGTATCAGCAGTGTTAGCTGTTGCATCGATCCTTTTATTTACTACTATGCTTCTTCTCAGTATCAGAGACAACTCTTTAGTCTCTTGAGTTGTAAAGAGACTTTAGATCCTAACAGCAGTGGCCAGTCAATGTCTACCACTAGCAGAAGAGGCACATGCTCTACTAATGTAAATAACAGTGTCTACAGCAAACTGCTAGCAATACAGTGAGATCGTGAGGCTTACACATGCTTAATTTGTATACAGTTTCAGTCAAATAAGAAGATATTATATCCAAGAAATGCAGAAGTTTATACCAAGTTGTGCAACATACAGTTTCATTATAGTAATGTAAAATCCAAATCGGTACACGTGTATGTACATGTATATGTATTGTATGTGTAAATAGATTAGTGTAGAGGAGATAAGTAGTTTCTTAATAATATCTGTTGACATGTTTTTTAGATGAAGTCCTTTTTACAGACAAATATTTAAATTGTTAGTGCAATTTATTATGGGGATAATATTATGAAATCCTATTTTAGGATTTTAAACTGTATCATATAGGTTATATTTCTTACTTATGAAGTCAGTCCATCTAACCGTTATTCTATGAAAAAAAGTGAAAAAATCTTTCTAGGCAGATTTTTTCCTTTATTTCTGAAATAGTCCATATCCCATGTTTTTGTAGCATTATCTTGCATCATGGGCCTTGAGACTGTATATTTTACGTTTTTATTTATGTCTATATGGTGTTAGGAATTTGAACAAATGAAAACAGCTATTGGTTGTTGAAATTTGTCAAAGAATCCTCAGTGGGTCAAATTCGCTTTTCTTTCAATATTCTTGTCTTAATTTAGTGTCTTGGTTATGACAGTGGTAGAAGCACATTCCACAGTAAATCACTATTGACCAGCTCCTCAGAAAATATACTAAAAAAGCATTACGAATCATCTTGTTATGAAGTTTGCAAATGCATGCTTTCTTGCACATTATTAGTCATCATTTTATGATTAGGACTTGGATGTATCCTTCATCTCCACCAAGTCTGGATGTTTTTAATATTTTTGGTTGTGCACACATCAGCTATAATAGTGAGCAGGTAAATAGCAGGTAAATACTTAATTTCACCATCTGTAGTATTCTTTTACTACAAAAGACAATAAAGCTAAATAATAAGAAGTCAGTGTTAGATAAAAGTACCCTACACAAAACTAGAACCCAAATTAAGTAGGAATTTGGTTAATGTAGATTTTGCCACAGGAATCCACAAAGACCAACAACAGTGGCCAGGTATTGTCTTTGGTCCATCACAAGTGATAAACTTTATCTTTCCTGCCGGTACCCTGGAAGTGAGAAGTTTCTCTGTATTCATCTTCTCGTGTTATTTTCTATCCACTTCTTACCAGACTTAAACACAATTAAATGCTGAATTACCAGACACTTGATTTTTGTTCTCAGTTGTTAGACACTTTCTGGATAAGTAAACGAGGAAATAATATATGTATGTATTTGTAAGGGTAAAAACCACAAATGTTTATATGAAATACTGTGATGTATTTGCATTTTGTTTAATGTAATGTTAACAGTTGCTGGTTGATATGTTGGTTTGTTGTTTGGGTTTGTTGGGGTTTGTTTGTTTGTTTTGTTGTTGTTTTTCAGTGAAAAGTTTGTCTTTAAACTATGGGAAACAGCTTCATGCTTGCTGAGAAGTTACTTCTGTGCTTCCTGTAGGTATAAGCTGGAGTACTGCTTTTTAAGACCTATCAGTAATTGGAAGTTGTTTCAATGTAGGTATTTTGTTTATGTTTACATAGCCAGAAGAGACTATCTAGTCAGCTTTGGAAGGACAGTATTATAAGATAGGAGGGAAGGTACTTAACATTTTAACTTTCTGTATTATAAACATTAGTAAAATGTATAAACATTTACTTATTGTGTTTATTTCTTGTTAAACAATCCTATCTTAACCAAATAAATTAGTCTTTACACTGTTTCTCTGAGGTATAATTCTACTGCTTTAGACTAACTTGGTTTTCTAATGCTAAATTTGTAAGGCTCTGAAAATTCAATGAGTTCCATGTAATGTTAAAAAAAAATAAAAAATTGCAGTACATTGGTCCAGCCACAGACACTTGAGAGTCACAGAATCATATATTCTACTTGGGACATTTTAAAGATGGAAGGAAGCATAACCAGCACTGACTCATAAGTGTATGTATTGATACATACATATAGATAATTACGTGTATATGCTTATTCTGGCTCTGGAAAGTGCAGTTGCTCATACAAAGCCCTCTGAATGTTTTGCTTCCAATCCGAAGTTGAGTGGTGTTTCACTGAATCCCGACGTGATGCTAGACTGACATTACAGAACACAAGTGTGCATGCTTTTACGTTAAGGTTTCATAGCAAGAAACTGTTAAAAGGAGAAAGTACATCACTCAGTGAAATGTTTATCCCAAATAAGTCATTTAAAACTTTAACTGCATTTTTATGAATGACATTTTGTAATGTTCTGCAATTTTGACTGTGAAACAGCAAATCCATACTGAAGCAAAGGAAATTATTCCACCACCTGAACAAATGGAGTTGTTTCACTTATCATAACCTGTATGTTTGAGAGTGTTTGCAAATAAGCAGTTTCTTCCTATGCTGTAGGATGAAAAAAAAAAAATCAATAAAGATTCAAAATAACAACTAAGAAAGATTTCATTTATCTGTTTATAAACTGGTATTCTGCCTCTGTTATACACAGTACAGAGGCTGGTTTTGCTGATTCTAGGTTGTGTGCAAATGTCAAAGCCAAAGAACAAAAAAGAACCCACCCACAAACCCACAACCTGAAAACACTGTTAACATGAAATCCTTAATTAACAGGCTTTACAAACCAAGCATATTTCTTGACTTCTTTGTGACTAGAGTAAATGCTGAAGTTGCCTTTGAAAAGTATTTTTATATTATCTAAGCATATTTGAAAACACAATCCGTCCATGTCAAGAGGTATCCCATTCACACTGAATGCTTCAGCAAGCCTGCAAGTACATCTCTGCTGCATGTTTAGGGGTGACCAATAAGTCAATTCCTGCACAGCAGAATACCTGTGCTAACATTAAGCAAACACCATTTTTTTCACAGCAAATGAAGCATTTCTTTTTTAACCTCATAGAGCTAGTGTCATACTTGGGCAGGTTGTGTTTTGCTGAAGCTTCAGCCTCATGCGATTGCAAAAGTAAACAGGAGAGCTACTGCAGAGCCCAGCTACTGCAAGAACCAGAGAGCTGCTAGCATGACTAGACAAGTCTCATACCCAGGCAATGACAGTTGAAGTCTTACTGAACTTATCATTTCTATGCAATCGACTTTGGAGTTAGGAACAGCTGCATTTCTCAGTGTCTGCTTTTGCTGCTGCATCTTGTGGCAAGATAATTCATTTAAAGGAATGACCTGTCAGTCAGCAGTTGTTTCTTTGGAGCCATTCTCAGAAATCTCAACGTTTAAAATGAGCTTATAACTGCTAAGAGAGGAACTGAAGTAATGTGGTCACCATTTGCGGAAGTTATTACTGCATTTAGACTGGCACAATGAAGCTAACAGGAAAAGCTAGCCACCTTTTCATGCTTAATGCACCCTTGCATAGCTAGCTGGTGAATAAGCTGTTGAACAGTGAAAATCAGAGTACAATGAAATGAAACCTACCCATGTTCACATGCTGTTTTGCTTGTGTCCTCTTCTCATCCTTCACTTTCTTCATGAGGTGAGGATTAATGTGCATTATTTTCTGCATGCAGAAAGCAAACAAACTTGTGCCAAATGATATTTGGAAGCGAGGAGGTATCAGACATAAATGCCTTTCAAGGCTTGCTAATGTTACCAACCTGTGTTCTAGAAAATATTGTCAGGAAATATGTGGGGGTGAGATTTGTAATCAGCATGGTTTCTGTTGGCGAAGCATCTCGAATAGCTGCTGTCACTAGTAAAACTGATTTCACAGGGGGAAGACTGGCTTGATTTAGCAGGGCGACTATTTTGCAGGGACTGGTGCATTCACACATTACCTGCATCAGTTAATTCCAAGCACACAGTTGCCACTACAACCTGCTCCCTGCAGCTAGGCTGCAGACAAATATAGGACTCTGTTTACCAAATTTAGTTTGATCCATCCAGAAATATGAGTATGACTGTAAAACATTTTCATAACAGTTTGACACAGGCTGTTGCAACTGGATCTCTCCCATGTTGCAGTGGGATCCAGAGACAAAAAGATTTAAAGACAGCTGGTCACCAGCTACACAGCTCTGCAATGGAGATCCCTTACAGCCGGGTGAAGAAGGAGCAGGATCAGGTGAGATATTCCAGTAAATCACTTGCTAATGGTTTTTTATGTGTGGGGTTTTTTTTGTTTGTTGTTTGTTTTGGTTTTGGTTTTGTTTTTTTTGTTTGTTTGTTTTTTTGTTTTTGTTTTTTTTTTAAATCACCACCGTTTTTTTTATTTGATCACAATTTGATCCTGTAAAGTGAAGTGAAAGTGGAAGTATTAATGGGACCTCTCATGCACTTAGTGCTTTTGCATGGTACTTTGCATTTAGCGAGTGCTGGACATGGTTTAGTGATAGCTAGCACAGCTGGAAAACTGAACAAAAATAACATGCTATAACCCAAGTCACCACAAGGGAGCATTGCAATGATTAGGTACAGCTGCTGCAATTCGGCTTGTTGGGGAGATCATTAGTAACCGGTTATGAAAAAAAGCATGCTGAACAGTGAAAAAAAAAAAACAGTTCTCAGTAGATTTGGAAATGTGAAAAATACTGCAAATATCTTGGAAAAAAAAATTGGTAACTTTATTTGAAACAGATTTTGTAAAAGTTTCAGCAAAACTTTGAGGAATCTTTTCTTCCCTTTGTACGTATATCCTTAAAATCCTTATCATGGTCCCACTTGCACTGGAGGACCACAACTAATCTCCTCTCCTGGAAAGCAAGCCCTGCCATTCTGTGTGTGACACAGGTCTGCAATGCACTGCAGGCAGCAGCATTCCTCTACTGAGGTCAGATATGATAAACTCAACATACAGACTGAATGTCAACAGTAACAATCTGGCCTGGCATGGTTCCTCTCCAAAATAAAAGGCATTACATAAATCACATTAATCTCCATCCCACTCTAAAATCACTGTCCTTGCCATTCATTGATCATGTTGGAGTTTCCTGTTAGGAATCTGGGGTCTGTTATTTGCTAGTTTGGTCAGCTTGGTTGGCATGTTTGTGCTGCACTACAGGCAGCAGCTCTTAGGAATTCTACATCCATTTCCTCATCCTCCTGAATGGACCCACAAAGACTGTGCACAGGTAATCTCAGCTCATTCTCCAGACAGCACACTTCTTCCCTCATGAGCCTGAAAACAGAGAAGGGAAATAATGAATAGACTTTGAGAGCAAGACTGTCTGTAACCATTAGCACTGTTTGATCGTTAGAGTATTCTAGAACAAATCACTATTAGCTACACACAAACCAGACTTGGGTCCTGACATTAAACCTTTCAGAAGTTATCTAAGTTAATTCCCTCAGTTCATGCCTTGGCAGGCATGCGGGTTCCCTTGGGCCCCTCAGTATGGGGACGGCATGCTACATCAGCTGGGGAGCTGACACTGCCGAGCACACACGTGAGTCTGCTTCCCTTCAGACAGCATGGATCTTGGAAAAAGGCACCAGATCTGGAGGGCATGTGTTTTGTCAGGGCCACCTCTGCTATAAAGTCACGTTTACTGATACCACCCTAAGAACCGATCATTTCTTGTCAAAGACATTTCCCACAGAGTCTTCCTCACCATTTACAAGTAAGCTACCCTAAAGATTTGCTTTTTAAAATGAATTTTACCATGAGTTTTACTTGGTACAACTTAACTACCTGATTTAAATACTGTTTTTCTGTTGCCTACAGCTTTCTCTTTTACAGCTAAAAAATATTTACTGCCTATTCCAGATTTTGTTGTTCATCCATATTGTTGCAAATCTGAATAAAAGATGTGCTCTTGTCTGCAGCAACCTTGTGGGTTTGTAATATGATACTATTCACATCTGACAGATTTTTTTCCAGGAACCATAAAACACAAGAAATTTGTTAAATTGAAGCAATCCTATCGGCTAGCATAACTGGAATAACTGCTCAGCATGTGTGTGGATAAAACTTCACAGCTGTATATGCTGCATTATACTGCAAACCCAGCTCTGGGGGAGAAGAATAAAGACAGAGAAAGAAAACACCATTACTCAGGCTTGCATTTTGTTTAATCAATGGGTAATAAATATCTCTCCTTCAGAGTAATATTTTAATTATGTTTCCAAACAAAAATTTATTGCATGCTTTTACTATAGGTCATAACAAGAATAAACCACTATATTTGTAATTTCTTTTCCTTTTATTTTTCTTTTGTCTCCACCTTTTCTAAGAGGTACATGCAATTTTACACAACAAAGAATATAAATCCAGTTAGCTGTCACTGCTTTTCCTGAAAAACTAAATACCTGTGGAAAGGCAAAATATGGCTATATATATGTGTGTGTGTGTGAGTGTGTGTGTATATATATATATATATGCTAGGTGTGATCATGAAATACTATCCTACCGATGAAAATACTTGTCCGCATTTACAGAAGCTCTGAAATTCAGCTTACATCTCCTAATTTGCTTTAACACTTCTTTTCCATTTCTCATTGCAAATTGTATTTAGAAAAATCTTTTGAAAGGAGGGACCTACTATATTTCACTTAATACGTAGCATGTATTTGTATATCTGCTGTGAATCCATTAAATGGTTACGTTTAAGTAATTTCTAAATGTTTTGTACCTCTGTACCAGAGATTGGAATTTTGTTATGTGTAACTCTTTCAAAATTACACTTAAAATGTTTGACAACTCATGAGACAGACTTGTTTAAAGATATATTATCTTTCCTTAGCCTTG
>VXAB01009153.1:6937-31477 GCA_013399175.1 Odontophorus gujanensis
TAGTGATTGTTGATAATAGTGTTTTGTAGCTGAGTTTGCTCTATCAAATAGTGTTATTGTGTTCTCAGTAGATGTAGTTTCTGTGGAAACAAATAGGGGGCATTACTTTTGGAGTGATCTACATATATAGATAAGCCCACAATTAATATTTTTAAATACTTTTATTTAAATAATTTAAATAATAATAATTTAAGAATTATTATATATATTATAGTTAAATTCAGCATTTCCTAGATGCAGTTCATTGCAGTGATTAAGAACTTTTTTTGTTATATGAGGTCATGTATTTCATTACATGGCTGCAGCTTTTGGGGGAAGGAAGGATACTGCCATCATTATTATTATTTTTGCTGTGATAGAATCAGACTGACACACTCACTTGGTGTAATTGCAGATTGGCGAAAGAAAAAGTTATGTATGAAAAAGAAGCAAAACAACAGGAGGAGAAGATTGAAAAAATGAAAGCTGAAGCATGTGATGACTATGGAATAAAAAAGCAGGTAAATTATCCTAAAACTTGTAAAATCTTCTTTGCTTTGATTTAATGAATCTTAAACAAAAGGAACTTCTGTGCTGTTCTTCCCAGACTGCTCCAAACTAAAACCTCTCAATTATAGAAGTCACAGCATACATTTGTAGAAACTTCCACTCTTCAGAACTGTTTAATTATAAGGAGACTGGGTTTGGGTTATTTAGCACTTTGTATTAGGGAGGCTGGCACTAACAGTGTGTATCAGGCTGTCACAAACTCTTTCTCAGATATACTGGCAATTTGAAAATACATGTTCTGGATGCACCTAGCCAACTAAGTTCTTGGTGATAAGTGCAGATGTTATTGTAAGGTGAGAACGCTTGTTAACACAAAGAAGGAACATTTCAGTTCTAGTGTACACTAGTATCACTGTTCAAAAATCACAGACCCCTAAGAGAGAGCAATAGGTATGTACCTGCTCCTGACCATTGCTACAGTTTGTAATGAAGGCACTAATAAGCAAGGTGCGTAATCTAGTTTGATGTGCTTAAGAGTATGATTTAGAGTCATTATTACAATGTGAACTGATTTTTTTTTTCTGTTAAGAAGGCATCTTGTAAAAGACAGTGATTTCAGAGAGTTGGTACCTGCCCCTTCAGAAGGTAGAGCGCTAAGTTTCCCTGTCAGTGAGGAGAAAGCTTTGGTTTGTGGGATTCACTTACATTCTTCACAGCAGTTTGGCATGTCCACATTTATATTGACCTTTACATACTCTCAACCAAATATTTGTTTATTATATTTTTATTTTACTTCTGGCTTTAATAGTTTTATATAAATTTATATTTTAACCATGTCTTTTCCCAAGTGTTTCCTAGATAGTTTTTCTTAATTCCTAATGGAAACTACATTAAAATTATTTTCGTCTGTAATCTAATTTCACCAAACAATAGACTGGCCACATGCTACAAAACCTCCTGTTTTCCCAAGTCATCTTAGAATAATATAATATCAAATATAAAAATTAACAGCGACAATAAAGAAGATTAGAGAAAGTCCTTTTAGGACAATGTGAAATAAAATGAGATATCACTTCATGTGTGTATGTCTTGTCTTGTTTTCAGTATGATGTAGAAGAGAAACAAAAGCGTGGAATTTCTGGAAGATGTTTTTATAGATCTATGCTGTCTCAGCCTCACAACTGACTGAGAATTCAAGGAAGGCAGTAGTCTTCCTGAGGATCTGCTGGTGCTAACAAGAACTAATGAATGCAATTCTTGTTGTTAGTGTCCCACATCCATCAGATTATTTGACTGTACGATGGCTTTTCCTCAATGACAAGCAAGAAATCAAAATCAAGACAAACAAAGTCTGTGAACTTTCATTGTGAAATGAAGTGTTACATTCTACTTGAAGGTATTCTGAGAGAGTGGTGACAAAAGCCTTCAAAGCAGTCTCACTTCATTCAGAATTGCCGATTCACTTGGAAAACAATTCCTCCAATGATATCTGTTTTTTTTAGTGCACTACTGCAGACTGAAAGTCATTAATATTTTATATTATGAAGAACCTGGAAGCCTAGGAAAAATGAGTACACTTGTAATAGAGTCAAATCTTATTCACTAAACAGAATTGTACAATGCCAGAAGAGTTTGCTCAAAAAAAAAAAATATTTAGGATGGATTTAGTATTTTGAAAAGTTCTTAAAAAAAAAAAAAAAATTCTGTAGTTAAATGTTTAGGAACATGTTTTAGGTAATAATCTTTAATCTGAATTTCTTTTAAAATACAGTATTTGTTTCAGTAAGGAAAAGTAGTATCTGGGGGATCACAGCATTCAGAATTGTTAAAGGTGGAAGGGACTTCTGGAGATCATCTAGTCTAAATCCAGTGTTCCATCACCTGCACAGTAAATAAGTGCTTTCTGATGTTTACCTCTTACGTTTCAGTTTGTGCCCATTGCCTCTTGTCCTGGCACTGGACACCACAGAAAAGAGCCTGGATCTGCTATCTCTGTACCCTCTTTGGGTTTTTACAGACATTGGTAAGATCCTCCCAGAATCTTCTCTGTGCTGAATAGTCCCAGCAACCTCAGCCTCTCCTTGTAGGACACATGTTCCAATACCTTCATCATTTTTCTGGCCCTTCGTTGGGCTCTCCAATAGTTTCATGTCTCTCATACTGAGAAGCACAGAATTGGATGCAGTGCTGCAGGTGTGGCCTCACCAGCGATAAGTAGAGCACAAAGGATCATGTCCCCTGATCTGCTGGCAGTAGTTAGGCTAATGCATCCTAGGATTACTCTAACCCTCTTAGTGGCAAAGATGCATTGCTATCTCTTTGGACTTCCAGACCTTTTTCTGCAGAGCTGCATTCTGTCTGGAGCCAGAGGTTGTTCCTCCCTACCTGCATGACTCTGTGCTTCTCCTTGTAGAAACTGGTTTCTGCCGGCGCATTTCTTGATCCTGCTAAGGTCCCTCTGAATGCTAACACAACTTTCTAGTGTATCTGTCAGTCTTCTTGAATTGTCTCCAACTCACTGAGTGTGTGCTCTGTCCCACTGTCCAGGTCATTAATGAAGACATTAAACAGGACTGGACCCAATATTGACCCCTGAGGTACTCCACTGATTACTAGAGGCCTCCATCTAGACTGTTGTTTTTTTTTCCAGCCACCTCTCTGGCTGCTTGTGCAGCCCATGTTTCAACAGTTTCTCTGTCAGGATGTTGGGGACAGTGTCAAAGGCCCTGCTGAAGTCCAAGTAGAAAATACAACTCCCAATCCCTCAGGCTGATGATTTTATCAGAGAAGCTGAGCGAGTTGGTTAAGCATGGTTTCCCTTTGGTGAATTCATGTTGACTATTCCTAAAGATTTTCTAGCCACTGAAAGGGAGAGGATAGGAATGAATTCAACCATTTGAGACTACAGGAATAACTTAAAACTACTATTTTAGCTGATTTATCAGCTGAAACAGATATTCACAGACCGATAAAGCCATAGTTGATGGAGGAATGCTTAAAATGTTGAAACTTTTGTTTACCTTTTAATGTACAACTACACTCTTTCAGCTTTCTTGTTAGAACTCTGCAGAAAAATTAGGGTTAACAGCACAGAAGTGACTGAGGAAGGTTTTACTTCAAAGTATTGTTGTTCCTAAGGTACAGGACTTCAGCATATTATCTGAGCCGTAACAAGGTGTCAGTTCTTTTGTAGAACAGTAGCAAGGGCTAAGTTGTGCATCCTGGGTAAGAACCTCTAACATTATGGGAAAGGGAAGTCCTTTTATTCCTATATTACAGTTCATTAAAAGAAAACAAACAAACAAAAACCCACTCTACTATGGCCTAATTTTTTTTTTTGGTCTAGATATAGATGAAAAATTTAGAACTATTTATGTGAAACAATTTAACAGATAAAGGTGTAATAAAAGAACAGTATTTGAGAGGGAAAAAAATGAGGGAAGAAGTTTTATGTATCTTAATAAGAAGCTAAATTGAAAACAGACATTATAAATGGAACTCAAGTATTTTATATGAAATTTTGGGAAAAATGTTAAGTGACTTCCAAAGTATTCTTCTAAATTTGTATCCTGAATTTAGTTTCTGCAAAAAGTCATTAAGACTCCTGACGGTAAGAAGCAATGCAGTTGTACTTCTGTGTGTGGTTCGTTGGTTGGTTTTGTAGTGATACCTAAGTTTCCACTCAGTTGTAATGTTTTTTTTAATGAAGACTTTAAACAGGGTATTGTTATTCTTTATCTGTAATAGAAACTTTACACTGCCGTCACTTATCAGTGACTTGTGTTAGAAACCAATTGGTTTTGGTATTTCTGTGGCTGCTGATTTGTCCCACACATAAATAACATCCTTTTCTATCTAATGCTTTTATATTGAGAAATGAGAAGGTGCAAAATACCTGAAGTCTCACTTTTGTTTCCTCTCAATGGGGCTGTAGATCTTTTTTGGAGTTTTTGTAATCTGTGACCATTTTTACTGATAATAAATTTTCATTTTTTTAATTAGTCTGCATCTGTAAGATAACCATTACTTCTCATGCAGTGTCATTTCCAGATGAATTAAAAATCTAATGGACTTGACAAAGAATTTAATATCTGCATAACAGAGTACATAGTTTTGCTAACACCATTTTTTTCACATATTAATAGAAACAGCAGTATTTTTCTTGTTTTGTTGAGAGGAAAGTAGACTATTCCCTGAAACGATTAAGAAAAAAAACACCTTTCTCACGAAGAAAATTATTAGTATCCTCAGCTGCATTAGGCAAAACATGACCAGCAGGTTAAGGGAAGCAATCTCTCCCCTCTACTGTGCTGTGGAGCAGCTGCACCCAGTGTGATGTGTCTAGTTCTGGGCTCCTATTACAGGAAGATGTGGTCATGCTGGAGAGAGCGCAACAAAGGTATTTCAAGATAGTTGAGGGCCTGGAGCTCCTCTCCTGTGAGAAGAGGCTGAGAGCTGGAACTCTCAGGGTCAGCATGGAGAAGAGGAAGTTTGAGAGGATCTCACCAATGTCTATATATATGTTAGGGAAGAATACAAAGAAGATAGAACCAGGCTCTTTTCAGCAGTGTCCAGTGCCAGGACAAAAGGCAGTGGGAACAAACTGAAACGTAAGAGGTTCTGTGTAAATATCAGGGAGCAATTTTTTATTGTGAACTCTGGCACAGATTGCCCAGAGAGATTGTGGAGTCTCCTGCTTGGAGACATCCAGACATGCAGGTGGCCCTGAGATTTTCTTTAGGCCACTCTGATTGGATGGCCTAGATGATCTCCAGAAGTCCCTTTCAACCTAAATCATTATATGTTATTATCTGTTTCCATCTGTGCAACAGTTAAAGGTCTTATGATTATAAGGCAGTATTTGAAACATGAACACACACACATGCATATTTGTGTGTTCATGTATTTAATACGTATATATATGACTCATTCACATTCCTGATTTTCTTAGCCTTTTATGTTTAGAACACCACTCCTGTTACACCCAGCATTATTGCCACTGCACTCTGTGACCTAATACATAATTAGACTATCTTTCTTCTAAGATCGAGGAATGACAGCCCCATAGGTGTTTTCTTTTTTTCAAACTATTTGTGGGTCTGCATATGTCTGTATCTTATTTTGTTGTGGGTCAGCTGAAAAGAAAAACAAAAGCTACTTGAACCTCCTTGAAGGTTATAAGACCTGTCCCAGTTATGCAATACAGGTGAGGGCAAAACTGGGCAAAACTGCTTCCTGTTGCAGAATTCTTTGTATTGATGCTCATAAATTGTTCTGATCTACCTAGATAAGTTGAAATATTGTCAATGAGCTTTTATTGTGGGACCTCTTAGAAATCAAAGCTGCTTATATCTAAAGCCTCAGCTTATGTTTAAAGCCTCAGGTGTTTTCTATGAAGTCATGTTTAGCTTCAGTGCTTATTTTGAATGTATAAAATATTTTTCTGATTTTTGTTACGGTGCCCTTCCACTCAGTCAGATGGTAGGTTGGTCTGTGTGTTTGCATCAATTTGGCTTTTCTGTTTCTAGTCCTGCTTTATCAGTCACTACAATGTGGAATTTATGGAAAACAGACTAAATGCTATTGATAGTGCATTATGCACATCAGTTCTTTGACATCTGATCCAATTTACAAAAAATCTACATCATGTTTAGTAAATAGGCTACATACACTCCAACAGTTATAGAGCTCCATCACATCTGAGCAGACTGCGCTCCTTTGTAGGATGCCAAACATCTGCTCCCTTAGCAAAAATAAGTTCCATCCTGAAAGATAACGGACTAGAACTGTGGTTCTTTGAAGAGATATAACTGCCCTTTTCAATATAAAAGAATGGGGACATCCCACATACGCTCAGTGTAGTCACAGCAACCCTTCTGGTCTTATGTGCTCTTATTGACAACATATTCAATTTGCTTCTATCTGTTCATTTTCATGCTTTATTGCTTTACCTTAATGATTTATTTAAATGCACTTCAGTTACTACAATTTTTTGATACTTCTGTTTAGTCCTGTAATTCACAGAAATATTGAAGATGTTTATAGCTATCAGCAGTTAGATCAGTTTCATGTAGAAACTTCCTCTGTGACCTACTTACAATTTGAACTCCTTAGAGTTCAGTCAGAAAGTAATTATTAGAGTATTCTGATGGAGAAGAGAGAGCTGTTCTTTAATTTTCGTAACAGTGGGAGAACAAACGCTGTTTCTTTAAGCATATCTAATTATTTGAGTTTTTCACTCTGCTCTGTTTATATATGTTTGCAACAGTAAAACATTTATCTAGGATAATCTGTATTACTTGAATAAAAAAAAAAAAAGTGATTGGTGCAGAAGTTAACAGAATTTTCATAGGTAATTTGTTAATTAATCTTCGTTCCACAAGGAATGGAGAATCTCTCTTCTATTCTCCAACCCTTTGCACCTACTGAATGTAATTCCGGTAATTCATCTTTTTTCCATTTAATATTATCACATAACTGCAGGCAGATGCAAACTAAAACCAGGTAACCTTTTTGATCTCAGTCATTCTGATTTAAACTGGGTGATTACAGTAGTTTTGTTCTTCTCTTACAGCAACCAGGACTACAACTTGCAGTTCCTAGATTCGTATGTTTTTCCTTCAGATTGCTTATTGAGTGGCATAGATATAAAATAAATCACTACTTTTCTCATTATCCAGCAGCTTTACAATACACAAGTAGTTATCAGTACCATCACACGGGTATCGTCTGGGCATTCTAATTCCCATAGACATTCTTCAGAGAACCAAGTTGTAGTACACAAAGCAGAAGTCATCATCTCATGTAGTTTGACGCACCTAATTCTACAGAAATTACAAGCCTTTGGTTTTTGCTCAATGTGTAACTTGCAGGGTGATTAATCTTTTTTTTTAATACTGTCCAAAACTGTATTTGTCCCTGGAGTTATTTAAGGAAAGGGTAAGTGTACATACAGACATGATTTAGTGGGCAGTAATTTTGGTAGGTGGATGGTTGGACTAGATGATCTTAGAGTTTCCAACCATTATGACTCTATGAATGCCTAAAAGAAAACATGTTAATGAGAATTATAATTTGTAGATGCTTAACTTTAATGTCTGTCACCTGTCTTGCTTTAACAGATTTGGAGGTTGTAGCAAGGTGGAGGTCAGCCTCTTTTCCCAAGTAACTAGCAATAGGACAAGGGGTAACTTGTGCCAGGGGAGGTTCAGGGTGGACATTAGGAATTATGTTATTTTCTCAGTGTGTGGTGAGGTATTGAAACAGGCTGTCCAGATGGTGGAATCACTGTCCCTGGAGGTCTTTAAGAAAAGGGTAGGTGTCACACTGAGTGGCATGGTTTAGTGGTGTGGTGGAGAGGGGCTGATGGTGGTTGGACTAAGATGATCTTAGTAGTCTTTCCAAACATTATGATTCTATGAATTTTGCCCTAAATTCTCTGTAAGGAAGTTAGAAACAGTTTTTAACCCTTTCTCATAAAAATCACTGATATGACACTTAAGTACATGAAGATTATGCTTTGCAACGAAAGGTCTTCCAGTACACATAAAACATTCTTAGCCACAGCTTTTTTTTCCAGTATATGATAACAATGTTCCTTTTGGTTCCTTTCAGTGAAGCAAAAAGGAGGTTAAAGCACAAGAATGACAGAATATAATGAACTATTTAAAGTGAACACAGGTTACCGTGAACGCAGAAGGAGGTTTCGTGTTTAAATATCTAACTAACTGATTTTCATTTTAAATAAATTTAACTTTAGTGGACAACTCTGCATATCCTTTCTTCTCAGTGGTTAGATTTCAGATCCAGAAACAGTCCATGAAATAAATGTTCCCTTACATAAATCTGAAGTTATTTTCTGGAGGAGGAGGCAGGATGTTCAGTTTCAGTGGGGTGCCAGTTTAGTAATTTTGTTCAAAGTGCATGGTGAGAATAATCTTTCTCCTAAAATGAAGCACAAGGATAAGTAATAACTTTTTATGCATGATAAGCATCAAAAATATGAGCCTGCTGGTCTTTGCTTTTCATTTTTCTTTACCTTTGTCTTTCAGTCAGAGCCTCCTGCAGCGTGCACACAATGTGATCAATAACTCAATAACTTTTTTCATGCAGTAATTATCTCTATGTGGTATTATCTGAACACTGTTTTTCTTTATTACCCAAAAGATGCAGGAGATATTTATATAACCAGCTGATCCCATTTTGGATGAAGCTGCTTCAAGACAGCAGGATGAAGTTTGTTTTAAATAGCCTTTTTTAACAAGTGTTGTATGGAAAGCTTACAAGGTTGTACTTTCTTATAAGGGAAAAGATACTGTAAATACTGTTTTCTGCTTAATACTTTATATTTAATTAAGCACAAAATAAGTGAAATTGTCCTGTAAATTAGCAGAGTTTCAAGCAATTATACTGAGTGTCTTTTATTTGGAAAATATCTACAACTCATCTGAAGATCCTGGGTGATACTGGACGATGATTTGAGTACTAATTTTCCAGAGTAGAGAGTTTTATCTTAAAAAATAACATTCCTCTGTGAAGTACATTTTGATTTCACTGGCTTCCAATTGTCACAGGTTGAAATCTTACAAGAGTCACGAATGATGATTCCAGACTGTCAGCGGAGATTAGAAATTGCACATGCAGATCTCACTCAACTACTAGTAAGTATTGCATCAAAAACCACTTACCAATAAATGTTGATGTTTTTTGATGGACGTGGGTAAACATACTTGCCTGCAGTGCAATTGCGTCAGAACAGAACTGGATTGAGATTTACAGGTCCAAAGACTGCCATCCCGTGACAAACCTCTGTAGTCCAACTCTACCTACACAGAGTTGTTTTTCACTCTATGAAAATTCTGCATATTAGTATACTAGTAAAGGTCTTTGATGGGATGTATACCCTACATTCAATACTAAACTGCTAGAATCAACTCTGAAGTTCCTGTGCTAGTTACATGACGGGAAAAAAGAGTTCACACACTTTAGGATGTCTTTCTAGTGTGTCCTGTAACGAACTGACATGTCCAGAATATTTTGTCTTCTGCTTTTATTAATGCTTTGCGCAAGAAACAAGACAGCTGAGTTGTTGCTGAGTACTGGTTAAGCTATTTGTTACTGAAGTGAGTGTTTTTAATGTGTGAGTACCTTTGGGAATAAATAATATCGAAATGGACTAACTGAAAATATACTAGACTTGGAGATTACTTTGTTTATTTAGAAGTTGAGTTTTCACTAGGAATTCTACTACACAAGTAAAAGGTTCTGTGAGGCTAAAATACATACTGTAAATTAAGCTTCAAACATATTTGATAGCTAAGATGCAAATCCCTTCTCATTGGAAAGCTTAAAGCATCTTGTCCTTGAGTAGCAAGCACAGGATGTGGCTAGGTGTAGGATCCTTCTGTCATTCAACTTGTAACTTGACTGTTAGCTTGTCTAGGTTTCAGCAGCATACAGAAGCAATGCTATTGATCTGTAACTCCACGCTACACAAACTTAAAATTAGAAATGTGGAGATTTACTATTATTGTTAAGAATTTGGGAGTCTTTTAGAGGTTGTTTTATTTTCTTAGCTCACCTTCAATTTTTTTGTTAAAATGAACTGTGTATTTGTGTTTTTTCAATTATCAAACTTTCTTTAATTTTTTTTTCTAATGTTGCCTTTGTTCTGAGTTCTGTTGTTAGTGCTTCCAGTTGCACTTTCCTTCTTTTTAAATACTTATTTCAGAGAATAAAATGAAGGTGTACATAGGTCAGATCTTCTCACACATGACAGCAATTATAGCGCACCTTAAATAGGACAAAAGAAGTGACCTGTGCTATCAATCATGTAAAACCAGTGTTTTCAGTAAGGATGTACACTATGTGTTTCAGTATTTCCACCCTAAATTCATTCTAATGTCAGTTATTTATGAAGTACTTAAAAATTTTGTTTCGATTCCAGGAAAATGAAAAAGAGTTGGAAGAAGCTGAAGAATATAAAGAAGCACGTTCCATTCTAGAGTCGGTGAAGCTGGAAGCCTAGAAGTTTTTCAGTACCCTCTTTATATGCGTTGGCACTGGGTCCATTTCACACTTTATTTGACTATAGCTCTGTTACTACTGCTGATTTGCTAAGGTTCCCTTTATGCAAAGTGGCCTCTCTCTAACTGCAAGATGCATCAAATAAAGGATGTTCTGAAACATCTGTGTGTTCCACATTCAGGCAAAATAAAAACATTACCAGTTCACATCAACTACAGAAAGGTTTAAAAAAGCACACCTGTTTAACCTAAGCTCAGGCTAAGAAACAGTGTACACATCAACTATGTAAGGAATGTGAGGGGCTAATAAATAGTTCAGAAACACCTTGTAATGGAAATAATTTCAAGCCATTATAGCATCAGCTCCATACTGAAAGAGGAGATGGACCAAATGACCCTTTTCAAAGTCACCTTTTTCCTGTGATGCAATTTATTTGTAATTTTATCAAGTATTACTCCTTGTTTATCTTTGAGCCCAAGATGGAATTAAGAGCTGATTCCAAGCCTTTCTCAATTTGCCTGAGGTTGATTTGTAGAGCCCAATTCACACAACTGCCATTGATCAAAGCCAAGTTACTTTTTCAATAAACAGAATTTTGTAGCTGTCTAGTATGTTGTCGGTTGAATCTGCTGATAAGAGTTCTGGAGTGAACTCTTTTCACAGCTTTTCACCTTGGCCTAAGTGACTTTTTACAAACAAAGTTCAAACCCTGAAAGAAAACACATGGGTAAGGGAACAGGGCTTGATCTGCACAGGAGATCATTAAAACAGTATGTACACTATTTTTTCTTTTTCAGAATGGCTTTTCGAAACAGGAAACAAAACTGTGGAAGAAAGCTTTTTATGTTATTTTTTCTGGTTTGAAAGTTCTGTAGCGTGTTCCTTAACAGCAACAGAAAAACAACAGTGTACCTTTTATGTGGTGTCGTATTGAATACTCTTTATAAATGTTTTGTTAATTTGCCTTAGTTTGTAAACTGTAGTTTTGCTTGCATCTATTTATGCACCTTGAGCACAGTGAGGGTAACGTGTACTCCATCACTCTGAAGCACTGCTTTGAGAGTATCAGCACTGCAAGATTTCTGAGTAGCTGCAGAATTACATACTTCTGAAGCAGGTCCCTCCACATCCCTGATCTATCTTATACAATGCTAAGAGGTAGAACTTTTGTGATAACACTAAGGTTTCATAACATATATGCTAACCTTCCTCCCAGAATTGTGTGGTGACACATAATGTGAAGCAGACCCTGCCCTGTTCACAGGGCAAGCGTACTGCTAATGAGGAGAACATCTGTCTTTGTGTACTCATTTCCGTCATCCTCTATGGAGCTTCACCAGAAATGGCAGCTGGAGCAGACAAAGCAGATTGCATGCCTTACCAGTCAGTGTAACCAACTGTGTTTGCAGGCCATTGAGTGGAGTGTGGTAAATAAATGCTGAGCTGATAAGGAGATAGAGGAGGAGCAGTGTTAAGTCTGCTATGTAAGGCAGAACTTAAAAAATATCTGCTATTCTTCAGTAGAAATAATACGCAATCCTGAAAAAAAGTACACAAAAATGATATGTGTTGGCTGAATAGCACAAGAAATGCCAGTCAGCATGATCACTAAAAACGTGTATTACAAGTTGTGGCTGAATCTACTTTGACCTGGTGAGGCCATATTTAGACTACTGTGTCCAGTTCTGGTTTCTCCAGGTCTAGACAAACAGGGATCTTCTAGAAGGAATCCAGTGAAGGACCATGAAGATGAATAAGGGCCTGGAGCATCTCCCGTATGATGAAAGGCTGAGTAACCTGGGTGTGTCAGCCTGGAGAAAAGAAGACTAAGGGGATCTGACTGTAAATAATTAAAGAAAGGTGGGAGAGAAATGATGAAGGCAGGATCTTGTCCGTGGTGCATAGCAACAGGACAAAGAATAATGGCCTAAAACCTGAATGTAGGAAGTTCTGTACTAACATGTGGAAAAACTACTTGACAGTAAGGGTTACAGAGCATTAGAACAGGTTGCCCAGAGAGGTAGTGGATTTTTCTACAGAGATATTCAAGATCTATGTGGATGCCTACCTGTGTGATCTCTTGTAGAGTACCGGCTTTAGCAGGGGGATTGGACTTGGTCTCTTGAGGTTCCATCCAACCCCTGCTATTCTGCAATTCTGTGATTCTGTGAATGGAAAACAAGCTTTGTAGTATGTCTTTCCTTGTCATTTAGTATTAAGAGTGTATGGGAATGAGTAGTAGATGTATAAACCATATTCCGGGGGAAAGTTTCTTCATTCAGGCGATTCTCCAGAGTAGGATGGTTTCTTGTGTCACAACCAGAATAGTTTGCCTCCATGCTTTTGTCCAGGCAATTTTCTGTCTTCCTCCTAGTTTCTTGCATCATTAATTAAGATGATCCTCTCCCCTGAGCCTTTTGTCTTCCCTCCTGCTAAGTTATCCAAAGGACTGCGCGTGCTCTGTTGTATAGAGAGCAGCCAGTCTCACTGATGAAAATCAAGATATGTTCATTAAATGAATTGCTTTCTTCTCATCTCCAGCTGCCCCTAGACATAACTAATTTCTTGGATGACAGCAGCAACCTGCAGAAACTGTACCAAAAAATCATGACAAAGCAACAATAACATGGAGCTGGCCCTTGGAGGGTGATTGGAAATCCACGCAGGTAATGCATTACTCATGCTATCAGAACAGTTGATCCAGTGATACATTATGACAGAATGAATTTTTCCAACAGTGCTCTGAGTGATTGTTCGTACTGAAGATGATTTTTGCTGACAAAACATTTATCAATTAGACTGGATCCAAGTTCCATAGTGAAGTATAATGCAGAAAATTACAGCTTAGAAGTAGTGTCATTATTACCCTCTCAGATCTTAAATTCAAAAACGATAGCTACTACACTTCTTGGAGATATGTAATCTACATTATCTTGTAAAAGAGACCATTCTCCAAAAAGAAAAAATCTCACGGGCAGTATTTTTTATTTCTATCCTCTTTGAATTCTAGCTTTACTGATGCCTTTCAGAGTTATCTGAGATTATAATGAGTTGTATTTATCTTTCCTTATTATTAATACATACACGCTTAGCACTCAAGTTTTCATGCTCTTATCATGAATGCATTTTATATCCGGGACCGAGTTGCTGTCCTTTTATTTATCTCTGTCTTGCTGGCAGAATATATTTAAGTAGTTTCTCAATTATTTGTCAGGCAAAAGAAAATTCTTTTCTGAGAGGCCACAGCAGAGCAAGAGTCCACATTATACCCTGACTGAAGAAGCAAAAGATCTGAATTTAGAAGAAAACAGACACAAACAACAATTTTAAAGTCATCAGTATAAGACTTCTGCCCATTTCTCTGGTCATATACTTGCCAGCTACTAGCTGTTCTTCAGTTTAGCCTTGCACAGTTATGCTTGTCTTCTGTATCAGAGGACATACTGCATCTATGGCAAACCAAGCAAGAAGCAGAACTTAACTTCGGGTACCTTCACTTGGAAACTGATGTTTCTCAAGTCCTCTGTAACATTGTGTATTCAAAACTGAAAGTAGTTTCTGAGCAGTTTTGTCATCTAATTTAAATTTATTCCTTCAATTGAAAAACCTCCACAACACTCACATAATTTCTTATTAGTAGCTAACTTACAACCTGGTTTGCATTCGTTGTATTATTAAAAATATTTTAATACGCAGCACTTTCTTCTTCAGAAATAATTTCCCAAGAATTTTTTGGAGAATATTGTATTCATAAAAGTAGCTGATGACTCTAAAATATGCTTCTGACAAGCCTCAAATACTACCCATTTTAAAATTAACTCTCAAAATATCCTGTATGAAAAGCAAGCCTTGCAATTTGTTAGCACCATCTTTTGGGTTGTTTCTTTACAACGTTTATGTTCTGTTAGCAAAATCCAAGAAAACAACTTAATTTTCTTCTCAAAACCACATGTAGTTGAACACTTCAGAAGGGAGTCCAAGAAAACTCTACACTCCAGCAGGAACAGTAGGAAGCATACCACTAAGTCACATCCCATTCCCCACCCCCTCTTCTTGCAACTCTGATTACAATTATAAAGCTGGTCCTGTCTGGCTGGACTTTGCGATGCAGGACCTCTGCTGTGAGTCTAGTGTCTAAGTCTGCTATTTCCCCCAAAACACAAGTAGCAGAAACATCTGTCATTGAACCCTTGCACCCTTTCACCCTTTGATTAATTAGCCTAACAGCTACCACTTATTTTTACATGTAGACTCTGTTCTTATAATTGAACATGCTATACTAGACACCAGCCAACAGGACAATAAGACAACTGAAACTGTACTCTCAAAAAACAGATTTTGTAAATAGAAGGCACTGAGGTAGTTGAGAAGTGTGGGGAGCTGGGAAAGCACAGTCTGGCCCAAAAACACCTGCACAAGGCTCATCACTACATACAGGCTGTTCCTGCCCATAGCTTCTGAGTGTAAAAGAAAGAGATTGAACAGTATATTCTTTCCTATCCACCAAAATATTGTTCCCTGACTTGAATCTCCTCTCCAAAAGGGGGAAATTTGGGGTTAAATGTAAGGAGGAAAATTCTTTACTCAGAGGGAATTGAGGCCGTGACACTGGCTGCCCAGAGAAAGTGTGGATGCCCTATCCCTGAAGGAGCTGAAGGCCAGGTTGAACAGGGCCCTGGGCAGCCTGAGCTGGTGGCTAGTAGTCCTGCCCATGGCAGAGGATTGAAATTGAATGATCTTTGATGTCCCTTCCAGCCCAAGCTATTCTATGATTTAGCTGAATTTTGCTATGATCACACAGCATACATTAAAAGGAGATTTACCCGTCAAAACAGTTTGAGTTGAAGTGTGCATATCAGATCCAAGAGTTAAGTAAACCTACATCCAAGTAAGCCCTTATCCTGTAGCCACATAAAAGAACTGTGACATACATCTCCAGGGATGAGCTAACTATACGTACGTGTTTTGATTTTAAATCCTAAAAAAGGACAGTGGCTGTATAGCAGTTCACATTTAGAAGCTCTGCTAAATGCCTTGCAGTAGGAAAAGGAGACTAACTGCACAGTCAAGCCAATTGGCACACTTAATGCAAGGGCAGCCATTTCATACATCTCTAGTGCTTGTGGATCTGCAAAATAATAGATATAGATATAGATATAGATACATAGATATATAATTATCAATTTCCATGATGCTCTGACAGATTTTGACTTTTTGACAAGGAAAAAGTTTGTACTTTCAAAGTGACACTTAAAAAATGGAGTACACTAAGCAAGAAGTTTAGGCAGCAGCAAACATTAGGAGCTGGCAAAAAAAAAAAAAAAAGGCTTTATCTGCTATCCAAAATGTCAGTTTTTGAATGCTCCCTACTTCTGTCTAAGGCAGTTCAAATCCAAATCTGCCAGTTAAATAAAGAAAAAAAGGGAAAAAAAAAAAGTAAATAACCAGTGAATTGCTCTGTTTTCTTAGAATGATATACTGTTTTATTGGCAACTCATCTCCCAGTCCTCTGGTGAAAGCCCTCAGTGCTCTCCTTTGTGTCACAAAGACTTCATCTAGAAGTATTACTGCAGTTGGAAGCTACAGTGAAAGGAATGAACAAATAGGAGAAACTCAGGAAAACAGTGGAAATTACCAAGATGACTAAAATATGGTCTGTACAGAATGATGGAATTAATTCAGGTGTTTTAACCTGTGCAGTACGTTCGGTGACAATGACAGCATTCCCCAAGTGTGTAGAAGACAGTGGAGGGAAGGAATAAATTTCTGGTTGGCAGGTCAAGCAAAATGCAATGAGCTTCAGTTGTGGCATAGAAGAAATTTAGCATGGTTCCTCATCCCTGAGAAAACAGATAACTCTAATTCAGGACTGAGATACTGGGCCAGGAAGCTCAGTTACAAATCACACAGGTATAGCTGGTCTTGCCTGAAACATACCCACAGGGAAAGCCATCTAAAAGGGGATTGTAGCTGATCTTTCCCTGAGCAGAACTCATCCCTAAAGCTCATCCACCCACACAGAAATGTGTACATGGCAAGTTTCATGAGGCAGCTGAATCCCTCTACAGCAGCATCATGAAGTGATCCTCAGAGTTCTCTCAAAGGAGGGAATTTCGTATCAAACCTTTCAGACCTTGCATTGCACATTAAAGTCTTAAAGGAGTGTAGAGTGGTCCTCCTGGAGAAAGGAAGTGGATTATAATCCAGATAAGGTCATTTTGTCTGACTTTCCTCTTGGTTTTATTCATGTTTCTGAACTCTCACCATTAATGCATAGCCAGAAGTGCCTCAAATTTCTGACTTGACAGTGGTGTTTATTTTGTGCACAAGCAACTTATTCAGGTAAAGGTGTTTGACCCAAAGCTGAGAACTGAAGGATGGAGCTTGCATGACACCAGAAGTGAACTGTGGAGCCTACTAAAAGAAACTATGAGGGAAGCAGCAACATCACTATAGTCTTGGCCTTAACACTCGAGTGACAGGAGGAGAAAATGTGCTATTTATGGCCTAAGTGCCTTAACTACTTCATCTCTTCAGACATCCACTCTTTATAAGGATCTAGGACAACACTGGCTCTTTATAAAAGTTGGAAAACACAAAGAAGATGCACTTGTTACCTCCCATGTATAGTCTTGTCTACAATGCATTACTATATAGAGCATGTGCCTCATGATAAATCCAAGGCCTAGGACTTCAGAGAGTGTAGCTCAAGAGATGTACAACTCCAGCAATTCTACAGATTTCTAAATGTGTGTGTAACCACAGGGAAGAAAGGGGGATGACTCTCAAAAAAAAAAAAAGCAGTTGATCTTCACAGATTACTTGCTAGAATGACCTAGAATCCAACATTCTTGATCAGATATCACTGGAATTCACTGAAATCCAAAATCTAGAACCAATCAACCTATACATTATCCTTAACAGGAAGAAGGAAAAGTTAACCTTGCGACAAATTGTTTCCCTTATTGTTCTCCAGTTCCTGTAGACATTACGTCAGAGGGAAGGAAACCCAATGACCCAGAGAAAGAGCCTCAATTAGTAAGGTTAACAGAAGCTGTATAGGCTGAAATTGGAAAAATAAGCACTTTATTTATGTATCAATTACTGCTTGCCCCCCGTTTCAACAAAAGGAAATACAATTTTCTCATCCTTCCTAGCAATCCAGCAACCTCTTACTGCCCCAGTGTAATTAGTGGTAAATTTCACCACAGTTCTTCACAAGCAATCAAAAAGGCTACCTAATTAAAAAAGTAATTAGTTTACACAGATAGATATGAGTGGATAGATTAGTTTATGAAAATAATACGAAATTCCTCTAGATGCTTTTAGAGGCTTGGTTTCTTATTGTTTTACAGTTTCTATGCATTTCCAGGGGAAAAACAAAAAAAAACAAAAAAAAAACAAAAAAAAAAACCACTACACTTTCAATAATGATGATACCTTTCAAAAATAATTTATCAGGTGAGTCTATTTCATAATTTATCCCCTGTTTTCAACACGGAAGATAAACTTCAAACTTCATTGTTGCTTTTTGTGTGTGTGTGTAAAAATCAATGCCTCCACAAAAGAACTAGCATTCTCTCAGCTTGTTTACACAATACCTATAACCAGGTCACCTAGGTGTCAAGCTGAACTGGTGCTGAACCTGTGAGATTCAAAAGCCATCACCCAGCATGCTGCAGAATTATTAAAAGCTCAGAACAAGTCCTGCTGCCAGGCAGGACCAAAGGCTCACTCTGCCAAATATCCTTCTGCCAACAGAAGCCAGCAGTTAACCCCGTGGGCAAAGAATGCAGTTTTCTCAGGGTGAAGATCAGCCCTAACGTCCGCATGTGTTGACTCTTGCAATTTTCCCAAATGCAGGAAACTTGATTATATCATTTGTGTCAGCAAGGTGCTGTATTCTCTTTCACTTGAGCTGGGGGTTGGGTGGGGTAGGGGACACAAAGGCCAGTATCCAGTGCTCAAGGGAAACGGGTAAAAAACATGTACATCAATCCTTGAAGAAAACTGATGAATATATATATATATGAAACTGCAATTTTAAGCAATGATATTAAGAAGATACAACTACATATACTGAATTCATTAACAGACTAGCTTTCAAAGGATCCAGCTGCCAGCTCTCATTTTGCTACTTCTGGAGTGCTGCCCTCTGCTTTGAGGAACATTGAATCAACTGGAAATTTCTAGGTAATATGAACACTGGAGAACCCATGCCGAAGATGTCTGAAATCACACATGTATCCTATGTTGCACTAGATGAAGCTAGTCAAGAACAAGAAGCTTGTCCACTGATCAAAACAATGCAGTTCACAAATCACTGCAAACAAATCACGGAGTACTTCGTTAAAAGCAACTTAAAATAAATAACCAGAAGCATTACCAGTCTACATGAAGTGTGGTGGTGAACCCAGTCTGTTTCAGAGTGTTGTTGAGCCTTTACACAGAAATGTCATCTAAAGAGTCATCACATTAGGTCCTTGCTGTGCCAAGACACTGTAAAAATAATGGAAAATAGTAGTCCAAAGGATTTTCTGATCTCAGTGCTCATTCAAACTAGCAAATGAGACAAGAAAAGACTTAAAAAAAATGTAACTGAGACATTGAGACTCTTAGCCAGACTACACAGCTCCTGCTGGAAACCAGTTTATTTCCACAGTTAGGTAGAACTGAGAGGTATATTGGAAACTGGAAGGAGGACAACCAATGTTCTTGCTTGGCTTTGAACTTGAGCACTTACATAGCAGCAGCTAAAAAAACCCAAACAAACAAAAAACAAACAACACAGAACAAAGGACGGGTGTGAGAACAGAGGTGCCAATAAAGGTAGTGTAATATCATATGGCAAATGCTAAACTAAGAGTTCCAAGGCAGAACCATTTCTCTTCTGGCTAACGGAGAGGAGAGAGGGGAGAATTCAATTCCCAAATACTTGCCTATTCAGAGGAGCCTGGAGCTGACCTGACATGGTCATTTAACTACATTCTTATTAAGAGGTGTACTGCTAGAGTAAGATCAAGACAAATTACAGAAATGAAGTGTTAAGGTAAAAAAGGTTAGACAGTTTTGCCAAGACTGTAAACATCTTGAGGATAAACAGAAAACTCCAGTCCCTTCTGCACCATTCAGAAAAATTTCTACTTGATTTTAATGAAAAACTCAGCTGGAGCTGGACAAATATTCTCTACTTGTACTGTAAAACATAAAACCTTGCTCAAAAAATTGCAAAGTCATCAGTTGTGTACGATCAAGAGCACTTTACAGCTGGCTTAACTTCAAAGATATGTGCTCCTCTTCATATTGAGTTCCTTCTGAAACAGCCAATATACACTCAAGATTTGTTTTTCCCTGATGAAGCTCAAACAGAAAAATGTGGAAAAAGATGTTTTTGTTTTTTTTTTCCTTTAAGCAACACTTACACACTAGCCACAGTTTTGATGAGCAAGACACAGAAAAAAAAATTTACTTGGTTTTAGAGCCACTATAAGGCAAGGAAGTAGATCGTCATCAGGGACAGGTTACCAACAGTGATGCACTTTTGTTGTTCTTCAGCAAATCAGTTAGCCTCTGCAAGCTCTTCTATAAAATAAATTGTAAGTGTTTTAAGATTTTTTTTTCCAGTGGTAATGTGATGTCAGTATTATTTCATGTTTAGTACTTCTGTCCTTGGTGAAAGTTGTCAGTTGAACAAATCACAACTAACTGGAGAAGCAAGAAATACTTCATGCTCAAACATGTAGGCTTCAGAACATCTTGATACTTTGACCCCTGTAAGCACTAATAGTTTTAAGATTAACTTATTAATTACAGGATATTTTTAAGTATGCAGTATATTGTACTACTGGTAGATAGTATTGTTAACCAAGCGGGAGTAACTATTCTCTTACAAGAGGCAGATTACATACATTGCAAGAGTAGCGCATGAAAATTGTTGTTTCAATCTGTAGCTGATTTTTAAAGTGTTATGCACCAGAACTCAAGTTGTTGACTGTGGTAAATCTGACTGAAGTGTTCACAGCGAAAGGGCAGGATGAGGAGGGGTGAGATCTGGAGAGCCTGTTGGCAGGCAGTCAGACTGGGTACATGAGAGTTGGCCTGCAAATGCATTACTCAAGGCAAGGACCAAAGTACCCTACCTTCCAAAACATCACAGCTGCCTGAAAGCACATACACAGCGCTAAAAATTTTACTGTGGCTAGATGATCACAAAGAACAGCATGGTTTGCAGATCAGGATGAAGACCTTACAAAATATCACAAGACAAAACATTCACCCACCTGTCAGCTACTTTCTGAGCTACAGTGAGGTAAGTTTTACCAACACTTATATAAAGACAAGCCCTCTTCGAATTCTTACTCTCACTAGGAATCTCAATAAGCAGTCCAAGGATCAAGCTACTGTTTTCAAACATTGAATTCAAAAGGGAACACACTTATCCTGACTGTATTGGGCTATTTTATCTCTGCTTCTCTAATTCTTCCCCTGCAGTGCACAAGGAAGTCATACTCTGAAGACATCACAGGAGAGAAGAGCAGTGACAGCTGGGAGCCATCCAAAGTAAAGAAGGCCACTTGCAGGAGGTTTTCTCTCCCAGTGTGTCACCATCCCCAACACTAGGCTCTCCCCTGCAACCTCTCACTGATTCATTAGCTGTAAATAACGTGACTTAGGAAGGAAGCAGAACTTTATTAACATTCAGAGAGGCCAGCACTGCAAATGAAGATTCGATTTGCTGATTACTAGCAGCCAAACTCCGCTTTGTGTTCTGGCTCCCTCCCCAATTTGGATGCCCTAATACATGACTTTCTCTCTAGTTCCTCACTCTCAGTGAGCAGAAATGAACAGGAACAAAATGTCACTGCTACCATTGCTTCCAGTACTAGTAAAGAAAGTCCAGTCCAGACAACACTATGTCTAAAACTATGACAGTGCCCATCTTTGTCCCTGCCATCATCAGACTATGAAAAAGGCAGAAGTTATGTTGGAGATCCTAGACTCTGACATTTTTATTCAGTATGTTCTTCCAATAGGCCACCACTGCCATTAATTCTTTATCTTCTATGGATCCTAAATTATTTCAGCTTTCCAGTGTGCTTTCACAGAGTTCTACTAATTCTAGCAAATTATACTATTCAAGGCTGGAAGTAATCCACCTACTGTATTTATACCTATTGAAGGTAAATGTAGTCAGCCAGTTATCACATGCACAGACAACTTGCAACACATCACTGTGCTCTGGAATTAAAGCTTCTGTTAATGAGATGTGCGCAGCTTTCCCCAGTGCATGTCCACCAGGCACCTGCAGTCTGGCTAGTTGCAGTCATGAGCTTTCATACAATACAGGAAATAAATGACGTCCTAGGGCTCTACCGACTTAATGCTTGGCCACTGCTCTGAAGTTAAATGAAATATTTCTTCTATAGGTCCTCAAGCCCAAACATTCTGCCAATACAAATGTATATTCTGACATTAGAAAATTTCATACCTTCTCATCTGCAGAATAAAGAAAAAGATGACTTTCAGTACTGTAGCTTCTGCAGCAATTGAATAAACAAAACCCCAAGTGCTGTGTCTCAGTTTCCCTTAAGTTACACTACTTACAGTAAGAAGCTGCTACAACACAAGCTTGTGCTTTCAGTTGAGAGGGTCAGCTAGATTTAAATGTGAAAAAATAAACACCATGTATGTTCAGGTCTGTACGATTCACAGAGTGAGCAGAAATATGGGAAAAGGGTCCCATTCACTATTATGTATTTCAGGAAGCAGAAATGCTTCTATGACAGCAGTGATTCAAACACTGTCAACCGTGATCCGAACCTTAGCCACTGGCGACATGGATCAGGAAGAGAGAAGTCCACAGGCAGAAGTTTGAATCTGTTCAGAGCACAGCATGCAGGTCAAGAAAACACTGGTAGAAGGTGCAACAATGAAACCCTATCAGAAAGCATTCTTCTGAAAAAAAGCATCTCTCTCCAGCCAGTCAGTAGCACAGTCTCCTGGGACACAGTTTTTTTTGCTAAATGGGATACACGATTTCTTATATCTCACCAAAAGATGTCAAATGTTATTTATCTTTTCCTAGAATTCCATCATTTAAAAATAAGCAAACAAACAAACAAAACTGGAACAGTTTTAAGAGTATGGTTTCCAGGACTTGCTTTGGAGTTCTAACAAGTACTATGCTATACACAAAATTACCCCCAATGAGATACCCTGAAAAACTAGAGCCTAGCCAGTCCTGCATGTTTCTGTCATTTTAGAAAGTACTAAAATGGGAGATGAACGTGACTGTTTGTGATGAGCGCTTCTGAAAATAAACAAATAAATAACGTTGCAACTACAAAACCCTCTACAAGCACACATACACTGCGTGCACAGAGGCAGCCATCAGGAAAACACATTGCACCGGGGTCAGAGCATTGGACAGTGCCTTCAGTCGAGGGGCTCTGTTGGTCTCATGGTTCTCAGCTCTCCGCTGCCAGTGCAGCGTTCCCTCATTTTGTGCTAATGTCACACAGACCTTTTCCTCATCAAGAGACCTGACCTTTACCAGGTGGTGCGGGTGTTGGGCTGAAGGGAGAACTGTTCCTGCTGACAGTAAGAACAAAGTGTGGATTCCATCTTCTCTTTAAGTTACTGAGAGCATAAGCAAGGAAAGAAAAATATCCTGCCCTTTATTTTATTTTAGTATTTCATATGCAAGCCATTTTTCTTGATTAGTTTAAAAAACAACAACAACAACAACAAAAAAAAAAAAAAAACCAAAAAAACCCACCAAGATGTGTCCAATTTTACACTATTAAAACACACACTAAAAAGCTGGGGGGGTGAACACATAACAACGTTTTTGCCTCTATCACGCAGCAGAGCCAGCATGTAATTTCCCCAGGGAGCGTTACGCAGCCTATTTCCCCATTTGCTTCCCTTTTATTTTATGCAAATATAGCACTCCGCTCACCAATGGGCCTTGCCTTTCAGTGATGGTGAAGTGATCCCCTCAGCAGAAGGACAGCACCACACAGCCCCCCACCGACCTGGCCAACAGTGGTGGTGCCCCCTCACACTGTCCTGGGCTCTACAGTGCTTCCTGCCTGGCCTTTCCTCTCCCAGCCCTTCAGAACTGCGACGGGCCCAGGCCAGGCTGCCTGCCCCATCTCTCTATCATGGCACTGCATCACCATCCTCCATCGCTCAGTGTGAGTCCCCATGCATGTGCAGCAAATGACTGTCAGCTGGTCGTCTTTGCATCTTGGCCTAGTGAGAGCCGCCCTGGTGCTCAGTAGTGTGCCCACAGCTTTGGTTCTTCCTCATCCACCATTTAGGATATGAGCAGCCTTCTTCACTTTGAGGCACAGCGGGGCATGGCCTCATGCACCCACAGCTGTAGTTTCCCACCTCGTGGATGGGCCAGGCTGGGTCTCGCGTGACTGCCAGGCTGGGGACATCACCCATCACCCAAACGAAGGAATAGTGGCAGCCCAGATGCCCAGCGGGCTGCTGGCGGACACACCGGGCACACGGGAGGAGGGATCTGTTGTGCATTCCTGCCCTTCTCGTTAAAAACGGCTGTCCTGACGGCTTTTAAAAAATTAGCAGTAATGAAAATCCCTCTCTCCAGGCGCGGGGCCACAGTCACTGGGGCGCCCGTGCTCCGGCCGGGGTGGCAGGGGCATAGCGGTGCGGGGCNAAGAAAAAAAAGTCAACAAAAATCATCCTTGTAAAATAAGCCATATTACCTCTAGAATTGCCCCCAAAATAATAAAGGAAGGTGGATCGAAAGGTCCCAGATTGAGTGACAGTCATATTTCTGGAACTAACTGGTTTTTAAAAGAAAAGGTTAGGACGGGCGGAGAATGCTAAGTAACGGCGCGCGGGAGAGATGGCTGAGCTCTGAAATTGCTTACAGAATTACATTTGTTTTTCTTGTGATTTTATTAAAAGTCACTCCTCATCTCCAGAATGCGTGAAAATATCTACTTTCCACTCAGATACACCACGTTAACTTGTTGGAGGCGAATTTGT
>VXAB01009155.1:0-70432 GCA_013399175.1 Odontophorus gujanensis
AGGGAGGGGGCGGCGCGGGCCGGGAGCGGCGGAGGGAAGCGGGAAGAAGGCTCCGCCACGGGCGCCGCCGCCGCCAGCCAATCAGCGGCCGCTGCGGGAGTCGCGCGACGCCCGCCGCCGTGCGTCACTTCCGACGTCTCGCGAGAGCAGAAGCCTCTCCCCCCCCCGCCCGCCGCGGTTGCCGGGGGAACCGCCGCCCGTCCGGAAGCGCCGCCCCCGCGCCCACTCCGGGCGGAGGAGGCCATCTTTGCGCGGGAAGTCGTGACTCAGCAGCGCCGCCGGCCGCGCCGTGACGTCGTGATGGCGTCACCGCCCCTCCCGTGTCACCGCGTGACACCGAGTCCCGCCGTCACGCTCCGACCTGTGCGGGCACAGCGGATGCGGTGCCTCTCACAGAACGGCTTCGGATGGAACGGGCCGTGAAGAAAGCCGCGGAGCAGCGCTGCGGTGAGGCGCCTCAGCGCCGTGGCCGTTATCTGGTGACGGGTACATACAGCAGTGCTCAGTGTGAGGAGCGGAATTCATTCCCGTGGTGCCGAGGAGCAGCGATGTTCATTTGTTTGTGTGAGCGCACGTGTGTTCCTCGTCCCTAAAGGCGCCGGAGCACGCAATGCTGAGCTGCTCTGGGAACCAGGGCAACGCATACTGCTTGTCATGGGAGGACAAATCCGTTGTCTCACTGCTCAGAGAAGCAAGCAGTGAAACCCCATTCCTTGTGATAAGGAACACGTGCTTGCCGCGGAGGCAGACTTGAAACTTCACGTTTTCCCTCTCCGGTTTCATGTTTACAGTTACACACCCCCGTGTTATCAGGATTTCCTCTGTTTGCTTGCTGACCTTCACCAACCGTTGGATCCCTACACCCCGTTTGCCCTTTCTACGCTGCAAGGAGGATGTACCCCACTAGAAACCATTCAGTAAATGAAAGACAAAATATTTGGGATCTGCTAAGTTGAAATCATTGCTGTCGGACAGAATCTTTTCATCCCCAGCTCAGCAGTTTCCTAATCCTATTAGTCACACTCTTGATGTCTCCTTGCTATTTTTAGAGGCTTAAATCCCCCAAGTGCTTTTTGGCGACGTTGACTTGCGATCCTGTGTCAGAATACGCAGCCCTTCGTGCGTGCTGTTTGCAGTCAGCACCTCATTCTGACGCTTTGAGTCCCTCCTTTGCACAGTCGGATGCTTCGCAGCACTATCTGAAGAGTCCTTCCGTGTGCGGTTATCTTCTTTTAAACCTTCGCATCACGCAGAGCTGTCACGTTCAGTGAGATTCTGGGCAAAGTCTAACCCTTCCCGTGATCTGGCGCAAAGGGATAGATTGCACATTACGGCTTTGCTGCAGAAACGGCTGCGTGTGTTACATCCGCACCCCAAAACGCCGTGGCAAAAGGGGAGGCAGCCTGGGGTCAGCACTGATGCCAGCCCTGCCTCTGCCGACCTCGGGGACCGCAGCCGGAGCCCCGCAGCCCCCGAGCACCGCGGGGAAGGGGAGGGAGCGCGGCTGCAGCCTGCTTAAAGCGGCTCGGAGGCACGGCCGAGCCGAGCCTTACAGGGTGCTTGTGCNNAGCCTTACAGGGTGCTTGTGCCGCTTTAAGGCGGTGCCGCCGTTCCGGGCTCGCTCAGGCACCGGGAAGAGGAACTGGGTTTTTGCACTGCCGGGTCGGGGCTAGCGCTCCGCAGTGCCCCCGGCCCGCGGCTCCCGGGCGGCCCCGGCCCGCAGCCCTCCGCTCGGTGCTTGCTGCTAGGGAGGGATGGGGTGGGGAGGAGCTGGTGTGAGGAAGAGCCTCTGCGCCCCGTTGCTTCTCTCCCGCATCCCCTCGGCGCCTCCTTTTCATCTCCTCCGCATCCCTTCTGCACCCCTTTTGCTTACCCTGCGCACCCCCTTTGCACCCCATTGCATCCCCCGTGCTTTTCCCTCTTGCAGCTGCAAAGGGACTTGCTTGCAAGAGCTGTCTGCTTGCAGGGTGCGTGCTTGAAATAACCCCCCACCCCCCACACACACACACAAAACCAACAAAACAAGGGCACCCCAAGCCCCTCTGCCATGATTTTGCTGAGCAACATCTTACACCTGCGACCCTGGCACTGCAGCCCCTTGGCAGGGCTGGGCAGGGGGTCTGGCCCCACAGCGGGGTCCCGCAGGGCGCTGCGTGTGCTGGTGGACATGGACGGGGTGCTGGCCGACTTCGAGGGAGGATTCCTCAAGAAGTTCAGGGCCAGGTATCCCGACAAACCCTACATTGCCCTGGAGGACCGGAGGGGCTTCTGGGTGTCAGAGCAATACGGGCGCCTGGAAGCTGAGCTGAGTGTGAGTCTGTGCATCCCCCTGTGCTCTGTGCAGGGCTGCGGTTCGCTCGTGGGTGCAGGGAGGGTGATGGGTAACACCCAAACTTAGGGACATGTCTGCATGCAGCAGTGCCTTGCATCCCTGAAGTCCAGCACTTTTAATGCATGTCTCCTTTCCCTGCATGTGTGGATGCAGATGCATACCAGGCGTACTCACCTCCAGTGGTATGGTGCCTGCAAGGGAGTGTGCATGGGGTTCAGGCTCTCCCATTGGCAAAGTCCTAAGGAGCTTGAAGAGCTGAGGGGGGTGATATGTGTTCTGTAGTTGAGGTGATGGGGAGGGAAACGAGGTATCATCCATGCAGTGAGGTGGATGCTAAAAGTTGGACAGAGGTAGTGCATGATAACACATTTTTAGGTTTCTAAATCTTAACTTCTTCGGATGTGTTAAATTAAATGAGCTCATCTCGTGCATGCCACGGTCACATCACCCCCAAACCTTGGGCTGAAATAGCAGATCTCCTACAGACCAGCCCTGGGGCAGCCCTGCTTCCACATTGCTCCCAGGTCAGGGGTAAGGAGAGCGGGAGCTACTCTGTGGCTGCAGGAGCATGGAGTGTTCCAGTCCCCCTTCATCAGTGAGCACCATCGGAGGAGACTGAGGAACAGGAGGAAAAGAGCCCAAACAAATGGAGAACAGCAGCACACAGCACACAGAGCCCGGAAGGGTGGGGAGTTCTGGATGGAATTGCTCATGGGGAGAGAGAAGCAGCAGAAAATTGAAGTTGAAATTCTCAAAAGGGGCCGTGCTGCTTGGCACAGGGTGGGATCTCCAGCATGGGGAACTGTTCCTTCTGCTCCGCCGTGCTGCAGGGAGCTACTCTGGCTGTAGGAACTGAACGGGTTTTTTCATCAAGATGGGCTCAGTTCTTCCCCCATTGAGCTTGATTGCAAAATGCTTTTTGACATAAGTGGAAGCAGAATAGCTACGGAAGTCACTGCTGTAAGAAAACACTTCAGTGCAGTTTGAAGTGCTTTGCTGCATCAGGCCACGTCTCTCAGATGTCTCTTGTGCAGCTGCATTCAGTCCCTTAGAACTAAAACATTGCCCACTGATATGGGGCAGAACAACTGGAGTCTGAATGTCTGCAGGATCATTGGCGAGCTGCCTGGGGGGCTGTTCTTTTCATTGGGATTTTAAATTCCTTTTCTCTGTATTTCCCCAAATACAGCAGCAGAAGTGCTCAGGATCAAGGCCAATCCTTCAGAGCAGAGCTCCCATCACATCTTCTAAACAGCTGCTCAGCTGCATTGCAACACAAGCACATGGCTGCTTCCTGTGCCTGCACCCGTGCTGCAATGCTCCCAGACTCTCCTCCACAAGGACCCCATGTCTGTGCAGAATAATTGCTTTTCTTGGCAGCTGTCAGGCTGCTCCCTGTTTGAGGGAGCTCTGGATGCTGTTACTCAGAGCTTTGTCCCAAGGTTTCATTCCTTGTGGTCTCTCTTTGTTCTGCTCTGCCTTTGCACCAGACTAGTGCAACATGGCTGCGAACCTGGATGTTACGTGTTTCAAACCCTTGCCTGGTGTTGTTCATTTGCCTGAGCATCTCTGAGGAAGACTACATGCATTCATCCTGGCATATATTTCCTCCTAGAATATACTGTCTCCTATGAAAACAGCCTGGCTGCTATTTTAAGTGATCTAATGGAGATAAATAGGGCAGAGAGCATCTTGAGTTGAACTGCATCACACTGCAGCACAGGTACCAGCCCACTTCAGCTGGATCCACGTGGCACTGCTCCTGTAGGCACAGACCTGAGGTTCAGTTTGGTGCTGAATGATCTGTGCTTTGAAGCAGCTTTCTCCCCACATGTTGGGCTGCACAGGCAAAACTAAGCCTCCAACCTATATTGTACAGGACGGATGCCAACCCTACTCATCTAGCTGTAGATGTCCCTGTTCATTGGAGAGGATTTGGGCTAGGTGCCCTTTAAGTGTTCTTTTCAACTCAAACCATTCTATGACTATGATCTGTCTCACTGCTTCCATCCATGGAAAACGTGCTCATGCAGAGAGGAGCACCAAGAAGGCCTGAGCAATAACAGCTCTCTCTTACCTCTCACAGGAGAAAGCCATCAGCATCTGGGAATCCAAGAACTTCTTCATCGAGCTGGACCCACTCCCTGGCGCTGTGGAAGCTGTGAAGCAAATGTCAAATTTGGCAGAGTGAGTAGGAACCTTTTTGGTGTTTGGGGTTGGTGGGGGAGCAGCAGTGGCTTTGCAGGCTGATCTGCCTCCTGGAAGGAGCATTCAGTGCGGTGTCAGTGTTGGGAGTGCTGGCTATGGGAGGAAGGAGAGGGCTTTGGCTCGCTGCAAATCAGCTGCATGTGTCCCCTTATCTGTGTGTGTGGGGACAGCTTTGATGCCAGGCTGGGCATGCAGGGGCAGCTCAGGGGAGCACCCAGTGACACCATCCCTGTTTCTCTCTTGGCAGCACTGACGTGTTCATCTGCACGAGCCCTATCAAGAAGTACCGCTATTGTCCTTATGAGAAGGTGAGTGGGGCTGAAATTCATCTCTCCCAGCTCCAGGGCAGCCACGACATTCCTTGCTCCGTCAGAGCTATTCCCAAACACCTTTGTGGTGTAATTGCATGCACTTGGCCTTGACATTTCATATGATGCCAGGAGCTGCCTACATGTGAAAGGGCTTGCACTCCAGCAGCATCCTTCCCACTGCAGAACCACCTGGGGAAGTGCCAGGGCCGTCCGCGCTCATCTCTCCCTTTGCCTTGTAGTATGCCTGGGTGGAGAAGCACTTTGGCCCCGAGTTTCTGGAGCAGATCGTTCTGACGCGGGATAAGACAGTGGTTTCTGCTGACCTGCTCATCGATGACAGACCTGATATAACTGGTAAAGGCACTGCGGGGCTGTGGGACTGAACATGTATGTGTGGAATGAGAGGTGATGGGTGCTGGTCCCTGCTCTGCTGATGACGTTCTCATCAGGAGGATTGTTTCTGCAGGCTGGAACTTGGGAGGTGTGCCGTGCAGAGGGAGAACTCAGTGATCCATCCTCTCCTTGCTTTGCAGGTGCTGAGGTGAACCCCAGCTGGGAGCACGTGCTCTTCACTGCCTGCCACAACAAGCATCTGCAGCTGGAGCCACCCAGGCGCCGACTGCAGTCCTGGTCTGATGACTGGAGAGCCATTCTGGACAGCAAACGGCTGCCACTGGGCCACGCGGCCTAAACCCCAGCCACCAACCCGGCCATCCCAACTGCCTGCTCATCTCCTCACGGAGTCCTCCTGGAGGCCAACACCATGGGCAGGTAGACAGACAGTCAGACACCTGTGGGGTGGGAAAGAAAGGGAACCTTGGAGCAGACCCCAGCCTGGCTGCTCTCTGTGCCGTGTTGGACCCCCGGTGTCATCTTCCCCCTCTGGCACGGCACAGGCCATCCCTCTGTCCCTCCACAGTGGAGTCACACCACAGTGGATTTGTCCTCCTGCTGCTGTGAAGGATCCACATCCACCCCACTGCTGAGGAGCTGCAGCAGCTCAGGGGGACTCTGGTGCTGATGTGAGAAGAAAAGAGCAGCCTCTGAGCATCCTCACGCTGTTGATGCAGAGCTACACAGGAAAACATAAAACATGGGGTGGTGGAGGAGGTACAGAATCACAGAGAACGGAGCAGAGCACCCTGGGACTGGGCAGGGAGCAGGGTGAGGCCATCATGCTGCTACCTGCTTGGGATGTGGCACCTCCCAGCTCCCTGAGCCTGCCCCAACCCCCAGACAGCAGCAACCTTAGCAGCTCTGCTAAGCATCACGTGTGGCATCGCATGAGCTGCGAGTTGATTTCTTCCCCATTGATACCACGAGCTACCTGAGCTCGCTGGAGTGCTCTGCCAGCCCATCCTCGAGCTGAAACAAGCAGGCATATTACTGTGGTTGCCCAGATCCAGCCCTTGGGCAGACCCCCGGGACATGGCTTTCTGAAGCCAGCATCCCCTTGGTGGGATGTATAATAATGGAGAGCCCACGGGGGTACAGCTGGAGCTTCTCCTGTGCGAGGCTCCACCTGGACGCACAGAAATCCCATGTGGGTTGCTGTCCTATTGCACTTAGAGTGTTCGAGGCCGTGGTGCAGTTCTCCATCACGGTGTGGCCCTTCCAGTGCTCAGCTGGGTTGTGCAGAGCTTTTATTTCCAAACACACATCTATAAAACAGAGGCTGCTGAGGAGCACTGCAATAAGCATTAAATTTTGTTGGCATCTGGCTCCCAAAAACAGAGTTCAGGTTTTGCAGTTTCCCACCTGTGGTTCTGCCTTTGGCATCGGGATGGATGTTTGCATCCAGGTGCTGGGATGATGCTCCAGGCAGTGCATGGCTCATCCTGGGATCCCCTCCAGGCATGGAGGAAGCAAGCATTGGTGCTGGGAATTGGTTTTTTTCGTTGTTTTTTTTCCCCTGTGTTTTCACTGCCTTGTGCAGCTTTAAAGACAGTTTGATTTTTCTCTTCCAGTTCAGACCACTGCATTAGATGGTTGCAACCATTCAGAGGTTACATTTGTGGTTCACTGGTGGGTCCAATCCTGCCATAGCTTGGACCCTGCCTGGATGCAACGGCAAGGAAAAATGTGGTATAGCTCATGCCCAAGATGTGCATTTCTGAGTCCTGTGGGCAGCACGGGTCAGACCTGCTCCCCCTGATACTTGAGGAAGAATGGGGCATTCACACTGGGGCTGGGACGTGCGTTCCCTTGTGCACATCCCTGACACTCACAGGGTTAACCAAAGAGCTTAGATTTGGGGCTTTTCCTCTCTGCTGAGCCTGAAAGTGGCTACGAAGAGATGCATGTTCGCATTGCTGCACGGCGAAGGAGACGCACAATAAACCTCTGTGTGCCACAGCCTCAGCCTCTCTCTGTGGGGTCAGCGGGCTCTTGGGGTGCGGCTGCTGTGCGGTGCCGTGCAGGAGCCAGCCCTGACGTAAGGCCTGCAGGTGGTGGGGGCCAACGCCAGGGAAGGAGTGGAGGGCTGAGTCACCTGAGTACGCAGGCAGGGAGCGAGTGGAGCAGGGGATGGCTCAGCCCTGGGCAACAGCTGCACGGGGCTTTGGTCTGGTGCTCAGAGCTGAGTGGGTCGTGCCTGGTGCTCAGAGCCAGGGCCTGCAGTGCTGTGCTGCCCTGTACGCCGTGGGCAGGACGGCAGTGGGGATGCGGGAGAAATATCCACTAGAGGGGACTGTGCGATCGTGTGTGGGAGCGTGCTGCTGCCAGCCCAGCCTCAGAGTGAGATCTGGTTCCTTTGCACAGCATCCTGCTCATCTCATCCCTGCATCCTATCCCTGCATCCCACCCCCGCTGCGCCTCAATGGAATGGAAAAGAGAATCAGAGGGCAAAATAATGAAAAACACATGGATCTGAAGAGCTGGGGGTCTATGGGGTCTACATGGAAAGTATTGCTGGAAAATATGTGGGCTGTGAGCCCCTGGCAGCCTAGAGGGTCATCATCCTCTTCTTCCTCCTGCTCCATGCCTTCATCTTAACTCTGCCCTGCTTCCCCCTGGTTCCCCCTGGTTCTCCCTGTGATCCCAGTGTGGGATTTTTGATCCCAGACATCCCTTAATTCATTTCTCCTTCCCACTCATCCCAAAGTAGAGCCCGTTTTGGGGGGCAGGACAGTGGGCGGTAAGGGTGGGGGACACCAGAGAGTGTTCTCTCCCCCCTCAGCCCCAGGACACGTGCTCCCTCCTGCCAGGATTAATGGGTATTGCTCCTGTTTGTACACAGGGACTTGAGTAACGCAGTCCCCGGAGGTGTAGTGCTCCCCGTGCCCCGGCAGTGTGTGGAGGATGGGAGCCCACAGCCATGGCTGCAGCCCTTCCCTGCGTCCTTCGGGGCTCCGTGCACGTTAACCCTGTCCTCCTGCCAACGGCCCCACGAAATGTTTGTTTGTGCCTGTGCTGACAAACACTCTGAAGGAACATGCTGTGTAGGGCCTCTCCCCCTCTGTCCCTCCCCAGGGCTGGGGCTCACGGCTGTTCCCTCGGCACGAGGCCGCTCTGCCAGCCCATACCCTGCCTCAGCATCCCACAAGTGGCTCTTCCCTGGGGCTCAGGGTCCTGGAGCAGGAACGTGGCCAGGGGAAGGTTTTCACCCCATCCAGCTCCATAAATCCCCATTGCAGGAAAATGATGGGGAAACGGATGTGTTTCCATCTGACACAGGCATGGGTACCAGCCAGGATGGAGCAGGTGAACCTCACATGTGTGATGCTGCGCAGTAAAACAGAGAAAGCATGTGTCTGCTGGGGCAGCAGCAGGACCTGCTCCCACGGTGCTGGCACCCGGTGCATGGCAGGATGGCTTTGTCCATTCCCTCCATTCCTCCCCGCAGCACCCCAGCTTGGTGGGGCAACGCTGGGGACCACCTGAGTGTCACTGCTGTCACAGGGTGCTGGGCAGCACTCCTGTTTGTCAACCCAGTCTTCCTGGTGGCTCAAAGGGCTCCAGAAGCACCCAAGCATTTAGGTTTTTCTGTTCCCAAGGAGCCATTAATCCTTTCTCACCTCTGCCCTCATCCTCACAGCCCCCACTATGAGCCAGCCCCCCCCAGCCCGGCTGCTTCCTGCACCACACGGCTCTGTGCTGCATCCACCCACCACATCCAACCTGTGTTGGCACAGCACCTGCATCCCACAAGCAGCATTGTTTCTCCAGAACCCAGGAGGGCAGTGGCAACTCCACGCATCCTGCACAACAGTCAGAGCAAACCAGATCCATCCTGCCCAGTGCCGGCTGCTTCGTTACCAGCCAGCTAATTCTTGCTTCTTCTCCTACCCGAGCGTTGGCAGGAGGGAGGGGGAGAACAAAACAGCCTTCCGGGGGGAAGTTACCTTATTAATTAACGAGGCTGAGAGCTTGCAGAGGCTGTGCAGAAGAAGAGAAACAACAGTAACAACAAAAAAAAAAAAATCGGTAAGACTGGGCAAAACCGGAAAGGCTTGAGTTCAATTGTCAGCCCAATTAACCTAGATCCGTGCCCTCCCTCTGGATGAATAGCTCATTATTATGTAATTGCTTAGGCCCGGCTCTTGGTGGAGAGAAATTAAAATCAGACACTTAACGAGGCAACCTGGTGTGGAGACAGGTCTGGGAAGGCACAAAAAGCAAAGGGAAGGAAAGCAAAGGCACAGCCAGCTGCTGCTGCTGCTGCAGGGAGAGCTTGGAGGGCCTTGATGAAGCTGGGGGACTGTTTGGGCCCCAGGCTGTGTGCTGGGATGGGGGATAACTTCCAAGGTGCCGTTGGTGCTGCTGGAGGACAGTTCCATGTGCCACCCTTTGGAGCATGGCTTTTCTGTGCAGGAGCTCTGAAACGGGTTCCAGGTGTCACTTTTAAGTGCCCCAGCGTTAAATTAAAGAGGAATTAAGTTAAATTAAAATGGCCACTTCTCTTCCTAGTGGGTGAAACGGGAACTGTGCACCGAACTGTGTACCAGCACAAATTAATGTTTGTGAAGATCTGGAAATGTGCTAAGTGCTATTGACAGTATTATTGCTATTTGTTCCTGTGGCAGTGCTTTCTCTTCCTTATCCCAGAGGGGTTTTCCCCTTTTCTGTGCAGATGTATCAGTTCTGGGAAAGAAGAATAAGTGCTCATGGGTCAGGGCTGGGGCTGTTGGTGCCGTGGGAGGGCAGGAGCTGCCATTGCCATGCCTACCCATGGGCTGTTGGATCCCTCTGCTCAGTTAGCCCAACCAGGCAGCACTGCTGCCAACGTCTCCACTGATATCTCCTTGCTACCAGGAGGGCTTCCAGTGCCGGCTCATTGCTCAGGGTGGAAAGGATCTGCTCGAGAGAGAAAACCACCAGCTAAAGCAGGTGATGTGCTGAGCTGGGGCTGAATGTGCTGCAGGAAAGCAGCACCTGCGCTGTGCTACTGCACAAACCAGAAGAACAGTGGGGCTGAAGACCCATGCTGAGCTCCAGACTGGAGGCTTTGCTTTGCATCCCCCATTTTCCCCCTTCTAAACAAATGCACAACACCGAGAAGGCAGCAGGGGCACGCAGGCAGCCCTGCCCCACGGGCCCATCAGTTTCACTGAGGTTGTTTGGGCCAAACAAAAAGTAGCAAAAAAAAGACCCAGCAAGCGTGCGACGAAGTTTCTGCATGGTTCAAATTATCCGTGGCTTTTGACCCGAGATTAAATCTAGTGTGTAACTGGTGGTTGTAGACGGAGTCACATGCGCGGGCTAACGGCAGGAACCCCGTGTTCTCCAAACACGCTGCGCCCCGTGGCTGCCGGCTGCCGGCCACTCACGTTTTCTCTGCCAGGCACCCCGTGGGCTTTGCATCATCCTTTTTAATTCCATCCTTACAAAGCATTTTTTGTCCGACCGGTATCTCGAGCTGGGAACATAACAAACCAAGCGTTGCCGTAAGCATGCAGCCCAAGGCAGCCTGATTTCCCACGAAGTTTCGCCTTGGCGCTGAGCTCTGATATCTTAACGCAGGGCTGGGCTCACGCCGCAGTGTTTTGCTCAGCAGGAAAGTTTCCTCTCCATCAGCACTTCTGGAGTGCATAGAAATAGCCTTTTGACTTCTACCTCTGGGTGTAATTGGGGTGAAAATGAGCTCTGGGTTCAGAGAATATTGTCACAGGGTGAGGGCAGGGTGATGGGCTCACCCAACCCCCCGTACATGCTGCAAGGCTTTGTGTACCTTGCCCAAATCTGGGGCAGAAGGAGATGGGGGTTCCACCGCCAGCTCTGGGGGCAGCCACCAGCCCTGCAGCAGGGATAATTCACAGCAGAACCACCCCTGTCCTCCTGCAGTAACTTGCTGGATGGTGAAATCCCATCGAGAAGAGTGTGACCTCGGTGCAGGCTGCTCGTGTGTCCCACCACAGAGGTTTCATCACCAAAGACTCATTGTGCTGCGGGCCAGCCCTGTCCCAAGGGGATGCTGGTGACGCTGGAGGCGGGGGGATGCCTCCCCCTAGGTTTGGGAGGGGACAGCCCCATCCCAGATGCCTGGTCCCCAGCAGTACCCTTACAGGGTGTCCCCACATGCCCCCTCCTGCCGTGGGAGCTCCCAGCTTCTTGCTGGTTGGAACTGGTGCTGAGCTTTCACTTGTTTGGCCTAGGTGGTTCTGCATCACTTTGCAGCGAGAACACAGAAACAGCTGGAGGGGAAAATCCACGATGTGGTAAACAGAGCCAAGCAAGGCAAACCTCTCACCCAGGAGGACTGGGAGGAGGAGCAGCTCAGGGGCACCAGGGCTGGATTTCAACACCCTACTGAAGGCATGGAGCTGCTCATCAGCCCGTCTGCTGGGGCGGCTGCTTGGCCTGTGCCCCAAGCCCACTGCTGACAAGCAGGAGCTGGGGAGGAAGCAAGCAGTGGCCAAGAACCAGGACGATGCAATGGGATGTGGGCAGCTTTTGGACCCCCATTTCCCTCCTGCATTGCTTCCAGGCATTTCTAAGGGTAGCTCAGTTTACAGCTTTCTGCTTCCTAAAGTGCTCGGGTGTTTTCTCTAAGCCCAATACTGCACTGCCTCTTTGTCGCCCACTGACCCGGTGCCAGGTCCCACTGTGACCTTCCCAGCTTGGAGAAGGGGGGTAGTCTCCCTCCTGCTCACCAAACTAGTGACAAATACTTGTTCTTTAAGACACTGTGCCTGTTCTTTTCCTGGAGGAGGAAGGGTGACAACATTTGCATCTCGTAGCCCACCCCATGAATGCTACCACTGTGCAGAGGACATCTGTCTGTCCTCAGGGGATGTCTATCTGTCTGCAGAGCTCTGCCCCACTTGCTGGGCAGGGCACGTCAGGACAGCCCTGCTGTTGGGCTGCTGCAGCTCTGGCTCTGTCCTCCAGCATAAATTACAGCAGCAGTAAATCCTTGCCAGCCTTCAGGGACCCATCTCTGGGGAGGGCCAGGGGTCAGCTGGCAGGCAGCAAAAACTGAGACCTTGTTTTGAGGCTGGTGAGGATGTGACCCAGAGACACAAACAAGAGTCGGGCTCGTGGTACCTAGGAGAGGCACCAAGCTGTGTAAAAGGAATGGTCACAGAATAAAGGGAATGGACCTGCCCCACAACCCCCCCTTTCAAAACCCCACAGCAGCCCACGGGGCACCTGTCCCCACCCACCCCAGCAGAGCTTTCCCAGCAGAAGGATGTGGGGACATTTGGGACGTCAGCATCACCACTGTGGCACAGCTGGTTGAGAACAGGCTTTATTTTCACAGCTGGCTCCTACAGTCCCTGCTACTGGGATCACCTGGCTATCTGGATTTCCTTTGAAAAGCTGTGTTTCCCTGCCAAGATATCTGCAGAACGCCTGCGATGGAGTAGGAGGAATTTGTCACTCCACCACATTACACAGCCCCTGCACACCTCTTGGCATGGCAGGGGGAACTCAGATCATGTGAGCACAGTGTGCAGTCCCAGGTTGTTATCAGGGCTGTGCCTGGTGCTGGGAAGTGGGGGTCAGAGCTCAATATGGTCGATGGCTTCTGAGCACACGGCTCTGGCTCAGCTCAGGTGAGTTCTGAGCAGTGCCCACTCCACAATTGCTCATACGGGAAGGGAAAGAGGACGGCTATTTTCTTGCCCGTGGGTGTTGGAGGCTGATAAGCAGCAAGCTAACTGGAGCACAGTGGGGGAAGGCAGAGGGTGACAGCAAGGTGACCAGTCTCCACTGACTATGGGGGATTTGCTTTTTTTTCTAGAAAAAGAGGAAGAAGTGCCCTCGTCCCTGCCTGCTGCCTGCCTCATAGCCCATGTACCCAGCAGCAAGCTGTGCCAGCTCTGTGCCAGGCTCACCAGGTACACTGTCCAAATTTTGATGGTCCAGGCCCACATTGTCCCGTCCCTAAGACCTCTGACTTTAAGGGCCTCAGGTAGGAACAAGCTGATGTTTGGATGTGGGGTTCAACTGCATTTTCCCCCATGCCACAGGCAGAAATCACAGCTACTCTGTGCTCTCCTCTCCCTGCTGATCAGGGGCTGCTCGATGGGCACAAGCCAGGTTTGGGGTGAGATGAGGTGGGAGTGCATTCCTTGCACGCTCGCGTCCCAGTTCAGTGTCCATGGCACTGAGGGCAGTGGGAACACTTCCCACCCAGCAGCAGAGCTGCTGAACTCACTGAACTCTCTGTCCAGAGCCACTGGTGCTTCCCCAACGGCTGTCCAGCAGTGGGAAAGAGAGGGGAGAGCCCATCTGGAGCCCTGAGCCCGACGAAGCACGGAACAGAGACAGCAGCACAGCCTCGCTCGGCAGCAGCCGGGACGCCACAATGTCCCGGGAACAGCCCGAAGGTCTCATTCTTGCTGCTGAACTGAAAACAACAGTGCAGCTTGTTCCCGTCCTGTTCTCAGAGCCGGAGAGGTCGGGGCCACCAGAGCTCTGCCAGGCTCTGCAGCACTGCCAGCTCTGCTGCTTGGTGCAGGGGAGGACCAACGTGCTGCTGCCGCTGCTACCTGCGTATGTGCACTGCCCAGGTGTGCTGCAGGGACAGGACATACGTGGGAGTGCTTTGTTTACCCCCAGAATGCAGCCAGCTTCCAGGACATGGTGGGAAGTGGCAGCATCCCGGTGTGCCTGCGCTCGATGACAAATACGGGGTGACATTTCTGGGAGCAGATGCTGTGTGATAGTGCTTCAGGAGAGCACAGAGTCCCAGCACCAGCATCAGAGGTGGTGCCTGGCTCTGCGTGGCTTTGAGGCAGGAGGGCAATGAGTGCCCTTTGCAGAGTGGTGTTGGAGTGACCGCATCACATATCCTCTGCATGCCACCGGCTCCCAGGGTCAGCCCTGCTGCCCTGTGGGGATTCCTAATGCACCCCGCAGCCCTGCAGCTCCTCTTAGCTAGCTCTAACCATGGCAGAATCACCTTCTAGTGCTGCCTGGAGCTGCGTGGCCACCACAGCAGATTCAGCGCTATTAGCTGGGGCCACAGTTAGGCTGGTGCTGCTGGTGTGGGCCTGATACACCCTCCTGCTGGGGCAGGCAGGGACAAACACATCAGATCTGTATGGCAGGAGCAGTGCGTGGCCCTGCCATCAGCAATCCAAAACGTCCCCTTGTCCCCATGTTCTGCCGCCTGCTCTGCAGGGATTATTGGCAGAGAAAATCGTTTGGCACAGGGGTGGGAGCTGAAGGGACGTGAGCACTTCTGTCGCTCAGAAATCAATCTCCGACACCCGCTCGATCTCCCCGTGCCCTCTCTATCTTTGCTGCTGGGTTCAGCCTGAAGCAGCCAGAAATGGAGCTGGGCTGAGTGGGTAAATAGTTCATGACATGAGTGGGATGGTTCTGCCATGGACCGCCGTCCCTGACGGCCCCCGATCATCCCTGCAAGCACCCTGTGTCCCCATGGCAGCTTTGGCATTCCTGCTGACTCAAGCCGACAGCGCACTGACATTCGTTTTGACCTTTCAGATCACAAGGATGTTCTGTCCTTCCAGCTGAGAACAGCCTGGACACCCCGTGGGTGGATTCTACTGTATATACAGTGGCTGCAAATGCGGATCTGGCACGGGAGAAGCGTGTGTGTATGTGGGGTCAGCCCTTGGTGTGTACATGAGTGCAGTGGTGGAATGAGTATGGGGAGCATTGGTGGTGCCAGGGAGAACGTGGCACAGGGAACAAAGGATGGGGGCAGTGACAGATGCCAGAAGCTGGCTTCGCAGGGAAAGGGGCTCAGCCCAGCCCTGGTTCCCTGTGTTTCCCATCCTCCAGCTAAATCACACTTTTCATTCTGAAAGAGCATCAAGAGCTGCAAATAGGAGGCGATGTGCACAAATCAGCCCTAGCAGCTCTGAGATGGAGTTGCTTTTCTCCTGCCCCCAGAACCCATCTCCAGGCAGCAGCAGAGGCTGCTTTTGCACCAGTTGTACCCCTTCCCTGAAAGCTCGGAGCAGGAGGGAGCTGACAGAGAGGCAGCGTGTTTCAATTCCCTGAGGCATTAAATACAGCCACCAACAGAACTGGTCAATAGTGCGAAATGAGCATCTTCCCCTCTCGGGCATGGCCCTGGCACATACAAAATCCTATTACCCAGAATGGCAGCCCTGCTGGTGAACAGGATGCAGGCTGTGTGGGGTTGGGGGAGCCCATTTCATCCCCATGTCCCCCTCCTCCCCCCCCATCTCCATCCTTCCCATCCATGGGGCAGTCAGGGATGCCCTCTGCACTCTGCAGCAATAAGGTTTGTGCCACCATCTCCAGCCCTCCCAGCCCTGTGGGCAGCAGGCTCTGCCACGTGGCTGGCTCCAACTCAGAGTATCACAGCCAGATCCGGCCACCTTGCAGCCCCATGGCGCCAGGGAGGCGAGTGGCGTGGTGCTCCCAGCCCAATGCTCTGCTTATCTCTCCCCTTTCTTGGCCTGACACATTTTTTCCTCTCTCTCCTTGCCTAACCAGACTTTAAGAGTCTTATCTCCTGCCCTGAGTCACTCTTTCCCAAGGCATTTTTAGCAGCATCCTTTGCAAACACATTGCCAGGAAACTGTGCGTGGCAATAGGGACACAACGTGGCAGGAAAGCCTTTGCCTTTATGCCACAGCTCCTCACACTCAGCAGTGCTGGAGCAGCACAGGAGCACACATATTGCTGGGCTGGGAGCAGTTCCATGTGCATCCACACATGTTTGTGTGATGGACTGCATGCGTGCAAGTCCATGCATGTGCCCACATGTCCCCTCTGCATCCTGCAGGGACAGTGCTGAGTGCAGGTGTGAGTAGGGCATTCTGGGGACATCCACAGGGATCTGACTGTGCTTTATCAACACATTGGAAACCTCACATTTGCACAGCCTTGTGCCCAGGCTGCCTGCAGGAAGCAGTGTCCAGCCTGTGCCTTGTCCCAGACCATGCTGGCAGAGCTGCCATCCATAGATGCTGTTTGATTCCTCTTTCTGGATGGCTGAAGCCAGGCAGATTTATCTTTCCCCAGCCCAGAGCAGCCAATTTCCACCCTTGAAACACCATCTTGGATGATACTCTCTGCAGCTGGAGATGACGATGCAAAATGCTCATTATCCAGCAGGAACAATTAGACTTATTGCAGTGACTGCAATTATCTGTGCAGTTGCTGAGAGATGCTGGAATGGGCTGACGGATGGCAACTCCCAGGTGCAATCCTTGTGCAAGAGGGATCTGCTTCCAGTCCTGCTCAGAGTTGCCCCAAACAAAGCGGCAGCACCAGGAGAGCCTCCTGCAATGCCAGGAACAGCAGTTCTGCATAGAATTCCTGTGCTAAACAGGAGCAAAATACAGGGAACTGTCTGTCTGAAAGCTGAATGTCACTCCCTAATGGTATTTGTTTGCCTGCTGATTAATGACGAAACAAAATATGGAGTTTGGGTCTGAGCTGCCCTAGGTGATGCTCCTGCTTCCCTCCTTGCCAGTCACCATCAAGGGGGGAGAAGGGCTGGGCTCAGCCCTGTGCACAGGGTAGAACTGGGCTGGATGGAGCATCTGGGTGTCCAGTGGGCATCAAACCTCATAATGCACATAGGGCACATTCCTCTGCGGGGAGAAATTGGGCTTCTGGCTGAGAAATGCCACATAAAGGACAATTTCTCAAATTTCTCAAGTTAGAAGAAGGGAAGTCGTTGTCCCCCTTGACGTTGTTTAAAAACCTTCTTTCAGTGCTGTTAGAATGGAATAAGCATTGCTTTCTGACAGCTACTGGAAGCAAAAATCCAAACCAATCTCAAGCAGATAAACAACCCCATCCCAAATAAATCAGAGTGCAGATAGGATGGAGAGAAAGTTTTAGGGCAAGCACAGATGTGGCTGGGCACCAGGTCCTGGCTGATGCCCAGGGGGTGGCTGGGGCAGGGGAATGGCAGCTGGAGGAATGCTGACCATTTTCCATTGAAAACTTAATGCACACCAAGTGTGCCACCATATCCTAGGCTTGTTTGTCCTGTAAAAGCAGTGAACTTCCCAGGAAAATTCAGCTATCCGGTCAGCAAAGCCTGATACGCGTTGTTTATTAGTCGCTAAACATTAAACCATGGCAAACAGAGCTGAGTGATACTCCTTCGGGGCCAGCAGTGGGGCTGGGGCTGCCAGCCCTGGGCAGCAGGGGGAGGAAACCTCTCCAGAACGTTGCTCTCACCATGGCCATGATGGCCTCTGCTTGCAGTAACTGAAGAGCAGCACCTGGATCTGCTCAAACACCTTCACGTCATGGCTCTTCCCATTACACCTGAAGGCAACCTGACAAACACAGCAACAAGGCCAACAAAGCAGAATAAGAACTAACCAAGAAAGGGAGCAGGGGCTTCAATGAAGTCCACAGTGCAGCCCTGTTAGCCAGTCCCTGCCACGTGGATCTGGATACGTCTGTCCCCTGAACAGAGCAAGAAGTGCAACTGCACCATGCCCAGCACTGCTCCAGGACCTGCAGGTGTATATACAGAGGGAAGTGCACGGGGATGCACATGGGATGTGCACGAGGATATGCACAGAGTGTTGCACACAGGGTTGCACACATCTGTGCTGTCCCACCCCAGCACCTTCCCAAAGCACAAAACATGAAGCAGGGCGATCAGGCCAGAAATCCTGGCCCTGGCTGTGTGCTGGGCTGTGCTGCAGGCTCCTGCAGCACTGCTTTGAGGCTCTGATCGCACGTCAGGAGCTCAATGCCTCTGCCTCACATGTTCTGTGGCACGTGTTTGGTGGCTCACTCATGATTAGCAAATAGTGGCAAGGACACCACAGAGACAAACACGCTGCCAGAAGGGACCTGGAGCTGATTTTGCTAGGGGTAGCAGTGACACTGCCTTCCTTGGGAGTGGGTTTCATTCCCTAGACTGAACACTGTGAGTTCTGTGGGTAAATATCACCCCTTCACACTGGTTGGGGTGGGCAATGAGCCTCAGAGCTGCCTGTGCCAGGGGAAGGGCAGGCTGGGTGCCGTGGCCAATTCAGATGCATGTTTCCCGGATCTGTGTTTCTGCACAGCTGACTTTGTGCAAGCAGCTCTCTGTGCTCCCCTTGTCCACACACTGACCTGGAAACCTCCCCCCGAGGTGGACCACGGCCCAGTCAGGCCCCCGTGTTTGCTCAGCATGGGGTGGCATCAGGGAACATCATGAGATCTCTGGACACACCCCGTGCCCTTGAATCATCCCCCCTCCCCCCCCCACGAGGCTGAGTGTAATGAAGCAGTGGCCTTCGCGGCCAGGCCAATGCCCTACAGCTCTGACATCCAACCCAGAGCCATCACAAGCTTGGCCAACGCGTCTGTGCCACCTCTGGTCCCTGCAGGCTGGGCTACCTGGGGGGGTGGCCACTGTCCTCAAGGACGGCATCTCCTGATGTGTCATCTGATGGCTTTTCTCCCTGGTCCCAGGGAGCTGGTCACCCTGACAAAGCGGGGTGAGCTCTGGGAAGCACCACAGTTCTTTGGATGTGTTTAGCTGATGCTCAGCTTACAGCTCCCCTATTCCTATCTGCACCCCACACAGAACCGGGGACACCAGAGCCCCGAAACGGACCCTCAATGAGACCAGAATTCAAGATGGGTTGGATCCTGAGGCCAAATTTCCATCTGGTCACATTTATGGGGATGTTGGCCAGGAATCTCAGCAGTTGCAGGCTCACAGCCACCACCGAGGAAAATGGGCCAATGTTCCTGTGCTGCTGACCACAGCCACAGGCTGGCTGCCCAGAGGCCAGCAGGAGCTGTTACTTCGTGCTCCTATCGCCCCATGCCAGGCAGCCACAACCCCAACAACACCTCTCTCATTCAGCAATACAGACTTATCCCAGCACAGCAGCTCAGCAAGCTTAAGATAGAAAATTCAGGCTGACAATGAGGTATCGGGGCAGGACAAAGAGATAAAATTCAACCTGATGATAGCCATGCAATAAAAAGTGATAGCAGAGCTGGTGGCAATGGCACAAGCAGCTCCAGATAGCCTGGCAGAGCGAAGCAGAACCTGGTGACATGCCAGACCATCCATAGAGAAATGTCAGGTCATTGTAAGGAAACATCAGTGACATGCAGTGTCTCATGGTGCTCAATTAGATAACTGCTGGTAACCCCCCAAAAATTATCTTTGGGAACAGATGTGAGATGTGATTTGTATATAAAGACAGGAAAAAAAAAGAAGAAAGAATGAGATTGGTATTGTAAAGAACAGTCAAAAAAAAAAAGGTATTGGATACACCTTATTTGATCAGTTGTTTTTTTAGGATAACAGCCTAACCAAATGTTAGGGTGAGCAGGAAGTGTATGTGATGGCTTTAGGACGTGAAAGATCAGATGGTCTGGAGACATCTGAACATTTCAGGAACAGGATGACCAGCAAGTGAACTACACAAAAAGCCATAATACATCAATGAAAAATAGGACAATCATTTGCACTTTGGGTTATTACCAAATCTAGGAGAAAAATTTATTCTTTTCATTCAATGCTAAGCACCTTTGTTTATATTTTAGCTGACTTTTCAAAGGTTGCTCACCCAAACCCTACAACTGAGGGCGTGAAAGTGGGTGAAAACAGACTGAATGTTAGGAAGATCTGCAGATCAATGCCAGCTCCATGAGTAGAACAGCAAGAGAGACAGACCCTGCCCTTTCATCTCATATGGAGACCCTGTGGAATGCAAAGATCATGCTGAGTATGCTGTCCACCCATTAGGAACTGCATCACAAGGTTGTAAGCCAGGTCACCATCTCACACGGATAAAGACCTCACAGCTTGGAGCTCTGTAAGGGAAGCTGAAGATCAGGGCAGTGCTCCTTGGCTCAGGTCAGCAGCCATCTGTTTGCCCAAAGAACACCTCTTCTTCTCTCCCAGACCTGTCAGCTGTGTCTTTAACCTCCCTGCAGTCTTCACTGGAGCTATGGACACACCAGTCGTGGTACAGGTGACAGGCAGACATTCAGGCAGTAACCATGCAGTCTCATTCCATCAGTTCACCAGTGTCTTCAGTGATGGAGGAGAAAGGGAAGGTGCACTCAGATAAAGCTGTACATTCCAATTGCCATGGGAACACGTGAACCAAAATGGGAACTGAGTGGTACAAAGAAATGCTGATTGACAGTGCTGTAGTTCTGGCTGAATGGTATCTGCATGTTGTCACCCACTCTAATGAGTGCCTGACTCACCCATCAGAGGCAGGCATCCAGCAGCCTAGCAATTAGCCACGCTCCTTGATAAAGTCAAGGGGAGAGTTAAAACAGCATAGTACAGAATCAAATGACCCCCAAGGAGCCTGAATCAAGTCTCGCTTTAGAAACAGCCCATAAAACAACGTGCAGAAATGAACCTATCCACTCAGCCCCACACAAAGGAATTAGCATCCTGTACCTCCTGCTTGGCTCAGTCAAGGACCATAAATCCCACCAGCCTTCCTGCAGGGATCTGCTCAGCAGCTCCTGGGCTCCCCTGGGCTCCCCTGCACATTCCAGAACTGGTGACCAAGCTGGGATCTATTCCTGACGGTAGGAACAATGTGAACAATTGCATCTGCTATACTTAGAGTGAGCAGTCAATAATACATGCGTACAGTCACCAGCATTCTCATTTGATACATAAATAGTTTGCTTTTCAAAAGAAATCATTTTAAAAAAGAAAATTACTTTTCCCGTCATCCCTGGCCTATAACTAACTGACGAGCTTGGGAGCTTATTTCAAATGAAAAAATGAAATTATCTGTTCTCTCTAAGCCAATCCAGGAAGGATATCTCATGGCTGTGCCTGGCATTATTAGCACCACAATCGTGCGTATTGACAGAGCAGTTTAAGCTCAGCAGCAGCAGTTTGCTGAAGCACACTCAGAGCCTTGCTGGTGCACAGGGACAGCACTGCTCATCTCCCAGCTTCCAGGCAGGGCGTTCTCTCCATCACCTCTTTCACTCATAGGCAGGCACCCAAGAACCCCATCTCTCCCCGTCCTTGCAGCTTCACAGCGGTCTCAGCCCTGGCATTGGATTTCTGTCTGTGTTCCTCTAGATTTCTCCTGTTTCGAGCCCAGGAAGCCTTCTCCTCTCGAGGCTGAGCACCCCAACTCCCTCAGCCTGCCTTCATAGGAGAGGTGCTCCAGCCCTGCGAGCATCTCTGCGGCACGAGGATCACCATGATGCCGAGAAGTCCCACAAAGTAACTTGACACACCAATGAAATATGTCCAGCAGGTATTCCCTTTATTACAGCGCTGAGTGCATGGGGGATCTCTCCACCAAACACGCACACCGAAGAGAGAAACGAATACATATTTAAAGGTACAGCACATGCATATTCATCACATTCCACTCTCCGCAGAGAAGCTGTTCTCACGATTCAGCCAGGATAAGCAGCGCAGGATGCCATGGGTGGCACAGCGTGGCAGCGAGCCGTCCCCAGGGGCACTGCTTTGCGAGCGCAGAGCACGGCACCAGCACAGCCCCCCAACCCACACTGGCGCCCTGCCTCCACGGCTCAACCCCACCTTCCACATCCCGAGCTCAGGCTCAGCCCAGGACGCCTCCGGGGCGGAGCAGAGCGGCCGAGCTCCGCCTGTCTCCGTCACTGCTCGGCGCCGGGGCCGCCATGGCGTCGGGGGTCCCGTCGGGCCGTGCCGTCGAGGATCCGCCGCCGCCGCCCGAGCCGCCCGCGGAGCAGAAGCCGCCGCCCGCACCGCCGGCACCCGCGCAGGAGGACTTCTCCTTCCTGCCGCTCGTCCACGACATCATCAAATGGTAACGCCGCACAGCGCTGGGCCGCCCCTCCTTCTCCCGGCCCCGACCGCCCCGCACTGACGCAGCCCCGTGCCGTGTTTTTCCCCGCTGGGCTCTATGGGAGGGGTGGCGGCGGCCCCGAGGGGATGGGCTCCCCGAGGAGCTGCGCTGTGCGGGGTTATCGCTCCGTACTGCTGCTCCGTTTGGCTGATAACGGCCTCAGAAAGGACGGGAGCGGGCACAGGGAGAAGGAGGAAGGCTGCTGCAGGTTGAGTCATACGCTTTCCGGTTCAAAATCAATGCTGGAAGTTAAAGGTATCTGGATCCTCACAACCAGGGTGTTTCTGAGCCAGGGTAACCCCGTGGAGATGTTTGAGTGCCCGGCAGGGGCACAGCCCTGCTGTGAGCAGCCCTGTGACCTGGGCACGCTGCACAGTGAGGCAGAGGGCACGGGAAACACAAATCCCCCTTCCTTGTTATGGGCCTGACTTCCCTTTCCCTGCACACTTCTATGGCAGCTGAGGCTGGCTTGTTCCCTGCTGGGAACGAACAGAGTGCAGAGGCAAAGTGAGCCAGAGCCATGCCTTGACACCTCTTGGCCTCCGGTGTGTCACCGAGCAAGTCATGGTGACCCACAGTGACAGTCCCCAGGATGTCCCGTGCCCCGTCCCACTGAGCCCCCTGCTACCCCGCTCCCTCCCCCAGGCTGCCACACAGCATTTCCTGGACAGCAGTGCTGCAGAGGGCTCAGACAGCAGAGTGCTGGGATGCGTTGCCTTGTGTCCCTGACAGATGACAAATGTATTATCCTTTAATGCTGCAGCTCGGCTCAGAGCCCGGCCCTGCTGTTCTGACACTGACTCAGCCCTGAAGACACTTCACATCTCCAAGGTGACTGTGCTCGGGAGCAGTGATGTATCACGTAAATTTGCTTACATTCAAGGACACGTGCTCTTTCCTCTTGTTCCTGTCCTGACATGGTTCTCCCGAGTAGGGCTTGCTGTTACTTTCACCCTCGTATAAACACATGGGGTTATCTGTGAGGTCCCATGGTTCTGATGGTGGGTTGTGCTGGTGTAGCCAGGAGCTGCAGGAGGGACATCAGTAAAGGAGAGCTGGTGGCCAGCTCGGTAGGGATCTGAAGAGCTCAGTCCTTTAAGGGAGATCCCAAGCACTGTCCACTGACACAGGCTGTGGCTGGACATTGCATTTAATCCGTGCAATTGCAGGTGGCTGAATCTCTTCCCACTCCTCCTCTCACCCCTGCCTGTCCATGCCCTCAGAGAAGGAGTTGCTTCAATCACTTGATCCAGCAGGAAAACCTCCCATCAGAAAAACAAGAACAGCAACAAACCTGAAATAATCACTCCTCCAAATCACCCACCCAAACAGGCAGCCATCCATTCTCTGGACGTGGAGAGTGCTGGTCGGCCCTCAGAAGCCACCATGCAGCGAGTGTGGATTAAAGGCAGTGCCAACCCATCCTTCCCAGATGTGCAATGTGTGTGTGCCTGTATTTTTCCACTGTCAACTTGGCCGTAAATGCCTGCATAATGGGGATGCATTATAGTACCAGCTGCGGTTTTATTTAGAAGGGAGTAATGAATATTTTGTTCCAGCAGGCTGTTGAAATGAACGGGACCATCTGGTTAAAAGTTTTGCTCTCAGTCGTGTCACGATTCCCCGAAGTTGTAATCAAGCACCTTTCTGCCCTGGTCACGCCAAGTTTTATTTTTGGGTCCAGCTGTTGAACATGCTCCCAGATCCCGCAGCCCGTTAGCGTCCCGCTCTCGTTATTAGCACTGCCGTGGAAGCAGACTCACCTCTGCCTGGAATGGTAAAACTTCTCGCTGTTGCTAACAGTGCTGAGGAGATACTAATGAGGGTTTGAGGGCAAACACTGCCTCAGACAACACTGATCCTTGAAGAGCACAGAGCTAACTGCAGAAGCAATTGTGCTGCTCTTAAAAAATAAGCCATTGGTTCTCTTTTATTAGGTAGACATCCCCAGAGAGCCGTTCTGAAGCTCCCAGGTACCGTTTTCTCAGCTGTTGGATGCTCTCTGGAACTTTGGGGGAACGGTTTCTATTTTCTGCTGTCAAGCTGTTTGACTACATTGATTTTTTTGTATTACTTTGGCAACAGGTCACAGGAGGGACTGAGATCTTTTTTCCCACATGCCTGCACACAACGTATGCGTAGTCTTACCTTCCTCGTGTGGGAACTTGAACAGAGTGAGGGTTTGTGGTAGTGTTTTAAAGCTGCAGACCAGGTCTTAACCTGTAGGATTGCACCTAAGGTATCTGGATTGCATGCTGAAAATGACCAGAAAACCAGTTTGTCCCAGAGTCTGCCCAATCTGCGCATCTGTCTCGGGTTATTTTGTTGTGATAGGTGAATTGGGTGTGAGTTGGATACCAGGAGCAAAAGTTTCCCAGCGAATTCCAGCGTAAGCCCTGATTACACTGGGAATGGCAGTGCCCCAGCAGGCTGAAGGAGCCTGTCCAACAGGAGGTGCGGATCGTGACTCTTGTTTTCTCCCCTCTGCAGCATGGACAAGGATAGCCAGGATGTTCACCAGGTGCTGAATGAGCTCAAGAACAAGTTCCAGGAGATGAGGAAGCTGATCAGCGCCATGCCCGGCATCGGCGTGAGCCCAGAGCAGCAGCAGCAACAGCTGCAGAACCTGCGGGAGCAGGTCCGGACCAAGAACGAACTGCTGCAGAAGTACAAGAGCCTTTGCATGTTTGAAATCCCTAAGGAGTAGGAAGGGAGCAGCTCTGCTGGCTGGGACTGCGATACCTCCTCCCCTTGCTGGGACTGGGATACCTCTTCCCCTGGCTGGAGAAGAGAGAAAAAGCTGGCAGAGGTTTACTTAGTTTTGTTCTGTCACATCACTGTGAAGTTGTGGCTGTGTAGATCACAGGCCCATGACACTGATCCAGAACCCTTCGTGTGCTGCTCACACACGATGGTTACAGCAGTGCCTTTGCTCTGATCTGCTGTAGGACTCCGTGTGTTTACATATGCAGCTCTTTTCCCTTGGGGTTGGTTGGTGTATTTTTTTCATTCAAGCCAGAAGAACACATTCTGTTTTCTCAAAAGAAAAGACTGAAATACCTGCTGGTTAAGTTCAACAGGAAAAAATGGAGGCATTTTCTGCATTTATTTCTTTTTCACTTCTGAAATGACAAACATTGAAAGGAAGCATGCAGGGGAAGCTCGGGCTGTTTGGCCTGGAAAGCCTGTTTGCTGGGAAGGGTCTTTGGGCTACTTTGCAGCCAGTGTCTCGGAAGAGGAATAATTGCTTCCTGTTGCTTTTGTGTTTTTCTCTCTGTTTTTAACCAACTGGGAGTTGTGTTTGAGATGAGCCAAGTAAAGATTTAGAAACTCCAAACTGCCCCTCGTGTATTTACTGGGTGCACGTGGGCTGAACTGGGGGGGTGCATAGCCCAGGCCCTGCTCCTCTCTCTTAACATCACTTTGTGGTGACGTGGGAGAGCAAAGCAGAGCGGATTTCAGCAGGCTTTGGATGGGTAGGGCTCCCACAGCAGCTTGGTGAGCAACACAACCAAGGCATCCTACTCCTCAAACAGAAAAAGGAAAAGCAGGATCAAACCAAAATGACAGCAGCTTTAGTTATTCCCTAAGCGACCCAAGTCAAGCTCCACAGGATGGATCAGTTCTGTGTCTTTAATGCCCCAGGGGCTTCCCACAAACACAAACACTGAGCTCATGTTGAGTGTTTGCCAGATGCGTGTGGAAAGCTCTCGAATGTTGATTGCTCTCAGATGGGTCCCAGAACTCCTTGTCCTCTGTCCTCCTGCTGGGAGCTGCTGGGTGTCGGGTGACAGCCTGGCGAGCATCTCACCCACTAACAGGTACGTGTCAAGCCCTCGGATCTCACGGTTCTCTGAGTTAAGGTGGTGCAGGTCAGGAGAGGGGGAGCTGAAAAATGGAGGAGTGAAATACGGCATCGGTTGAGAGCAGGTGGCATTCAAAGCATGAGAACAGGGTCTGTTTGGGTAGGATTTGGCTTCCCAAAGCCAAGAGGCAAGTAACTATGCTCACTGGGAGCTGGGGTAGTTGCAGCTCAGCTGTGGCTCAGAGATCGCTCTGTCCCCACTGACGGTAATTTCTTGGGAAGGTGCCCGTGTGTAAACTCCGAGCAAAGCAGAGCACCAAGATAAACAGAGCACAATGTACACTTTTTTTATTACTGAAATGGCTTTCCTGCCAGCCATTCCTGGTCCCAGCTCAATAAATTCCTACGTTTCATGCCTTGATGTAGGTTCCTCCTTTTGGCCAGCTGCTGTTCCCAGGGAACCAGGCCATGTGAAGAGCTGGAAGCAGCAAAGTGTTTCCAAAGAATTGTCTGGCACTTAGCACAGCATCAAGTTCACTCGAATCCAAGTTTCAGGCCAAACTGAAGCGGTTTTGTTTGCAGTCTCACTCACCCACCCCCTATGGCTTCAGGAGAATTTTCCCCTGTTAGCATATATTCGGTGTCGATCTGCTGTGTGACTTTGAGGGCGGGATGGGGCTGCTGAGTGTGATCAGAAACAGGAGGCTGCTCCACCAGAGCTGTCCTTTGCAGAGCTTTCACTTTTTCCTTTCACTTCCAGCAGTGGTTACTGGCACTTGCTATTACCCAGAGATCAAAAAAACATCAAATGCAAAGGTGACCTTTCGAGCAAAGTATTTCCTTTACTCACATTGCAAAATAAAAACAATATCCCGGACGGGGCGCAAATGAATCACTCTCTGTTGACATCATTAAGGAGTGTTTATTTAATCGGGGAAAGGCATGAAGCACAAGGAGCTCTTTGTAATTAAATGATGTCATTTCACTTGGTTTGTGTGGCGAATGAGATGCTGATGCCCAGCGGAGTGGGGAAAGCACCACAGCCAGGAGAGCTGCACGAGTAACAGCGTGCATGGCCCCTCACTGCCCTGCGCTTTCTGAGATGGAAACCTTTGCACTGACAGTCAGAGAAAGTGGGGTAATAAAGGCATAGAGCTGAGGGTTGAGCCAGCCTGGCAGCCAGGATCAGGGCCTGGGTTTGACAGGATTTGGTTTTGCTGTGGGGACCGGGGAAGAAGCGGAGGCAAAAGGCACAAAGTGTCATTGGAAAAAAAAAAAAGGTTTTATTATTTTGTAGAAAAAATAAAACATCAAGTTTCACCCATGGTAGAAACACGTGAAGATCTTTGTTCATGTCGATGACAACCGATACCTACGTAAAGTGCCTATTGTTTTCTCATTTATAAAACCCTTCCCGCTCCCCCCGCCCCCCAAATCTTGCAGATCAGACAAGACAAATGTAAACAAGAGTCAGTTTTTGGTCCATTGGGGCTTTAACTCTGCGGAGTCTTTGCAACACCTTAGGAGTGTCTGCTGCACGTGTTTTGCGAACACAGACAAACACACGACACAGAGCCAGAGTCCGTGCACAGCTTCTCAAGTAAAAAGGAACAGAACGAAACAAAAAGAAACCCATAAGCCCCAGGTGGATTCTCACAGGTCTCTGCCCTCCTGAGAGCAATGCCCTGGCCCAGGGCTGGGCAGTTTGGGATGGCTCATCCTCCCAACTCAGCATCTGCACTCTGCCATTCTCATCTCCCTGTTCCCCTCCTGCCTCCAAATCCTCCCCCTCTCCCAACATGTGCCCCGGGGCTGGGGGGTGGGGGAGGGGAAGCTGATGGGAGGATGGAGGCTGGGGAAGAGACAAGTCTGCGCCCAGCTGGCTGCGTGCCCGCCCTCCTGCCTGCCCAGAGTCCCATTGGAAACGAGCATCCTTCCCCCTTCCCTTCCTTCCTTCCTCCCTTCTTCCCTCCTTCGCTGGAGCTGGGGCTCCTAGCTGATCACACAGCGGTCCTTCTCCTTGCCGTGCCCTCCGCCGATGGCTTTCTCACGGATGTACATGAGGTCGCTGTGGACGCTGGGCCGGCGGGCGAAGGGAGCCACGACACCGTACGCCTCCTCCGTGCTGCCCCGGCCGCCCTCCTTCAGCAGCCTTTTGCCTTTCAGAGCCTTCTTGTGCAGGATGTCGCAGTACTGGACCGAGACCTTGCGGTGCAGGTCGGGGCTCATCTCGCTGGGCAGCTTGGCCATGGCGAAGAGTGCCTGGAACATCTGGTCCAGGCTGCTGTTCTTCTTGGCTGAGATCTCGAAGTAGGCGCATTTCTTGGGGTCTGCGCCCACCAACTGCTCGATCTCTCGGGGCTGAACCTCCCGGTAAAAGTCCCGGTCGCCCTTGTTGCCGCAGATCACCAGGGGCACCTCGATGTTCTCCTTGGTTTTGTTCTTCAGGCACGACTTGGTCTCCAGGATCTGCTGCTTCAGGCGCTGCACCTCCTCGAAGGAGTCCCGGTTGTCCAGGCTGAACACGAGGATGAACACATCGCCTGGGGACAAAGCGGGGACGTGAGACGGCTGCGGGGGTGGGGACCCACACACTGACCCATAGACACAGCAGGGAGGGGAGGACCGGGCAACAAAGTCGCTCACCCAACGCGCGCACAAAATCCCACTCAAGAGATGTGCAGAAAGCCATCTCAAAAGTGACCAAGAAAACCCAAACTCCACCAGGAGAACCTCCCAGTGCTCCCCAGCCACGTACCTGTGAGGATGGACAGGCGCCGCATGGCGGGGAAGGGGTGGTTGCCCGACGTGTCCAGGATGTCGAGCTGGTACACCTCGCCACGGATGCTGTAGAACTTGCGGTGGAAGTCCTCGATGGTGGGAGTGTACTGCTCCTCGAAGCGGCCGGTGAGGAAGCGCGAGACGATGGCCGTCTTGCCCACCTTGGAGGAGCCCAGGATGACCATGCGGTAGCAGTTCTTGGCGGGGATGCTCAGCTCAGCCTCGCTGGGACACATCTTCTTGATCATCGCTGCCAGTTTCATTGAAGCCAGACGAAGTGCAGCTTGCTCCGAGAGGATGAGGAAGGCGTGGTGCGCCTGGCAGCTCAGCCCTTCTCTCTCCCAGCCTGGAAGGCCGCTCTGAGCTCTGCACGCCCGGGGTCTCCGCGTTATATGGAGGTGGCAGCGCCCGCCCCTCGGCGCGTCACGGCCCGGGGCTGAGTCAGAGCCGCCCCGCTCCGCCCCGCACACAGCGCGGATCCGGCCCGAGTGCGGTGCGGCTGCGGGTCCCGGAGCTCCGCACGCCCCAAGCGGGGAGCAGAGGGTCTGGGACGGGGAGCGGAGGGTCGGGGAGCCGCAGCACGGCTCCGTTTCGCGTTTACGGTCCCGTGCGTGGGAAAAGCTGAAAAAATAGCGCTCTTTGGGGAGTTACGGGCGCAGCGGGAGCCGAGAGTCGGGGTCCCGTCGGGTGCTGCAGCTCGGGGAGGGGGACTTTGTGCAGTTGGTTTTTGCTGAAATCCCGGCCCGACCTCAGCCCCTGCTGCCCCAAGCTGATGGAAGCCCGTCCTCAGCTCCTTCCCCAGCCCTATCCCCAGCCCAGCCTCGGCTCGACTCTATCCTCAACCAATCTCAGCCCATCCCGACCTTATCCCGACCCTATTCCCATCTTCACCCCGTCCCTCTCCCCATCCCGACCCCATCTCAGCCCCAGCCCGCACTCCGCCGCCTGCAGCCCCTCCCGCCCCCGCTAGAGCGCGGCCGAGGGCCCCACCACGGCTCGGGCAGAGCCACCCCCCCCTCCGCCCAGAACCCCCTCGGGGAGAACACGGCCGCACCCCGAACCCGCAACCCCCGGGGCAGGAAAGGATGATGCTCGCGGGGATGCAGGGATGCTCCTGCCGGCGGTTGGCTCTCACCGGAGATAGGTGCGATTGGGAAACTTGGGATGAAAAACTCCTCTTTGAGAATGTACAAACAAACATACAAACAAACAAACACAGCGGCTTTGCACAAGTTCGTGCTTCAACGTGATCCCGACAAGCAGGAGCCCCGCCTGCAGCGCTGCATGGGACTCAGGGTCGGGTGGAAGCTGGAATTTGAGGAACACGGGGCATTTCAGCAGCACTGCTGAGGAAACGGATGCTGCTGAGCTGACCGTCTCCCTCTGGGGGTGTTCCAGCACTTGGAGGTTTATTTAAACACTCTCCAAAGCTTTATGGAGGAGCTGCGGCTCTGGCAGAGACCACAGGATGGGACCGAGCGCGTATTGATCTGAGCTCGAGACAGCGAGCAGCTCCGAGGGTTGGTTGTAGAGCACAGATGTATCAGCCCCAAATAACGGAAAGATCATTTAATTGTGGCAGCTGACGGAAAGCAGCGGGAGGAATAAGAAGTGCCTACCTCTGGGGGACAGACACATCAAATACCTTGATTAGATCTTATTGGTAACCGTATCCCTATTAATAGTGCCAGGAACGGGTAAAAATAGCCTGCTCGAAGCCTCCTCTCGGGTTAGCAGGCTTTAACAAATGGAAAATCCATTTCCTTTCTTTGGTGACAGTGGCGGCGTGGGATCAGTGCGGGGGTGCGATGGGAGCTGTGACCCCCGGCTCCGAGGAGCAGGACCGGGGCCGGCAGAGCCCGCAGCCGCCGTCCTTCAGCCCCATCGCTGTACTCGAGGCTCTCGCGGAGTCACGCAGAGCCGGAGAGGGGGACCATTACGTGGCATTAAGCCTCAGTCCCCCAGGAGCGCCTCGGTACTCCGCTGGTGCACGCAGAGCACGCTCGCCCGCATCCTTTGATGGATGAGCGCGGCCGCACCGCGCCGCGAGGCAGCGCCTTCCCATGGATACGGCCGTTAAGAAACCACCGCCTATTTCTGAGCCGGCCGCAGATTGCCTGAGCCCGAAGCAGGGACAGCAGCTACGGCAGCGTCTCGTCTCCCTCCCCCCACCCCGGCTGCGGTCCGACCACCCCGATGGGCGCTGCCTTTGAGGGCTTTGCAGGATGCAAGCTCTGTGCTTTGCTCCCCTTGCAACCCAACATCCTCAGCGCCTGCCGTTCCCCGCTGCCTTTGCTGTTTCTTTTCACCCGTCGGTGTTTTTACCCGAAACCCGACGGCCTCGCAGAGGAATTCCGCGAAAGCGGCACCGAGGGACAGAGCGCGCAGCTCTCGGTGCGTCCCCGGGGTCCCCTCCGGACACGCTGTGCCAGCAGCAGGACCGGCGCCTGCGGAAATGTACGATGCAAAATGTACCAGAAAGTTCCGAGTGTGCATGGCACGGCCGAGCCCGGAAGAGGAGACCTGGAGGGATGCTCGGGAAACATCGGCACACGGTTCTGCTTGCTGCTGGAGCCGGGAGGTGTCTGCACCCCAGGGCTGAGCTGCTTCCCATGGGACCAAGGGGTTAAAAGATGAGAAGGGAACGTGTCCCAGAGCACACAGCCCCCGGACCCATTCTGGGCCGTGGAGAGGAGCAGATGCCACGTGAGATCCCTGTCTCAGCTCTTAGGATTTACCATGCTGCCGTGTCCTACCAAGCACCTGTCCACCGCTCAGCACTGGGAGCTCCGTGTGTGCGCACACCCCCAGCCCCGCACTCCCGGCTCCCAAATTCCTGCTATTTCCCCCCAGTCCCCAGCTGCTGCCCTGCTGCTCCCCGGGATGGAGGCAGCAGGGAGGAGCACAGGACAGGGAGGGAGGGAGGGCACTGCTGGAGCTCCCGTGTGTCCCACGGAGAAAAGAATCTGATCAAATCAAGACGCAGGACCTGGGGTTGCTCTTCATTCCCTATACTATTAGCTTGTCTCATTTTATTGACTCCTCTTTAAAGCTTTTCAAAAGAAGCATGTAATTCACAATGTATAATTTTTCCCAGATGAGATGCAGGGCCATGGTAGGGGCTGCTTTTATTTCCTTCCTTCCCCCTCCAACACTCCCCCCACTCCTTTTTTATTTTTATTTTTTTGCAACACTTTTGATGTCTCCTGTTTCCCTGTCACCCTCGGGGTGTGATTGGTAGGAAGCTGGAAAGCTGGAGATACCTCAAATGCCCAACTCCCACGAGCACAGAATCATAGGATCACCACCAAGGTTGGAAAAGACCCCAGAGATCATCCAGTCCAACCAGCCTGGCTCCTGCTGTGGCATTACATGTGCTCAGGACAGCTCTGTGCTCTGCACTCCTGGTGTTCTGCATCCTCTCCCTTTCTCCCATCGCTTTTTTTTTTTTATGGGTTTCTCATTATTGTGACCGGGATGGGACCCAGCTCACAGCTGTGCCATGTGTGTGGAGGTGTCGAGCACCTCACAGGGCTCAGCTTCACAGCCCAGGGACAGTGGAAGCATCTGGAGCTGTACGCAACTCCAGCAGCACCTGCTCACCTCTGAGGAGCATCAGCTGTCCTGGGATTAGAGAGAAATGTCACCTGTAACTGGACCTGGGCAGCTCCGGGCCTGGAATATAGGGCATGGGGGAGAGAGAGGCTTGGTGACCCCAGCAGATGTGTTGCTACAGATTTCAGGAGGGTTCCCATGGAAATGGCAGTGGCTGCCAGGGCAATGGGACAAAAATAAAAGGCCTTTGGATGAAAGCAGAGCCCGAGAGGCAGCGATCTGAGATGGGCTCTCCAGGCTGTGGGGCTGCAGCGGGGCTGGGGAGGGTGTGGGCAGCCCCCGTGAGGATGAGTTCATCACATCCCCTCCTCTGGGGCTCCGATGAAGCAGTCAGTGCCCAACCTGCTTCTGAGAGCCCACGTCCCACTGAGTGCTGTGCTCAGACCGTGCTCCTCCTCCCACACTGAACTCCATCTCACCCACTGCTGCCGGACCAACCCACGCCCCCTCCTGCTGCACAGTCACACCGATCCACAGCACCTGCAGAGTCCCAGGGCCACATTCCCCTCTTGCTGCCCACACTGCAGAACTGCCGACTCAGCAAATCCCATCCAGGACCGTGCAGGAACGGTGTGGGGCTGCAGGCACTGCCAGCTCCGCTGATGCGAGAAGCGCTCGCTCGATTGCGACTCGTGTTTGTTTTCTGTTACTGCCTCATCGTGTTCGTGTTTCATGTAAGGGCTGACAGCCTTTTCTCCCCAAGGTGAGGGAAGTGCAGTGATGGACGCAAGCAAACACAGCACGGGGGTGATGGGTGGTCACTGCGGGGTCAGTGTGGGGGTGTGGGGCTGCTTGTCTGACCCTGGTGCCTCCAAGGAACAGTGATCAGGATGCAGTTCAGTGTGACCCCGCAGAGAGGATCCCAGTGGCACTATGCATCCCAGTGCTGTGGCAACTATGGGTAGTTTCCCATAAAAAACCATCCCATGAAGTTTGATGCGTTCAGTACCACGTGCATACGGTATCATGCGCGTGTGAGGTTGGCACGGAAGGGGAATGTGGGGTTGAACCCTGCTGCCAGGTGACTGAGGGCACTGCTGAGGTCTGTGCCACACAGGGTGACCGGGGGCACAGCACACAGTGACCGCACTGCCCCGGCTGTCCCTGCCCCCTTGCAGTTGTCATTTATCCAGCTCCCCGTTTCCTGGTGTTTGCTCTGGAGGAATGCACCGAGCTCGGGGAGTTATCTGCAGCATCTGTACACGGCCTCGTGCTGCTTTCCCCAAGGCTGCAAACAAACCTCTGTGCCAAGGCCGAACAGCACAGCATGCCCCGCACGGCGTCGGAGGTGCGAAGTTCAGCACAGCCCCAGAGATGAGCAATGCAAAGAGGGTGGAGAGAGGGAAGGGCTGGGTGTGAAGCACTCACTGCAGCACCAAACCCCCAAGCTTTTGGGATGCTGTGAGTTTGCAAGGCAGCGCGGCCCCATCAGTGGGTTTATGGTGGTAGACACCATCCTGGGGGGGTTATCCCAGGCAGGCCCTGCACCGAGAGCAAGGAGGCACCAACACAACTGTGTGCCTCTCAGGAAGGACTGCTCCAAAGAGAAGCTCCAAATTGCTTTGGAGCAGTCCTTCCTGAGGAGCACACAGCTCTCTGGTCAATAACCATTTCACCTCTCAACAAATCTCAGTTTATTTGCACGAGTGACTCGGAGCCTGGGCTGGCGATTCTGACACGAATGTCCGCAGTGCAACGGATCCTCTCCTTGCTGGTTGCTATGGCACTGGGCTGCTGTAGCCTCTGCCTATAAACATTCACCGTGGAGGGGATGTGGAAACTTATCTAAAAATAAAATACTATGCCCAAGTCTTTAGGAGGAAGGTCGTCGAGATACCAATAAAAAAAAAAATCATCCTTGTGCAACGGCTCCGAAACAGAAACACAACGTCCCTGAGCCCTGCTGGAGGAAACAGGAAAAGAAAGAAAAAAAAGAGAAAGAAACTGACACTTTTAATTCCCGTTGAGCAATGCTGGAAGGGTGAGCTGCAGCTGGGCACGAGCAGGAGGGAACGGGGCCGTGGTGCTGGGAGAGGAGAGGACCTTCTCCAGAGGGGACACTGCGATGCTGGGACAAAGCACGGTGTCACCACGGGACCAGACTCAGCCCACGTCCCTGTGGGAGCATCGCTGTTCCCTTCCCTTGAGTTTTTGGTGTTTTTTTGGTCATTTACAGCTTATTTCTTGAACCACTCTGGGAATCTGTAAACACTGAGCGTGGGGCTGTGGTGTCAGCCCTGCAGCCTTCCTTCTGGGGCCGGATCCAGCAGCAGGGACGAGCCCAGGCTGCGTTTCATGTCGGCTGGTGGGGGCAAGGCACTGTGTGGTGGGACGGTGGGTGGGAACCTCGTGTGGCCACGGGGAAAGGGGGACTGCATGGGGTTGGAGGGCTGATGGGGTTTGTCCCTGGGGCACAGAGAGCCATGGGGCAGTGGGGCAGTGGCACCAGGGGATTGCTCGCTGTGCTGATGAGCACTGAACCTTCCCCTTGGTCTTCTCCACTCCCAGCCTGGTTTCTCCATGTTGGAGCTTTGCTGTGGGACAGCTGCCATGCCTCTGTCCCCTCGGGCAGTGGTTTAAGTAGGACATTCACATCTATGTGACCTGCTGTCCCCTGTCTGGGAGCCTTTGCAAATATCACAAAGATGCTACAGAGCTCTGCAGTGGTGGGAAAGTGCAGGGATGGACGAGGAGTTCTCTCTGCTCCAGAGGGGTCTGGGGTTGGATTTGCAATGGTTGCCCTTCTTCCTCTCCCTGTGAGAGCCCCAAGGGCACCACCCTGACCAAGCCATGCCTCTTTGGCAGTGTCTGTTTGCTACGAAGGATCAGAGTTCTGTGCCCTCACTTCCACGTGCCAGCCTGCAAAGCAAGCAATGAGCTCTGACGTGCTGTCCGAAAAGCACAAGGAACCCAACACTGAGACCTTACTTCCAAAAGGCCCCTGGTGCCCCCATCGCTGTTCTGCCCTCCAGGCTGGGGCTGGATTGCTTTGTCTCTGCAGATCCTCAGTGGTCAATGTGGGAGGAGAAGTTGGGGGGCTGAACGGGGCTCTCCAGCTCCTGTGCCATGCTCACACTGCTCCTCTGATGGCTTCCAAGACTGCAGGGTGCTCAGTCAGCTCATTAGGGGTTGCTGGGCTAATTACCAGGAAACATCTCAGTAGGAAAATGGGCAAATTGGACAGCACGGGGAGCAGAAGGGCACGCTGCACTGAGGTGTCCGAGGCACTGCATTGTGAGAGGCAAAGAGCAGAGTCTGGTAAGGACCTTGTGCAGCACCTGGCTGCTCTCAGGAGCATGTGGCGTGGCCATTTTGGAGACATACCTGTCGCTAATTGCTCTTTGATCCCCTCTGTTTCTGCTGGTAGATTTCCTCTGTGAAAGGCCTGTGGATGGGAGGGTGGGAATGTGGGGAGGGGGGAGGCAGAGGGACACGGGAAGGGCAAAAAAAGTGGGGGAGAAGATGAAACCATAAGTTCCTCATGCTCTGGGGGAACTCTGCTCCCACCTCCCACTAAAGACCTTTCCCAGCACTTCTGGGGACGATTCCGGGCTGCTTCACCCAGAGCTGCTGGGCAGTTGGAACTGAAATATCAGAGAAGCCCCTCTGAGAAATCGCAAAATGCAAAATGTTCTCCTTGCATCTCATCAGGTGCCACAATGAGCCCTCTTACTGCCATCCTCATTGCTGTCGTATGGATGGAATTAGGCATCCAAAAGAGAAAAAAAACCTCATTCTGATAAAAATAAACAAAGCCACAAACGTTCCTAGAACTCAGCACATAGTTTCAGAAAGGAATCTGCCCATTATGAAAACAATTGGAAAACAATCCTCTGTTTTCCTTATTCCCCACTGAATGAATCGGAAAAAACATCTCTGCTTCTGCAGTTCCCCGAAACCTCGGGAGTTAAAGCTGGAAGAAATAATTAGAAGCTCTCCAGTTTTTCAGAGCTACTCACCCCTCGTACAGCACTGCAATTGTGTAGGAAATTGCCACTACAGCTGTCAGCAAAAGGCCAGCTGGGCTTGCATGCCTGTTTTGAAAGAGAAGGAAAAGATCAGGTGAGTACGTGGGCTTATGCAAGACCTGCTTTAGAAAGTGAAATGAGACGTTAGGCTCCATGAGAGCACTCCCTTGCTCATTAAACAGAAGTGAACAAAAGGTGGACTTCTTTTTTTTGTGCTCAATGTTAACTGTCTTAGACAGATGTTACTTGGCAGAGACTCTTCCCCAGCCTTCTTCGGCAACTTCTTTCAAGTCTGATCCCCTCATGTCTCTGTTCACAGAGTTTCTGCTTTGATGCTAAGTCCTGAGATTATAAGGCTGCTTAATAGTTGAGCAGCTGCTTACGTAGGGCCGTGGCTCTGAGCCAGTGAGCTATAAGGGAAATGCCTGATGTGCACAGAAATACGGCCACCCAGGGTGCAGGAGGCACCTGGCAGACAGAGCAGAGTATGGCTCTGTAGATATTGAGCTGAGCCATCACAGACTGGGATGGGAAGGGACGGAAGGATGGAAGGGATGGGAAGGGATGGGAAGGGATGGAAGATGGGTATGGAATAGAAGGGATGGGAAAGGATGGGAAGATTTGGAAGAGATGGCAAAGAACAGCTGGTGAAGGCCCCGGGATCCCAGCAGTCTTCAAACCATGTACCAAGAGCACTCTGTGGTGTGCAAATTCCCCACAAAGTCCCAGCTTCATCTCCCCAGCCAGGAGCGTAGCTGTGTCCAGTTCACTGCTTAGCATGACACCCCCAAACCTCCTTTCTGCATCCTATGCCTCCAGCTACTGGCTGCACGTGTAGCCCTTAATTAGGACACTGCTGCTTGTCTTTAATTGCTGGTTGGAGCTCAGTTCTCTGACGGAGACGGAGTTGGCTGTCAGCAGAAAAATGTACTTAGCTGGTCCCTGGTGAGGATAAACATCATGCAGCCCTCGTGCAAGAGGACCTGCCCTGCTGGGAAAAAGTGCCTTCAGAAGAGAGACCAAGTGACCTGAGCCCCACACCAGGCAAAGCAGCCATCAGGTAGCACCTGGCTGCATCAGTTCCTGGAGAGATGCTCACAAATCTTCACTTTTCTACTGTTTCAATTTCACTTTTTTTTTTTCTTCTCATTAGGAAACACGGGACAACTTCTTCGTTGCCAACCCCCTGCTATTACATGCTTAGTCATGTCTCCTCCTTGATTTGTATCAGAGAGAACAAATTTGCATGATTGTTTGTTGACAGCAAGACCTCTAATTGCATCATTTGGCTGCAGTGCCTGCTCTGATTTACACAGCCTGTTGCCATGAGTTAAAACACTTCCCGTGCCACAGATACACAAGGCTGTCTCTAGACAACCAATGCTCCATTTGTCTTTTGTGAGAAACGAGGCTGCTGGACTGGAGCAATGAGAGGCATCTTGGTGTTTCACTCCTCTTACAAGCTCGACCTACTTCTTGGGCAGCAGCTCATTTTCTAGCAGGGTCAGAGATGAGTCAGCCGGGTAGGTTTTGTGGTCCTGGCACAGGGGCTTTTTTGAGGGAGTTTGTCTGTCCCCAGCCCTTGCTTCATCTTCACATTGCTGTGGATGTTTTGCAAAAGCTCCCGAGTGCTTGTGTGCTCATGTCCTTCCCTTCCAGCACTGCTCTTCCTGGGTGCTGAACATGGGGTATTTGCTCCTGTTGTATGCTTGCTGCCCACATTCTGTTCCTCCTTGAGCTCCCATTTTCATGACAAGTGGTGGAGGAACCCAGTCCCCGTGCATCTCACAGGCACAGCGAGGAGCCCTGAGTGCCCTGTGCCCATCACCTGCTCTGCACAGAAGGTGTCAAAGTGCTGCCTGCTGCGTACTAAGCAGATGCATTTATTTTGTCCAAGAAGCTGCCATTAGTTGAATCTGGGATATGTGCAATGTCCTGGAAGGGAGAAAATAGCAGCTCTGGCCTCAAGTGATGCTCTTAATGCCAGAGACCTAATCACAGGCTGTCTGGGGTGCTGCCAGACCTGCTTACGTTACACCCTATGTACACTTACAGATGTAAATGAATCAAATCCTTGGGCTCTGATGCTACAATATGGGGTTTCATACATCACTGAGGGAGGAGAAATATGCTTTAAATTTCAGGCCTGTCCAAAACCAGCCAGAAGTTGCTCTCCTCCTGTGCCAACAGCTCAGCTGCACATGCCTGCCACTGCCAGAATTCTGTCCCTGACCCACATCTCAAAGCCCTATGGTCCCATGGGGAGCACAGAAGAGCCCTGGGGTCCCCGTTACAACTCAGAAACTCACACAGGGATCCCAGGGAAGAGAGACAGTCACCAGCACAGCACACTGGAGCTCCCCAGGGCCAGGCTGTGTCCTGGTGCCACTTTGCACAGCTCCAGCAATTTGTCAACAGCAATTGTTGCTCACGCCTCGCTGCCCTTTATGGTGGCAGCCCTTTAATGAGAAAAAGAGGCAATCATGCCGTTGTCTCGAGCCGCTTTAAGATTCTTTTGCCCAGGACCGTGGCTGAAGACCAAAGCGACGTTCACCCAGCGTGACTGCTCATTCGTGGGGGTGAGGAAGGAATTTCTGCAACATAAACAGCTCGAGAGGGCTCATCTGGTTCAGCAGGAGTTCCAGGAAATGGCTCAATTGTAAAACAATACAGATCTCCTTACAAGCTCTCTGTCTAAATGCCTCCTTGTGGGGTGGCACGTGCGGTTCTGTCCCCCTGTCCCACCCCAGCCCCTGGTGCCAGCTCTTGGGCACCACTTCCCAGGGCCTGGACCCAATTCAGCTGTCGTGGGGCTGTGAGGAGGGCAAAGAGTGCTGTGCAGCGAGCCCTGATGGCTGCAGGGGGGATGTCAAAGTGCAGAAGGAACACAAGGCTCAGAGACACCACCTTTACTCATTAACAGGGGCCAGAAAGCACTGCAGTGCTGCGCATGCGGCTGGGAAAGTGAGAAGTGGCAAAGTGCTTTGTTTTCCCACTGGTGTATTTAAGGGGGGTGTCCTGCGTGGCAGTGCCTGTGCAAAACACCCAGTGATAAAGTCCAGCAGTACTCTCCGGGCACCCAACACAACCCTGCCATGGTTTTTACTCCTGGGCAAATAAATAGAATGTGATATTAAATGAAAACCACATAAAACTTATTACATGGAATAGAGTATATTGCTCATTTACTGCTAAATTACAGCCTATTCATTTCCTCCTAAGCAGGCTATTAAGCTGTGTTGTATCACATGAGGAGTGTTTCGGAAGTGCTGTCTCCATGCAGAGGGGGGGAGGAGTGCTGGCTTGTTTTGTTTTTTCCAGAGGTAATTATAGGGTCACACCAATCCCTGGTATCAATGCGTGGCCCCCGCTGAGTGACACCCGGCGTGAATTTGGCCCTGGCTGTTGGTTTTTCCACGTGCAGAGCTTGCCAAGGACCCCATTTGGCTGCAGAGCATTTGCTGATGTTTCCTCTCCCCAGCACTTGGCCATTATTTATTTTCCGACAATTAATGCCACACGTCTTTTTATGGCAGAGAAAGGTTTTGCGTGTGCAAAAATAGTTGGGAAGCAAGAAGCCAAGGCGTGCTGCACTTCCCCTGCTGTTTTATTCCCCAGTCGTGTCTCTGCCCTCACCAAACATTTCTTTGGCTGCTGATTCAAGCCATCATCTTAGTCCCCCCACCAAGTACAGCAGCAGAAGCACATACTCACATGAGGGACCAGCCCAGGTAGACGGCCGTGCTGCCCCAGTACATGGGGTTATCCAGGATGCTGAAGGGGAAGCAGGTCACTTTTGCCTCCATCAGGATGCCAAAGTAATCCCCTGCAGGGTGAAAAAACGGTTTCTCATTAGGCTTCACAAGGTGGGGGGGACCAGCATGCAACATTATGGGGCATCTCTGCCGTGGGCAGAGCAGTGGCAAACAAAGGGTTTGTCTGCTGACTTTCAGGCTGAGAAATCAGCAGCAAACAGGCTGAGTGTCTACTCCATCTCCAACAGCTTTTCCTGGAATGACTCTCTGCCCACCAGGAAGGGCTGTGCATTTGTGCACTGTGGTGAGGTGACGGCAGATACATTCCTCACGGGGACACAGCTCTTGTGGTCCCAACTGGTTGGTTCTGCTTTTTCATTTGAAAATCGCCCCTCTGAAACCACTTGAGAAGGAAGCAAGTGCACAGGATCAAAAACATTTCCTGGGGAAATAAGCCCAGTGCACAGTAATGGTGTTTTGAGGTGGTACAGCTGAGACTGCCACCACCAAATGCCCCCATTCAGTGCCACTCTTATCTCATAGCTCAGAGAATTTCTCAGAATTTCAGAAAATAGCACCTCTGCCTACAAAGCGCTCAATTATCGGCACGATGATGATAATAGGTGATTTTCATCTGTAACGAGGAAAGCTTTCAGAACTGTCAGCTTCCAACCAGCTTCCTATCAACCTCGGAGCAATCCTTCCACGACAAGCGAGATGTGTGCAGCGTGCAGCTCTCACTTTGGGGGAGCAACAGGGCTGGGATGCTGAGCTTTGGCTTCTCCTGGGCTTACAATGAGACCACAAAGGCCAGCAAGGATTTTGCTCTGTGTCCTCAGCACAAGACACAGCACAACCCAGCGAGCAGCCCATGGCCATGGGTTGTGTTCCCAGCTCGTTCCTGCCCTTGGGCAAATCTCCTCCGTCCCTCCCAGTGCCATTGTGCACTGATCACAATACCAGTCTTTCTCGTAGTGCAGTGGGGGTGAGGATTAATGGATGGTGCGAAAGTGCTTGGAAATTCAGATAAAAGGCATTATGGGACCACAAAGTATTCAAGGTTATTATTATTACCTGGATCGTGGTGTAATTTCTTTGACCTCACGTGGTGCAAAAACATTTATTTCCAAGGATAAATAGCGCCTGCCCAATTATACAATGCTTTTGGACTTTAACTGCAGGCCACTAAGTGAGATAATTGCCTGGTATTCACACGATATGTTCTCACAGTCGCTTGGCAATGCGGCTCAGAGATTGTTCTGCTAGAAAGCCCCCCCGAAGCCACAGCCCATTGCTGTGCTTTCTTCTGTGTCAAAACGTTCATTATCCCTGCCCGCCCTCGCCTTCGGGTGGAACACTTTGCTCCCCAAAGGGCGCTGGCATCAAGGAGGTTTGCACAAAGCGAATGCAAGCAGCAGAGAGGACCTGCAGACCTTCTATACTGACATATAGCAGGTGCTTTTCACAGCCCCCTGAGCCCGACCCAGAGCTGCTGGGTCCACTGTGACCCACTGACAAAGTCCAGTCAGGTTTGATTTGCTTGAAATCTTTGTCAGTGTTGGAAGAAGCTGTGCCTAGGTGCAGATGGATGGGTTGGGGCAGGCAGCACAGCCCTCCACCTTTGGGAAGTCAAGCACCCATTACTGCCTGTGTTAGAAAATAGGGCAAACAGCTCCAAAATAAATTCCAGCCAGTGCACGGCTGGGAGAAGGGGAGAGGAAAGGGCTGCCAGGGCAAGGGGCTGCATCCAGCCACAGCAGAGAACGGGACTGACACCGCTGGGATCTCATGGGCAGCCCTGATGCAGTCTTCTTGTCCTGCCTGCTTCAGCACTCACTGCTTTTAATAAAACCAAAAGGGAAAGGACTGATGCTGTCTCAGTCAGTCTACTAAATGCTTGGGAATCTCACGCTCTCTCAAAACTTCTCTTGAGCTCCACTGACTGAGAAGAAGGAGGATGATGTCATTACCCTCTTCTTGCTGAAGAAGCACAGCCCTTGGCCATGCACAGCAAGAAGTGCCAGCACCTCGTGGTGCAGGCAATAGGGTGACAAGAGCACAGTCCCGAGCCAGAGAGCACCACGTGGGCCCCCTGAGACCTGCAGGGATGAGCACAAGTGCCACCCCAGGCCACCAGCACCCAACTCCTCCCTGCCCAGGTCACGGGGCTGTGCCCCTGCTTACGCTGAGCCTGACTCACCCGTTTGCTTTCCCCCAGAGGTTCAGGCCCAGTGGGTCCTCGTGGGCAGTGAATCAGGCTTTGCGTAAGCAAGCCCAGAGCTGGCTGTGCTTCAGGAGCACTCAACCAGCTCGAGCTGATGGGTGCTGCTGTGCCTGGCCTCCCGGACCTGTCTCCGTGTGCACAGCATCACTCCTGTGCTGTGGGTGTGTTCCTCCCCATGGTTGGGGGGCAGGGATGCAACACGGGGCCAGGAGAATGGATGCTGAGAGCACACGTCCAGGAGTACCGGGATCTGTTTCGGGCAGCAGGATCTTGGCCAACTCAACACATTTCTTTGCAACCCGACTTGAAAGCAGGAAGGCTTATTCCCTCCCTCTCTTCTTCCTGGAGACACGGCAGGAGCTAATTGAATTTGGTTTGTAAAGCACTTGCAAAAAGCACAGCCTAAATGCAGTGTGAAAGCTAGGGCTGTGATTATTCCAGCCAGCAGGAGCTGCCCCTTTCCTCCGGTATTTATTGTTCCTGTCTCTATTTTATTTTTATGAATTCCACACATACTGGCATGTTTCTAAAGTCAACAATGCTAATAGAATTACACCCTAAATGTGAAAGCAGTGGAAAATGCCTTTTGCCATGAAGCGGCAGATAAAAGAACCTGTCAAAGAACGTCGTGTTTATTGCAGAGGGGAAGAACAAATGAGACTGTGCCTGAGCACGTGCTGGACGGCTGTGGGCTCAGCACGAGGCTGCTGGATAGCTCTCACTTCATCCTCCTCTTCTTCCTCCTCTTCCCACCATGCAGTGGCGATGCTGACCTGCTCACAAGGTCTGCCCTTGAGCTGCCTTCTGTGTAGGGTGCTTGATCTCTGAGATAATTAGCTGGTTTCTGACTTTCAGGCTCGATGCTGAAGGTGATTAGACTTGCTGTAGAAAGTCACTGCACGATCATCTCTGTGCAAAGTAATGGCACTGATGTGTCATGCTTTGGTAGCACAAAAGCAAGATCAAACCTAACAGCATCGCAAAGGCAAGGAAGAGGGAATTCACAGGGAGTTCTGCCCTACCAAAACCATAAAATCACAGAATAGCCCGACGTGGAAGGGACTCACACAGATGATCGAGTCCAATCCTGGCAGGATTAAATGACTTTTCTGGCTCAGCTGTTGAATTTTTAGTGCTTACCTAGGAAGGTCCCGGTGAATCCCAGTGCTAAGAAGCTGGAGATGACAAACAAGGTCCCTACAGCCATGATGGCCAAGCCTGAGTAATAGGCCCCGTGGCTGTCCAAGCCCTCCAGCTTCGGCTGGCTCTTCATGGCTTCTGTGAAGCTGTCGGAGAGACAACAAGGGCTGTTATAGCAGCAACTCACAGCTAACATCACCCCTCTGGGAGATGCAGAGTGCTGGAGAGGACACTGCTGGAGGAACACTTCTCAGGGTCTCTTTTTCCATCTAAGCATACTCCAGCTCCCGATGGCAGAAGCCACAAAGTCTGGTGAGCAGCTGGGACTTGACCTGGGGAAGTTATTTTTATTTGCAACCCTTGATGACTCCTGGAAATATCAACCCCACTGAACCATGATATCAAAAGATGCCCTTGCATGTAACTGCTGGAGGCTGCAGAAGCTCGGCACAGGACCAGGAGGGCTGGGAGCAGTCTGCTGGGTTATCTCATGCTCCCACCCCCATTCCTTTCCTCTACCAAAATATTTTGCAGCGTTACTGCGTTTGCTGCGTGCCCAGGAGTGATTCATGGCTGCAGGCTGACAGGCAGGGGGAGGATTCGAACAGCGAAAGGAAAATACGAGATACAAAGATTTTGGAGCGTGAGCACTGCTTCTCATCGAGGCATTTCAGGTCTGACCCTCCCAATACTTCTTTGTGAGTGGAATCATTGTGATCCCTGTCTTGGGCCACCTGAACTTTGCCCAGGAGTGGGGCTTGGCCCCTCGCATAGCTCCAGTACCACTGCATGCCCACAAACAGGATAACGCCGTGATTAAGAAATGCTCATTAATAACAGCGAGATGAGATAACAGACCCATGGAGCTGTATGCAGGGTTTCTCCACATGTGTCTGACACACGAGGTAGGAAACTTGGAGCTTTTTGTTAAACGAGCACCCTGGAGGCTGAAATTCAAGTGGAATAACAGTGCTGCTGCCTCTGGCCAACGCTGCCTGCCGGGCACAGCTTTTCCTCCTCGTGCTCCTGGGTCTTCACGTGGAAAGAGCCCAGCAGCTTCCCTGGCTGCTCCTCCACCCTGCAGGCAGGGCTGCCAACTGCTCAGACATTATCTGCAGCATTTGGGATGTGTTTTTTTCTCACGTCCAGCTCCCCGAGTCTTGCAAATCCCTCAGTTTTCTTTGCTGCCTCAATTGAAGCTGAGAGCCCTGCCAGAGATGTGGCTGCAAACACACCTTGCGAAGGCTCAGAAGGCAGATGGAAGGCACACACACTGAGCAAAGCCAGGGATGATTCTTCATCCTTATGCTTTAGAGACTTGGATTATATTTTTTGTTTTCCTTGGAGCCCTCTGGGAGCTTTTAGGCCCCACAGCAAGATGTTTCATCTTCCCTTTGGACTGGAGCAAGGCAGTAAAACACAGAACAAATATCATGAGCTTGAGAGAGAGCAGGAAAGAGCCTGGGATAGTTGCTGAAGTGCCCAGAACACCTTCCTCTGCTCACCAGCTTCAGTTTGGTACGGCTTAAGAACAGTGCTAATGGAAATGTGCCATCCTGCGTAAAGCAGCAGCAGCCTCACATCCCTTTTCATGACATCTCTGGTATTTATTACTAAGTGACCCAAGTGACCCCATGACGAAGCCCAAACCTGCATCCCTGCTGCTGGCACAGCCTGGTTTTGTGTGGAAAGTGATTGCTCAGAGGCTGCTTTTGGCTCAGCATGAGCAGGAGTCATGCCACTGCACATCTTTGAGCCCTCCCTATCCTCTGCTCATGACACTACTTGGTTTTGGAGTACAAGAACAAAGGTGGCTCCATGAGCATGAACGAGATGGCCACAAATCAGCTTTGCAAACAACGTGTGATGGGGGTTTGCCTTGGCACAGCCATTGCCCCTGCTCCAGATGATCTCATTCCCCCTTTTCTTGGTTGGTATGGCTGCACTAGCTGCCCTCATCAGCATGTCCCACTTAGTCCCCTGCTGTTCAGCTTACAGCTAGAGAGGGAGGTGTTTGCATGAAGATAATGGACTGCCTTTCCCTCGAGTGATGCTTTATATCTTCCTAAACACACACTCTATTTGCATTAAACATGATGCACGCTGGAGTTTTCAGGATTGGTAAATAAACCTTTTAAGCATTTATGATGCCGGGCCATGACAAGCAGCATGGAGCTGTCAGAGATGGCAATTATTCTGGCATCTGTGACTGCTCCTCGGTGGCAGGGGAGCGCGGCAGCTCTGAGGCTCACCCTCCTGGCACAGGAGGACGAGGCAGTGGCTGTCTCTTCCCATGTCATGCAAATGTTCCCTTTGCCATGTGCCTCCGAGTCACGTTCACTGCAGCATTTATTTCTGGCTACACCGTCCCAGCTCGGTGCCCAAGAGGACCTCAATTAGAGCCACGCTTTGTCCCAGTACCTGGAAATGCTTTGTGTGCCGAGCGGAGCGATTGCCATGGTGAGGAGCTCCCCTCTTACAGGGCAGAGATGGATGGCTTGTGACCTACTTTAATCACATCCCTGGCTGCTGGTTTAAAGGCTCCCGTGACTGGGGGGCCTCTGGAAAGTGCCCCCCAATTTTGAGGAGGGGAAATAGGGGAAATGATGCTTCTCCATCACCTCCATTGGTTACCTGCCAGCTTTCCAGTGTAAAAGTGGCACAGCTGTAAAACTCAAATCCACCAATGTGGCAGATTTGGCCAACTCCCGAGGGCTGCAAACAGCCCGTGGCCACCACAGCCATGCACATTGACTGGCTTTGCACCAGGGAGCCAAGGCAACGGGCACTGTTTGGCCCTCCCTTCCCAAAACAGAGAGGCGCGTGCTCAGACACTCATCTGTTGCTACGCAGGCGGTGCTGCTTCACGGGAATAAAGCACATGAACTGGAAAAACACCCACAAAATGGCCCTGCGGAGCGGGGACGTACACATCACGCAGGTGGAAGTGGTTTTAACCCGTGGTGCGTTGGGCACCAGGGTGAAAGAAATGTGCTGTGGGTACTGGAGGCACCAGCCAAGTTTGTAGGAACGGGCATTTGTTTAGTTAAAAGGTGACTGCAACACCACAGAGCTTACCATGAAGCCAAAATACATCCTGAAAAGCCACATGGAGCATGAAGCAAGCCTGGAAGTGCTGTATGGAGAGAGAAGCTCCAGGCCTTCCTCAAAACGTGGCCCACAGTGACCACATTTTGTAATCCCTTTCCCATAAAGGAGGGCACAGACCTCATCAAGCAAACTGGGTCGCTGCCATGATGATCCCTTTAATGATCCCAAAAATCAGGCTGGAAACTGGGCAAGTGCAATTGGGACAGAACTGGGCCAGGGGCAGGAGGCAGCGGGAAGCAGCAGAGGTGCAGGACGTCCCCATGCTGGAGGCTTTGTTCCTCGTGGCAATAGCAGGCAATGGGGGTGAGACCATCCAGAGGAGCCCAGCAGCAAACAGTGCTGCATGCACACTGCAACAAAAGACCTTGCTCATTAAAGAAACAAACGCTGAAATCATCCTGCCGGTAGCACCAGCAATTGTCAGCCTGGTCATCATCTTCACAGCTTCTTTTGCCAGTAATGACTTTGCTTTTCTGCCAGTGCTACTGTCTGTTATTTAGGTCACACTGTTTAGCAGCAGCTTCTCCCCCTGCCTGGCAGTGGCACCTGGGGGTGCTTTGGGCCACCTGGGGCTTTTCCTGGACAATGCCAGAAGGGACTCTGGCTGATTTCGGCTCAATTCTCATCAGAGCGTGGTCATTTCTGCACAAAACACTCTGTCGATGCCCTTTACACCACCTCTATTTTGACACAAATGTCAGGAAGTACACAGTGCTGTGTAAAGCTGAGGAGCACTACTGGGGATCTGCATACAGCCCCTTCCTGGGCAAAGATCCATCCCAGGGTGGGCTCTTTCTCCTGAGCACACGGTCCCAAAGGCACTGCCCATGCTCAGCCCCCATGGAGCTTGCTTGGACCAAAGGCACCACAACACTGGGTGATGACAACTCTCCCTGAGATCTCTGCTCTGCATCTGCAACATCTCCTGCACAAAAGTAGGTGTTGCCTTATAGCTCAGACAAACGGCCTGAGACCCTGAAAATGGGAAGTGTGTGTACAAAACCACCTACATGTGTTTGCTCTGTGTCAGGGAGCTTGCAAAACCATTCAAAGGGGAGCATGGGACAGCTCCAAGGCAGCACCAGTGGCTTTCTGCAGAGTCAGTGTGGTGTCAACAAGGTGGCTAGTGCAGGAGAGAGTGACACTGAATGGAAATTTGGAGGACCATAAAGGTTGTCACAACCTATGTCAAACAGCCAACAGTCATAAACCGCTGGGGTAATGAACAGTGCAGATAAACAGTTCAAAAGTTCAGGAGGTGTTTTTGCTGATAATGGCCTTGCTGATGGAAATCCCTTGCTTCTTGCAGAAAGAACATGATTGTAGTGAAAGTCATCATCACACCAAGGCAATTAAAGAAGCTTGTCCTGTGTCGTTGACTAAGCTTGTCCTCGCTGGTCACAGGTTGTTCTGGATTATTTCTCAGAAACATGCCAAGGCTGATAATAAAGTTCAGAACTGGGAAACACCTACTTGCTTAATGAGCATAGGATAGTCCTATTCTTACAACCAAGGTATCCATTTGGAGGGAAACTGGAGACTGCCACGGTGCCAAAGTGGGGACAGGACCGAGGAGGACAGGACAGCATGGAGCATGGGGTAAAGCAGCCATGTGGCCCTACAATGGGGCTTCCAGCTGGGATGCCAATCTGCAGCCCCTACCCATGAAAAAACACCCTCTAAGCATACAGAGAGGAGTTTCAAAGGCTGTGTTGGAGCACGGGGGATTCAGCGTAGTGGGCTGGTTGAGCTGGGCATGGAGGCAGTGAGCTTCCCAGGTGTACTTCAGGGCATCTCCAGTAGCTGCAGCTCCAATGCTCATCCTGAAATCATCCCATCACTTCCACTGGCAAGGACTTGCCTTGTTTAAATAGCGTGAGGTACAGTGTTGGGACAGGTCAGCCTCTTTGTCCCTCCAAGCCATGCCCTGTCAGCACCTCACAGTGACCCCAGAGCTCAGCAGGACCACTGGAAGCCAAGGTTGCCCCTCCTTCACCTGTTTCTTAATTAAAGGCTGAGCACAAAGCTTTGCATTGCTTCCCAGACAACAAGCGGCTATGTCATCTGTGCAAGAGATTGCTGAGACATACTCCAGCAAAATCCAAGCATACAATGTCACTGAGACATGAGCAGAGCACACACATGCCCTCTGCAATCTCTGAATTCAATTATGGCCACATTCATTGCAGGCTTTCTTGTGGCTTCTGCAATAAGCAGTAGCTGTGACAAACGCAGACGGGCAAGGGCAGGTCTTGGTGTCACTTCCAGGAAGGCAAAGCTCTTAAATACATGTGCAAATTCCAACCTGAGATCTCTGTGCCTGGGAAATTACTTGAAGTACTAAACAACCCATTAGCTCTGACCCTGGCATAATTGAATCTGGAAATTTAGTAGAGTCTGTCTCTTCTAACAGCATCGAAGATAAAGCCTATCAGATCGCAGATAAATTGCTCGCACTGAGGAAATCTTCTGCAGTAAACCTCTCTGCTGCACTTAGAACGTCAAAAGACGTATTCCCATGGTGCACAGTGCATCAGTCATACAACACTATTAGCTAGCACAGGTAGTATTTAAACAGATCGCAGATAAGAGTTTAAAGAGACTGCTTGCTAAGTGCACAGATAATCCTGCTCTTCTGCACAGGAAACTGTGGCTTCTTAAAAACAGGTTTAATTTTGTTTACAGTTTCCATGAGAAAATTAAAAGATTTTGCTGTTACATATGATCCATGCTGTGCCAACAGCCTTCCTGCCACCTGGACTGCACACAGGGCAGGGGAAGCCACCCCAGGGGAGAGGGGGACAAGAAAACCCGTGGCACCTGATGGCTGTTGATGCTGATGGTTTACTCTCCTGAACACAGTCACCCCATCTCATCCCTCTGCTTGCCGGCAGAACTCCAAATCTTGGAATAAACCCGGCTGAAGGCATCAACCAACAGCACATAAGGCTGAACGACAGGCTGGATAGACCACTGCAGAGCAGATGCCCCTCATCACTGTGCCCTGCAGATGCATTTCTTTGCATTTATACGTAGCAGTAGAGTGAGCTCCTTACCAGTGGCTGCGCACGCAGTTGAGCAGCAGGATAACTGTGCCCAGGCAGTAGCAGGCAGTGTGTGGAGAGCCGAAGCCTCGGCTGAGCGCCCGCGTTTTGTGCTCCCATCTTGCTACCTGGAGAGACAACAGAGAACAGAAGGGGTGGTTGGAGGTGCACGGCTCCACTGCTGCTCAGAGAGCACTGTCTCCATGGCTTTGTGTGAGAAGCAATCAGGGATTGCTGATTTGACGAGGCTTAAGTGGAGCCTGCAAGGAAAGTTCAGTTTTAACCATGCCAACATCTCCCAGTTAACTATTCAAGCCAGCAGCACTGAGCTCACAGACAGTCCCCTTCACATCGACCTTACGGGATCCATGGCTTGTGTAACAGGCACCTAACAGAGCTGAGAGCACTGCCAAGGCAGTCCCAGAACCACAGTAACCAACAGGCACCTGGCATTGCTCTCCTGGAAGGAAGAAGGAAAACAGATCCCAGAGTAGGTGGTGGACACCCTGGTCTGGTTTTCCAGGCTCTGTGAACTACATCCAGCTGTGGGAACACACCTGGAAGGGATAATTCCTCCCAATCCACTTTCAGAAGAGCTCCAGGTTTTAAAGAGAAGTAGAAGCTGATGACCCCCACCCAAAACGAGGTGTCCCTTGCACACAAGTCACCACAACCAGAATCTTCATTCCCAAGCAGACCAAAATCTTTACATAACTAACTTTCTGTATCCCTCAAAATGCTGTAGATATATCTATTGCCTCTTCCAGGTTTCATTTGCAGGTCCTGTACTGTGGCTGTCCTTCCACTCTTCCAACCTAAGCCATCCTATAATTCTGCAATTCTGTGGTTTAGATCAGAGCCTGAATTCAAGCCAATCCAAGCACACCCAGGCAATGAAGTGAGAGGCGGGAGTCGGGGCAACGGATGAACATCAATTTGCTTCTCAGACATGGCTGGCTCTTCATTAGCTTCAGACACACTTCAGCCCCTCGCATGGAGCCTGGGCAGCTCTGGGGGGCACCCACAATACAGCTATTCTGAGTGCATTTGGTAATCTATTGGCTCCATTTAAGCAGAGAGCAGAGAAGGGCAGCTTTGCAGGTGCTGCATCCTTCCCAGGCTGATGCAGAAGCACAAAGTAGAGGGGGACTGCTGGCTTCAGGAGGGGAGCGAGATGAAAACCTCCGATAAGCAGGGCACTGATTTCACATGCTGAGAGCTGATTCAATTAGTTATGCAATGATTGCTCCGAAATTACAAATCCACTCATGACAGAGAGAGCTGCTTCGCTGCCTTTTTCTGGCTGGTATAAATAGTTTGTATTCTAAATTGAATTTAAAACACCGTGCGTCACGCTGCTGCTAAAATGGGAGCTGCTGTTTGAACGCTGCGAGATGGGAAAAAGAAATATGGGGTGAGTTACTACCTTCAGAAAGGAAAAGAATTAACCATACAGGTGACTGAGTCACGGACGAGAAATGTGGCCACGTGCCTGTTATCTATGTGAGCTCCCTAATTCCCTGGAAATTACCCCAGTGGCACTCGCATGGCTGCAGCTCCTGGCTGGTGCTGGGAAGGCTGCAGAGCATCTCAGCTAGTGGCAGGAGCAGAGCTGGGAGCAGGTAGCACTGGTGGCCTTGTTAATTCCCCTCGCCACAGTGCTCCTTTACAACACATGGTGGATGGACAGTGTTTCTGAGCCCTCCGGGAGCTGTCCCAGCTGAGTTGGTGCTGCTCCTGGTGCACCAACCCATCACCTCCTCGTGGGCTGACACAGCCTTCAGGCAGAGCTGGGACTCCTCCCCATGCACCCCACGCACGAGTCAGTACTGAGCAAGAGCCTGTGCTTCCTGAGGGGCCCCGTGCTGGCATTTCAGCTTCCTAACAATTAATTTGTTTCGGTTCTGGTTCTGTTCCTTGAGCAGCTAATTAGTTCTGGCTCGATTCTGCTTTTCTAATTTTAGTCATTTGCTGGCTAATATTAGCTCGTGTTCAACCTGTGGTTCTGCAGCTGGCGTTTTGGTTTTACAGAATCATGAGCCGACGTGTTTTTATTTACTGCATGATGGATACAAGATGATGCTGGCATCCTCCATGGAGGCAGCTATTCTGGGTGCCATGCCTGTTCCCGTGGCTGAGCCTGGCTGTCCACGCTCCCAGAGCCGTCCCTGGGCAACCCAAGTGATGCTGGCATCAGGACAGGCAGCCCCATGTGCCAACTGTCCGAGTGTTTTCAGTTTTCCAGCCTCCTTGTTTGGGTGCAGAGTAATACCAAGTTTCCTGCCTTCCCCAAGGGTCAAAGCAACAGAAGAATATTCAAGACTTTCTTCAAAGGCCTGTGCTTCCACTTTAGGAAGCTTGCTGATGGCTGTAAGAAATAGTTGAACGTTTCCCCAATGCTCATTACAGAAATAATTCAGCGAGCAGACATGGTTGCAGAGCCGGCCGTGTTGCTGGGTCCCACGCTCTGCTTTTGGCATTTTCATCCTCCCCGGGTATCATTCCCTGCCCACAGAACGCTGTGCTGATCACTGTGCACGCCAACCCAGCCATCTCCCCAACTACCTGGGCAAATGCGTAAACAAAAATGAAAGCACAGGCGCACATCCCCAGTGGCTGCCCCGATACGAAGAAGGAAATGTTCTGAGTTGTGTGTTCTTTTTTTGAGTGGGTAAACCTTCCTGAGCCGCCTTGAGACGGGCCACAAATATCTGCTTGAAAAACAATTTCAGCTCAGGAGCTCGCCTCTGCAGCTGATCAACGGGAAATGCTCTTTACAGCTTTGTGTGCATGGCAGACCATATCCTCTCATTAATATTTAGTATTTGTTTCAAGGAAATTGATTTTTTTTGTCTGCCATCCAAGGAAGTGAGCTTTTGAACACGCTACATTTTAATTCACTCAACCCCAGCTTTGAAATAGAGACTTTACTCTGTTTTGCATGACTCCCTTTCTATATCTGGCTTGCCCCAGAGGCAGGGAACGAAACCAGATACTCCAATGGCTCAGCATTGCATCTCAATGTTAATCAGCTGGTCATGTCCTCACATTGCCCCAACGCCACAGCACCAGAATATGTGGGCTCTGGTGAATTTAGGCATGTGGAGTGCCTGGGAAGGATTAGCAGCTCTCTTTCACAAAGGGAAACCGAGGCATCTGCCTGCTTCTGCTTCTGCCCTGACCGAGCTGTTGGCACAGAAAGAGTGAACTATTCTGGTCTAAAAGATGACTATGATGCAGTGTTTCTACGCTTCTATTATTCTGTGACAGATGTAGCATTCAGGGACATGCTTTAGGAGCACGATGGTGATGGGCCCGTGGTTGGACCAGATGATCTCTGTGGTCCTTTGAGATGATCTTTAAGGTCCCTTGCAGCCTAAGCCATTCTCTGATTCTATGACAATGAACAGGAGATGCTGCCCTTGTACCTTGTCTCACAGTATTCTCCATTATGTAGGGTCTAAGAAACAATCCACTGAGGAATACAGGACTCAAATGTTTCATGAAAAGCCAAGAGGAAGAATAATCAGTTCCCTGGAGCATCTGTGCACCGCACTCCCAAGATGAAATGCATGCACAGAATGAGCCCTGGATGCCTGGACAATCCAACTCAAATTCAAAAACCTTCATATAAGAGAGATCTGAGCAAATGTTTTAACATTCCCCTTCAGGCTGAGCTCCCCTGGGCAGCCCCAGGCACATCCTCCCTGAGTGCTGGGCCATGTGCTGCTGTTGAGGCAGGGGAAATCCCAGCCATGAGTGTCAGTGCCCCCATGTGAGAATCTCCTACAGTGGGAGACGTGTTCCAGTCAGCTCGCAGAGCGAGGAGAGGGTTGGAAATATGACAGTACTCCTATTTCACCTTTAGAGACCATGGGAACAGAACTGTTCCCCTGCTATGAAAAATCAATTTTCCCTCATTAAACCAGTATGACGTTCTCTGCTCTCTGTCACAGACTGGGTGCCAGAAAATGACCTTGCCTGTAGTTACTGCATTTGTCTAAAAAATGGGAGAAAATAGATATGACTGAGCACCCAAACTCTGTCTAAGGCACTCACAGGAGTTACATGGAGCAGGGAGGGTGCAATGGGGCAGGGCAGGAATAAGTGAGCGGGCTCAATGTAAATGCACGCACTGCACGCCTGGCAGCACTGGGGCTGGCTGACCTTTGCCAAATGCCAGAGCAGGCAGCATCGATGGCTGTCCCAAGTGACCACAGAGGAAATGAGTGTGGCCTGACCTTATCCTTCCTAACAAACCGCACACTTAGTGCAGATGGTTTATTGCCGAGTGCTGGAAGGGCAGCACTGCTTGGTCAAGCTGCAAACTCCAACCTGGGCTCCTCAAGGCACATATCTGAGTGCTCCTGCAGCTCCAAGGGGAGAAAACCTCACATTAAAACCTCAGCAGAATTAGGAGGGGGGAAACCAGGCAGGGCTGATGCTGGGGAGCACCATGCCACCTCCCATATGTAGTATTTCCATCAGCAGGCTGCTGTATCCCTTCCCAAAGGCCTGCCATCCCAGTCCAGGAGGAGCATGGTGGGGATGTTGGATGCCCATGTGCAGCCCCATCCGCCCACCCCAGAGCTGGGCACAGCTCAGGCTTTCTGAAGGCATGCGCAGCAACGCCCCGGGGACCCGCGTGCCACCAGCAGCAAGAACATGATTAGCAGGAGCTCTGGGCAGCGAAGGCAGGAGAAAAAGAACAGAACAAACCATGGTTTAATTTGTACAAGCTGGTAATTATAGTTGCTATCTGTCTGAAATCTCTATTGAGTTTATTTAAATATGTTCTCCGTGAAGGCCATTCAAGACAGGAATTATCAAGGTGTTGCAGCAGAAGAGATAATGCCATGCAGTTTTCAACAGATCAAGGGCTGATTAGGAGGAATTAATTAGCTGCTTAAACAGCCCTTGACTCGCTGCGGCAATTAGCAGTCACCTCCCCTCAGTCACGTTCCCTGTGCAGCCATGGCAGTGATACGAAGGATTGCTGTCCCTGCATCACCGATGAACAGTGGATGTCCTCCTTGGGTTGACCAGTCCTCCAGGCTGGTCCTCCATGCATCCTTTGTCCACCTCTTGTATGCTATGAGCCACCAGTTCTCAGCTGTGCTCCACCACCACCATTGCTCAGCAGACTCAATGGCACGTACCACCCTGCACTGCCTGTATCCACTTGCTGAGCTGTCCTCAAATGGATGCTTTGCAGAAGCAGGAGGAGAGGCTTGAGAGCAGCTGTGAGATCCCTTTCTGCCCCACTGGCTCCTGCCATTGCCCCAGAGGGCTCAATGTCATTTAGTTGCTTTCTCCTGCACTGAGGGAAGCCACTGCAGCTTCAAACTGTCTGAGCCAGGATCCGAGCTGCTGCTCTGAAGGCTTCTTTACTCCCAGGCACTCAATTACAGAATGCTGAGAGATGGTAATGGAGCCCGAAAGCTTTTTAGCAAATGATTAAAGCCCTGCAAAGTTCCCACACTTAGTGCTGGAGCAGCAGCTTCCAGTCCATGCAATTAAACCACGGCAGAGATATTAGAAGAGACACGCACTGTGTTAACAGTTTCATGGAAGCTACAGGGCAATGCAAGCCAAAGACTTGATTTGTAAATGCCTTTTTTTTTTGTAATGCACCAAGAGGAGATGAGACATAGGCACAACAGTGCCAAAGGACCTCCAGAGTCAGTGCAGACCCATGGCAGGAGTAGAGTGGGATTTGCAACACCTCCTTCCCAAAGGATGCTGCAGCTAGGGCAGAGAGCAATGGCAGAAGTGCTGTGCCAGCCCCTGGGTGTTCGGTGAAGAATTCAGCCAACGTGGTCAGAAGTTTGTCCTTGACTCCCAGAGAGGGGGTGCTGCAGTCCTGGAGTAATGAGCAGCAGACAATGGAGACAGTGGGTCAGCTTGTGCCACATACATGGAGTTGGAGCAGGGTGTGGGCTCATGGTAGAGCCTGAGGGTTTTGAGTGCCCTGACATGAGTCCCAGGGCCACCCTGGGAGTCTGCAGCAGTCGGCTTTCTCACTTTCTCCATCTGTACAATGGTAATAACAGCTGTCAGCAAGGCGCAGCCAAGAGGAAAGGCTTAGCTGGTCCGTGCCTGCCAAAGCTTCAAAAGGAAGATGTTGGTTCGACTCAAGAAGAGTTTTCCATTGCCTTTCATGGGCCTTGGGTGTGGGGATTTGTGGTTTGTTATTGCCAAAAGAAACAACAGAAGGTTTTAGGAAAGGCTACGTGGTATGTGGATTGAGTGTGTAAAGCTGCTGCGGCGTGGGAACAGCCAGCTGGAGCAGCACGGCTGGAGCACAGGTGACAGCTTCATGGAGGACAAAAATGCATGTGGAAAGCACAAAAGGTTGTAAAAAAAGATGAGAACATTCAGGGGCTAAGGCAGATAAATACTGAGAAGCTAAAAGCAGGTCAGGTTTCCCTTCAAAGCCCACCCAGTCTCTGTGGCGTGGGGTCATCGGTGGCTTTGAGGACAGCTCCTCTTGGGCAGCGTAGGCATTGCAGAGCTGTGGCACTCATCTGTGTCTCTGTGACAAAGCCATTGCCAAAACGAAGGAGTTAAGAGGAAGAAATCAGTGCTGAAGTGCTTCTTGTAGCAGCTCTTCCCCAAAGAAGCCAGCACACTGCAGACGAGGGGTCAACAGGATCCAGTCTGAGGACTGACACACAGGGAGCAGAGAAGAGTGACTGTTTATTTAGAGCTGGAAAGATGAGTGCTATAGAAACCCAGCTCGTCTCAAGCATGGATGAGTTTAGCCTAGAAATAAAGCCCACATCCTTCTCCAGTGAAAGTAATTGGACTGAAATGGCACAGGTCACCTCAGCTAACGGCCTTGAGTTGGGGAAAGAAAACGAGTCGGCAGGTAAACAGATAAGGGTTTCATAAGGACTGGGTACGCTTTACCTCAAAGTCATCCCTTGAGATTACCTCCGCACGAGTCTTTACCTTGAATCCACTCATGATAAACAGTTAGATAATAGATTTCATTTGTCTAATAGTGTTTATGTGATTTGTCAAAGTACCATCTCATTAGCTGGCTGGAATAAAAACAAGCCCCTGCTTAACCAACACCAAGGCAGCCTGGGTCCGCAAATGTTCCATGAGCCATATCCTCTCCTCTTCAATAAAAACAAAACCAACATGGAATATGGGCTGTACTTGCTAGCAATTTCCAACACAAGATCTGTACAGCTTCTCCTCAAGGCAAGGAGCTCATGATTTATGTCTGAGGAGCTGGAAGCTGAAGGCAGGTGATTTCACGTAACCCAGGATCAGCGGTGTTAATTAATTCTGGCAGTGGGTGCCGGGAGCCCTTACCAGCATGTCCCCCAGCCCATGCAGGGATCTCACTGCATGGCCCTAACAGGCTCTGCCGGCCAACACAGCCCACGGAAAAAGCAGTTGTGAAATAATGACTTTTCCAGAGCCCAGCGTGGGCTGTGGGAGGCCCTTTCATTCCCAGCCTGGGATGGGTGGATGGCCCAACACTGAAAATGCATCCTAACAAAATAAAGCTCCTGAGAGCAGCGACAGGAGAAGGCTGCACCTGCACCAGTACCCGGGGCTGAAGCCCACAGGGACCCATCTCGGAGGAGAAGCTCAGGTGCCAGATGTGTGCAGGATGAGGAAGCATTTTCCCTGATGGGATTTTGCACATTTTATTTTTCGCATCTTCCGTGCTCTGATGTCTTGGCTCATGCTCAACCTGAGCCAGAAAACAGCACATCTCATATTTTCATACATTTTTTGGAGCGTTTTCCCTGAGAAAAACAGGTCCGACTTTGCTCAGGCACTCTGTCAAGCAGGCACCTTCCCAAGCTGACTGGAAGCGAAGGTGCACGTCAGTGTCTCGATGACTGAGACTGTTCTGCCCATCTCACGTCCTGTACTTGCTTGGTTGTTTTTTTTTCCTGCTGCTCATACTCCTGCAGCACTAACTAAGCAAAGCAGGGGAAGGTGCCTGAAGTGCTATACACACAGACGCTGCTCTGAACCCGTCCATCTGCCCAGAAGACCCATTTTTAAACAAAGCACTCCAACAATAGCACTGACGATGTTTGATCTGGCATCAAAATGTAAAGAGAAGCTCTGTGCTGCGCCACTGTCAGCAAGCACTTGGTACAAATGCCACCTTACAAGGCAGCCAATGTCTCTCTTTTTTAAGACTTCCCTTCTATTTTCGCACCTCCACTCTGCTGTGCTGTTTCCAAATCAGGCCCTGGATCCATGGTGCTGAGGTCAAGTCTTTCTGAAGTCGCTGCAGATTTCAGTGCCTTGGGTTTGGTTTTAGATGGAGGCACGAAGCTTTCTATCTTTGTCACAAAGCATCCACTCTGCCTTCTGAAGCCTTCCCATCATTGCTGCAAACCTGCATTTAAACTGCTGTAACCACTGCAAATAATGCCAGATGGATTAAACCCAGTTATTCCAGATGGAATAAAAGTAGACAGTCTTCAGCAAATGCATCCTGTGTAAGAAATACCCTCTTAGGGAGCTGGGACAAGCCTTCCCTGGTTCCAGGTAAAAGGAGATTGAGGTCAGCTAACAGCTCTGACATTTCTTGAAGCCTCTGATTAGTTGCAAAGAGCCTGCCATAAAGCTGCCCTGGAGATGTCGGCTAATGCAATGGCTCTTTGCTCTCCCACATGACCTGTACTGCAGTGCAGCACCTTGCTCTGTCACCACATGCTCAACCATGTCCCCAAGCTGCAGATAGAAAGGCCTGGGTTGAAAGGGACCTCAAAGATCACCTAGTTGTAATCCCCCTGCCATGGGCTGGGTCAACAACCACTAGACCAGGCTGCCCAGAGCCACATCCAGATGTGCCAGGCAGGGCTGAAAACCAGAGCTGGATGCTGCAGTACTTCAAGACAAGCAATTCTTTGAGCAGTTATGGCCCACAGGAGCGGAGATACTTAGACTCTGTTGTCTTAAAGATTAAATCAGAGGCTCCAGCTCATCCAACATACAAGAGTAATGGGGAGTGGCAAAGGAGAAGGGGATGGCAGAAAGGCTGGATGTGATTCACAAGCAGAAGCATCTCAAGATGCAAACACACACAAACACTGCCCCATGTGCTGACCGAGATTCTGTTTGCTGTGGGGGTTTGCAGGCCCAGGCATCATCTCTGCAGTTTGCTGTTGTTAATAGGTTTGCTCGTATTCCAGCTCAACCCTGCTCATTAGCCACACTGTTGAATCTGACACTAATTCAGGATCACTCCTATTGCTACAAATAAATAATGAAATTGCCTCCACACAGAGGTTGTTTTCTTCCTCTTTCCCTGTAATGCAGGTCTGGTAGCATCTCCTGTATCTGTTAATAAAGACCATTATACCCAGAGTTTCTCAGCAAGTAAAAATTACAGTCATTAGCCAGTGACTGACGAGAGACAGAAACACCATTCCTGCCCGGCTGGCACAAACAGAACGCCGAGTACGCGTCCCAGTGAGCTGAGCCTTGCTCTCCTGTAACGTGGTACCCAATGTTCTTCATTAGCATCACTCTTCCTAATAGAGCAAGGCAGCGTCCTGCAGCAGGTCGCAATTACATACAGCAATTAATTCAGGGAGAAACAATGACGGGCACTGCAGAGGCACATTGTGCAGCAGGGTTGCCAAAAGGTGACATGGAAGATGATCGGGAACATTGTAAAGCAAGAACAAAAACAAAACAAGTGAAGGAACAAGTGACAGCACAAGGAGACATGGCTGACTGCTTGGGAACTACTTTGCAATTCTTGTCTTAAAAAGTAGGGAGTCATTACAATTATTGGTCTTAATGCCATAATGGGTAGGACCAGCAGTCTGGGAGCAGGACTTCTTGTCCTATTTGCAAACAACACACTAAGCTGGTCTGCTTCTCCCACAGCTGTAACCACTCTCTTGTTGCCCTTTTATGAAATTAGGGCTTAATGCTCTGGAATAAGTCTGCTAATAAGGACTCCCAACACACCCATCCTTCTGGACAGCGTGTTCTCACTCATCGCTCTCCCAGAGGCCGCGATGGGAGGGCGGGGGGAGAATAAATACACCTGGTGGAGCACAAAATGCAATGGAAACCCAATACCCCTTCACAAAGTAGTGAGAGTTCACTGGAAGATGGGTACTCGCTGCTCCACGGCGCAGCTCCCAGCCGCCAGCCCCGTCCTTGTGGTGCTCAGCGTATCGTGTTCTATGTTCTGTGTTAAGCCTCCCCTGGGAACATTTCCCACGGCGCCGAGGACACGTATGTTTGTGATGCTGCTGTCGTCCCAGTGGCCAACAATAGAGAGGGACAATGTGATCTTTATGTAACGCAGGCAGCTGAGCTCTGTTCCCCTGTCCTTGGGGATGAGATGTTCGCACAGCCCAGCGCAACACGCAGGGTCTCATCCCAGGAAAGCCTCTCTTCACTGCTTTGGGAAGAAGATGTAGCAATGAATGGGCTCATCTCAATTTTGTAGACAGTGTTTCCACCTTTGTCTGGGCTCCGCAGGAGACAGACTGATGCAAGTCATACTGGGCACATGGAGCTGCTTATTAGACCAATGTGTGAAATGAAACACTTCTAATAACAACCTGAAGGGTTAAATACAATAACCAAACCCCTCGGGCGTGCTGGTGGCTCCTGTGGGTGCTTATGGGAGGCACCACCTGCAATCACATGCCTCTAGGCTTTTGCTCAGTGCACAAAACATAACCCCAAAGCTAAGTGAACAGTCAATGATCCCCAACTCTGCACTCCAAGGGATCTCCACCTCTGTTTTGAAGTCTCAAGCCCAATGCTGAGATGTGCGTGCAAGCCGTGCACAATGCCCAAACCTTGTTGCATTCACTCCATGCATTTGTACCGAAGCACAGCATGGACCAACAGCCACGCACAGTCACGGATGGGAAGGCTGAGTGCATCTGCACCACGCTAGAAGCCAGCTGCATCTATACCAGGAACCCACACTCATGCCTGTCTCTGCTGACGGCTGAGGCAGGAAAGAAATGTTCCTCAATTGGGCAATGCATTCACTTCGGCTTCCGAGTACATCAATCTCTGGAAAATGACTGCACCACTAAGTCTTGAAATGAAACTAATTCATTTCTGCACTCCAGCCTTGGGAATCAAATGAGTAACTCTACAGTCATTAAAACAATGTCCTGGTAAAAATAAACAGGAAAGGGCACTTAGTAGGAATGCTTCATAGTTAAAAATACTGTATCTCGTCTGAGGTCATTCCGTTTTAGTATGAACAGCCAAGCGTGCCCCAAGATGATCTGATTTGGGATCACTCCAGTGCTGTTACGCATGTATATGCAGCTGTGCTCACCATGGCAATGGGAGGTGGAGGAGACAATTTCTTCATGTCTGATGCTTGGCACACATTGCAGTTTCCTTCTCACCACTGCGAGCATATAGATTTTTATTATTTCACTTGAACCCTTGTAGAAAACTTTGGCTCTTCACCTCAGGGCTATCTGAACTCCGAGATCAATCTGGAACACAAGAGATCTGGAAAAATATCAGCCTCTCACTCCAATCCACACATTAACTGAAGGTTTCTTTTTTTTTTCCCAGTGCAAAATCCTCAGTGGGATTTTACAGCTTGAGCATCTACTGTTGGACTTACCGCAAAAAAACAGAGCTCTGGAGGAAGAGGCAGGAATAGAAACATCACAGCAGTGTGAGGTGATTTTGGGTCCCCCTTTTCACTCAGAAAGGTGAGGAGGAAGCTCAACTTGGTCTTTCTAAAAGGGCATTTCTATAGCAAGGGAGAGGCTCAAGCCAGAGGCGGTCACAGATAACACCAGGCAGGACAGAGCTGATGCTGGAGGAGAGAAAAGTAGACAGAGTACTGCAGAGGATCACAGAAGCTGCATGGAACTTTTCCGTCCCTGAAAATGTCTTTGTACTTTTATGGCAAGGAGCTGCTACAATTACATTTCCTTTATAAGCAAAGCACAAATCAGATAATGAGCAAACCTCCCACCGCACAAAGGTGAGGAAGGTGTTCCACGAGCCCCGATGGTCAGACTTTCCTTCAACAGCTGAGTGCAGAGAAAATTGCTAAAACCCATCTTCATTTCACTTCAGACTTTTCTTCCCAAAAGCACAAAAAGGATGACACCAAAAATGAACGTGCCCACGCAGTCTGTAAGTGAAAGCCCTTCAGCCAGATAAGGGTGTTGCCTGCACGTCCTGACCTGCAGAATGAGCCCACGGTTGCATTATCCTCGGTCTGGAGGAGTGAAGAGAAGGAATGAAAAAGGGTTTGCAGGGAGGAAAGAAGCAAGACACTGTCAAATTTGGACAGCCAGGCAATGCACTGAAGAGGTTCGTGATTGCGGTGTCACATGGGAAGATCAAGGGCTCCCGTCAGTCCCTCTTGACCCAGAATTTGCTGGGAGATGAGGAGAGTTTAATGAAGATGCACACTGCTGTGCATGCCCTGGGCTGCTAGCTTTTCTGGTAACCTAGCTCTTAATTTTTAAAGGGAGTTGCTCCTGTTTCCTTGCATTAGAGTAAGCACAGAGGATGGCATGAGAGGGAGAAAGAAAATCACCCAACACCTTGCTGGGTAGGGCCATTCCAGGGCTACCCTCCAAAATTAAGCTCCTTGCTCTGGACAGCCTGGCTGGCACAGTGCTGCTCCCATTCCTCTGCTGTGCACCAGCCCAAACCACTGCTGGAAGGCTCCACAGCCACAGTGTCCTCCAGCAACATCATGCACAAGTACCAGCTTCCAAAAATTGACTCTTTGTTTCCAGGTTAGGGTATAGCAGGTTTAAAGCTCTGTGGGGATCCCTTAGAAAGAGGGAAGTAAGGGAACCCAGGCAGGCAGCACCAGGAGTTGCTGGTATTTGTATAACTGAAACAAGGCTCCTGATATTTACCAGTGCCCATAACCAGTGCCCAGCTCATGCTGCTGTGATCAGGCTGCTGAGCTGCCTGGTTTCACTCATGAGAGCAGGGATGGGGAATTCTTCTGCCAAGAACCAATTCCAGCTACCCATGCCATCAGGAATAAAATACGGGTGGAAAACAAAGCGAGGGCTTTGCGTCACCGATTTACTGTGAGCTGTACTGCTCATTTCCTAAAGCCACGTGAGCAACTGGGGATGTGTCCCCTCTGAGCTCATCAAGGGGCGAGAGAACCAGAAATAACAAGGGCACACTTTAACCACAGTGCTATCCCTGAGTGCCAGCAGCCTAAATCCAGCCTGACCCCCATGCCCCAGCAGACCGCGTGTCTCTGCCTTTCTTCGTCAGAGCAACATATTTTGGGAGATCCTGCCTTGCTGGGAACTGGGCAGGTTTCTGCTAAACAGCTGGAAAACACTCAGCTCAATCTGTGACCGCGGCAGGAACCTGTCTGGAAGCCCTTGCATAGACCCAATACACACAACATCACAGGGCAGGTGCTGGGATTCCCACTCAGGACCCCGCAGTCACTATCCCCATGCCTTGAGGCTGGGCAGAAATGCTACTGAAGCCCTGAGCTGCCCCAGAGGCCCCCCACATCTCCCTGTGTGGGCAGATATTACCATGTTTTGGAGCTTGCTGCATTCTTTGCTTTGTCCCATTGGACGTGGGTGGACGCAGACTTGTAGTTTCACAGATTAACAACGCTGAGCAGCATCTCATCTGCAGGAGTGTTTCTCTGTAGTATGCTGGATAGGGATGGGGGGGGACAGAGAGGAACATATAGAGCCTATACATAATCCTCTGATGCACAATGAGTGGAGACTTTTAGCTTCGAAGTATTTCTTCATTTTTTTGTACATGTTCTGAGTTCCTCCATCCCGACTGCCAGCAGCCTGTAAGGTTAAAGCCTGTCTGGCAGGCTGCAGGGAAGAGGGCAGTGGTGCTGGGCTGCAGAATGTGTCTCTCCCCCAGAATGACAGCGCTCCTAATTGTGTCACTCCAGCCAGCAGGCCGGAGGATGTGACCCGGTTTTGGAACCAGTTATGTGTCTCTCAGCGGTGCTGACACACTGGAAACACTAAATTTAGCAGCCAAACAGGTGCAGTGCTACAGATCTGGCCTGGGGATGGTGGACTCACAACAGTCCTGGGGTGTTTGTTACGAGGTGGCCAGGGGAATCGATGCCTCACGCTCACAACATGATTACAGCATCGCTCCAAAGCCACCACCGCCTGAGTGGGAAGCGCTACCGAGTCACTCAGAATAAAACTGCCACTAAGTGCTGTTTGGGGGGAAAAAAAAAAAGAAAAAAGCAAATCCTCACTGTTTCTCAGGCATTGTAGGAAATGAAAACAGCTATTCCTGCCTGGTAGAGAGTCCAATTATGAATAATGTGCATTCTCTCCCAGCACAAAGGATGAAAGGCATCAGAGCTGGTGGTGACATTTTAAGACCGGAGTTGTAAGAATGAATCTGAGCCTTGTTGCAAGGCCAGCTTTACCCCAATAAAGAATTGCTTTCTGCACTCAATTGCCTTGCAGCGTAGCTTGAAGCTCCGCTATTGATCTAGCATCTGTTATAAGCAGATAATCACTGTCATTGTGCCACGGCTGCTACAGGGGGATCTCAAAACACTTTCCAGAAGATGGTCGAGGGCTGCTTTCCTGCTCTTACCCAGAGCTACACGCAGGCAAAGGCCTTTCAGGGAGATCACGAAACTCTTGCAGATTTGCAGAATTTTAAGGCCAGAAGAGACCATTAAATCACCCACTCCAGCTGGCTCATCTACCCAATCCTTCAGGCTGCAGCTACCCACCCCATGCTGAATGCACAAAGCTGTGCAGGGCCCCCCCCTGCCAGCAGCCCGGCCCAGCCCTCACCTTGCTGCTGGCTGACAGCTATTTCTTACTCTGCAATTTCCTTTCCCCAGCCAGGTACTAACACACCACAATCAAGCCACCTCTCAATCTTTCCCTTCTGTGAGACGAGCAGCCAGAGCTGCTGAAATTGCAAAGCATAAGGCATTTTTCTCCTGCCCCCAGAAGGTTTCTGGGTTTGGCTCCTGGAGGTCTCAATCCTGACAGCTCCCAGCAGCAGAGGGAGGTTTGGGCAGGCACCTTCCTCCAAATTTAGCACAAAGTGGTCAGAAGGAGATGAAATTGTGCTGCCAGCGCCTGCACACTCCCCCTCCACCCCACTCAGGCACTTCTTATCCACTTGGCAGGTTTCTCTAGTCTCCAAAGAAGGAGAAAAGGAAGGGAAATTAAAAATAAATGAACCAAGAGATACACATCCATCAGGAGCCAGGCGTTGTCAGCTCAGGTCCCTGTGCAACCACTTCTTTAATCAAAACCTCATGCAGTTTAAACGCTTGACAGAAGTCTAGAACAGAGATCCTGTTACCCTACACAGGAAAAGCTGCAACCTTAAACAATAAAACCACATTTGCCTAATGGGGTCTATTTTCTTGATAAATCATGCTAAATTACACTAATCCCACTCCCAGCCTCGATACCCGAGCTTTCGCCCTGCAGATTCCTACAGGATGCATGGGTATTTTGGGAGGGTCACAGGAGGTGATGGGAAGAGCTCGCTCTCGCACAGCAGCTAAAGATGTGCCATCTCTAAATCAGGCCGTGACGCCAGCCATAAATTTTTAAGAGGCTCGAATCAAGTAAAGGATTGCTGGTGGATGGCTGTGCTCCCCACTTCAACCTGCTTGCGTGGTGACAGACGTCACACTACCTGTCTTGCTGCTATGCCACTTGCCTTTTTGCTACTGAGACAGTGTCAGAAACCTTCCAGCTTTCTAGAAACTCCCCATATGCCAAGGCTCAGCGAGCTCTTTAAAGCTTCCAATATGCAGGTTATCTGCCTTTCCTGGCTCTGAAATGTTTGTCTCTGAGGAGCTGTTATTTAATATCCTCCTTAGTTACCAACGGAAGGGAAATTTCTCCCATCGTCCTGCAGCTTTCCAAACACAGATGGGATTTATTGAAGGTTCTGCCTCCTTGAACTCACTAAAGGTTTATGGCACGGTTCCAGTGACACACCTCCTCCTCATCAGGTGCCCCCCAACAGCCCCACTGTGGCTCAGGTCTCCTGGATGCTTTGAACATCCTTGGGTAGTTTAAGTGACTTCTCTCTGAAAGTCAGCCTTCATCTCCCCGAACAACTGCAGTGTTTGTCCAGAAGAAACACGCCAGCTGCTTAGCAATGCCTCCCAACTGCTGAGAGTGGGGCAGCCAGAGCTCGCTCCCCCCGCAGCCTCACCATGTGTACTGCCCGAGCCCCCACTGAGCAGGGGTTTCCCCAGCACATATTTATTCAGAGGCTCAATGCAGGGAGGACAAACCCGGCGCCAAACTTTGCAAGAGGCAGACCTGGCTGGAGCTCAGCAGAAACGGGGAATTAAGACGCTGAACGAAATCAATGCATCCCCACTCAGTTTCTGTCCAAATCAGGGATTTCACGCACAGGAGGTGTTTTGATCAGGGTCCCAGTGCTTATTAAGCACAGAAAGCAGAGGGTTCCTGGCACTGCACTGAAACCACCTCTGCACTGAGGCTCTTGCAAGCTCAGACAAAGTAATTCAGATGCAGAGATGATCTCAGCTGCTGAGAAGAAACTCACAGAGCAGAAGACAAAGCGAGCCTGTGTGGGGGCGTGGAGAAGGAAAGAAGAGCTGCTGGCTTGGTGCAGGCAGGGGACACTGATCACATGGAAAGGACTTGGAGCAGGTGAAGGAAGCAGGTTAGGGAAAATCTAGGCATGGCTGGAGCCACTGCTGCTAAAATGCACCAACAGAGGGGGCTTGTTCAGGGCTGAAGATTTCACAGCACCTCTGCAACAGCCTGCAAGCTGTGACTGGTGTGAGCCAGAATACATCAGTGGGAAGCCCTGGGGTCTGGGCAGTGCAAGCATACGGATGGAGGCACATGGGCTGCAAGAGGCACTGGGCCCTTGGCAGCTCAGGAGCACCTTGTGCCACGCTCACCTTCCCAAAGCTCCTCATCAACGCAGCAGATCAGGTTGCTCACTGCAAACCCATGCAGATGCCTCCTGCTCCCAGGTGGAGCTCTGCACGACTTGCTTGCAGTGCCACCTGCTGCCAGCGGCAATGCTTTTCAGATGCTGCAAGGGGACAGCAACAACCCAGAGCAATGAACTTCCTGCTGTTACATCAGCTTTCCCTGTACTTTAAGAGCAGCTGAAGTCTTGATCCAAAAAGCAACGCTATTTCCCAAGCTGCAGGCAACCAGCGAGTCACAGGCGTAGCAGCAGACACCAATAAAGTATTTTTTTTCTTTCCCTTTTATGCAGTTTCTTGCTGGAGCTGATCTCTTCCCCCAGAGACCACATCCTGAATCTTCTTGTTCATTGATTCTTTATGCTAAATGATGACTGCACAGTAGAAATAATGTTCCCATTTCAGACACTGTGAGACTTTTTAATAACGAATTGCATGAAAAATTAGGGAGGCTGCAACAAAGAGCTCCAACAGAGGTTTCCACAGTGCATCACAGCTAGGAGAGCCTCGCTTTTCCAAAGCCCAGCGTGAGACAATCTCAAGAGCCCCCACGCTCAGAGAGAGCTGAGTCCTCCCCCTCTGGAAAAACAAGGCCTTTATAAGGAGACTTCCCCAGGGTGAGAATCACTGCGGGAAGGTTTGGCAGCGACTTCAGGAATCTTGGCTGCAATGACATCCCGTTTCCATGAGCGCTTGCAGGGAGAAGGTTTCATCCCCAAACCTCAGCTGTGTTGCCGAGGACGCTGCGGGACCCTGTGCTTTCACCAGCCTGGGCTCCTCGCCTGGCATGTTGGCTCTGCAGCACTCACACAACGGGGGCAGAGATGAATCCTCTTTGCTCTTGCAGGGAGGTTGCAAAGCACAGTGATAAAGGGCAGCAAAACCTCTTCCACTCTCAGTTCCCAAAGCACTACCATACCCAGTGGCAACACAGTGCCTGCAGACAGTGAGCACCACCATGCACAGATACCCCTACCCATGCTTGGGGCTGGTTCACTGCCACCTCTGCAGCTCTTTACCAGACTTTACAGAATGATGCATGGGGAGTTTCTTCAGGATAACTTTTGTCTGATTGCTTATGTTTCTTGCATCCATACAACCTCCTGTCAACATATTTTGATGGGAAGCAGCGGACAACATGCTTAGTGCATCCCCCTGCAGGAGTTAATGCCTTGGTATGAGTGGCACTTGTGCCACTGATGTCTCACCACGCATAGCAAGCTGTGCCTGGCTGCCAGGGTGGGAGGTGCAGCAGACGGCTGAAGGATGGATTTGATTGCTCTGCCCTCTCATCTGAGCTTAGCTCCTAATTCCTTCTGCATTCTGCTTTGGCTCCCTTTCTCCTGACCCCTGCAATGTATGTAACAGCCACTGCCATCCCAAGGAACTGCAGTGCCAGGGCTCTTTCTGCAGTGAAACTCCCTGCTCACTCTTTTCTAGTGCCTGTGAACCGAGCACAGCTCTCCCCATCAGACTTCTCCAGAAGCAGTCCCTTCTCTACAGTACTTCCCAGAACAATAAACACCTGCACCAGGGGAGGACTATAGAGTTCTTGCAGAACACTCTTAGGGTGCTTGGTGGGGGTGAGGGGTTGTTCAGCACAGCCCAAAAGGTATTCCCATGTCAGCTGACCAAAGAAAACATGCAGGCAGCTCTTACCACGTTCCAGAAGAATGGGTTGAAGGCAATAGAGAAGACAGCTGCAATGAAGCCAGAATCAGTCACGTCCACGTAGCCGAAGAGCCGTGCCATGGCTGCCACATCCACCTGGGGGGAAAGAGGCAGTTACTGGGGGTGAGAGCTCCTGCAGAAGCACTGAGTGTTGTACCCAGAGATGAGGTACTTCATCTCAAACCAAACGCTCTACAAGAGCTGATGAACCTTCAGACCAACTCCTCCCATGGGCTCTCACAGAGCCTGGTGAAGGACATGGGCACTGCAAAGACCGTGCTGATGTGAGGATGTGCACCAGAACTCCAGGTCTGCTAGGAAAGCCAAGACTGTTTCTGATCTGCAGGAAAGGAAGCACCATTTCAGTGTCCCAGTGACCCTGGGGACAGAGGACTGTCCCTGGGGTGCTGCTCTGCATGGAAACTCTGAGCACTGAACTGCACCAGCTTCCAGCTTGCCTTCCATAAGGCAAGTCTGATGCAAGCCCACAGCATTGAGCAGGGATGTTTTGGCATTGTTAGCAGTTGCAAAAGACTTTCCTGTCTTACTTAACAGCAGCAGAAGGAAACCTTAAAGCTTGCTGTTTTTCTCCCTTTTTCCTCCTTAAGAAAGAAACACTTTTCCCAGGACAGCTGCTTGACACTGTCAGGACTTTTATGTGCAGTAAGCCATGCTCCCTCTCCATCCCTGTCCCCTCTTCCTGCAGTGGTATTTCAAGGAAAAACAGCCAGCATCTTTCTTTTTTTTCCTTCCCTAAAAACCAAGAAAACAAATGACAAACTAGCCCAGCCCAAGCCCTTCCCTCACTTGAATCAAAATCAAGACAACATTGAGACGTGGAAGGTTTTTGCTTCCCAAACACAGCTGTGTTTGCAAGTCCTTCAATGCCAGGGGACAGGAAGGGCTGGAAAAGGCATCGGCTTTGCTTTGCCTGCACAAGAGAGAAACTCCCGCTGGTTCCTCCTGAGCTCTTCAAAGGAACTGGAGCTGTGGTGGGATTTGTGGAGAGGGGCTGTTTAACCTGGCATCCCCTCACAGTGAGAAGACCGCCCACAGTATGAAGAGTAAGAGCAAAGGTTGCATCAGTATGGGCAGACAGGGGAATCCTTATAGAGGTCTGTTCGCTGCCCATAGGCCACCACTGACCACCCCAGCTCTGGGGGGCACCTCCATGCCAGTGAGGAAGAAAGGAGAGAGCCCTCATGACCTGATCCTGACCCTCTGCTCCCATTCCTACCTTCTCCAGCCCTTCTTGTTGCACCTGAACAACCCTTTGCAACCAGACCTTACCCCTTTAAACCAAGTTCTGCCAAGGACCACTGGTGCCAGGTCCAAACTGTCCAGTCCCACTTCAATTGCAAACCTGCAGGACCAGGACAGCTTCTTTCCTCTTGTTTTGTACAGTGCTGTGCACACTGCCAGCACGGGCTGAACAAAAGCTTCTTGACCTACTAACTCCTGTCTGGTAACATCATTAACATTGCACTCACCTTTTTTTCCCCTCCTCAACAACCAAATTTGCTGCTGCTAGCAAGAAGCAGATTGGCCTGTGCCTAGCGTGTGCTTGTAGGGATAAAAAAGGAACAAACCCATTAGGATGAGCTGTCTCTGCAAGTTACTGAGACGACAACATAACGAGCACAGAACATTCAACTTTGCCCCTTCCTCCCTGACAGATTATAAATAACCACATCCGTGAGCTCTGAGAGTCTCTTGGTGGCAAATCCTGCTTGCTTGGATGCTGCACCGCCCCAAAACCAGGGTGGATGAGAGCAGCGTGGGCACCCAGGTCTGGCTGAGGTGGTGCTGGGTCCTGGGCAAACACAGCTGTTGCCATGTAGCTGGAACATGCAATCACAGCCTGAGCAGAAATCAGTGCCGGGGAGGGCTATGGGAAGCATCTCAAGCACTGCGTGCACTGACGCAGAGCATCCCTGTGCATCTGCTCCACCTGCAGACACAGCCCGTGGGCTCACTGCTGTCTCCCAAACACACAAGTTCAGAGGTAGCACAGGGCAGTGACTCGCTCCCCAGGCGTCTTGGCAGCCCTGCAACCCTCGGCCTCACATTCATAGCACGCCGGGCACCGCACACGAGCTGGCGTGGCGCAACGGGAGCGCGACGGGGACGACGCCGAGCACCTGGCCGTGGTGACCTTCCTGCCACCTGCTGCGGTCCCAGTCCTGCCGAGCACGACGGCAGCCAACCTCTCCGTGCCAGCAGCAGAGCTCACCAAAACTCCATTCACAGCATCAGGAAGAGGGCACGGACACAAAGCACCCCAACACTGCGGGAAAATCCCCCCCCAGAACCACACAGCGGGGTGTGGGGCTGAG